>OY982573.1:7936321-8376291 GCA_963859945.1 Euplagia quadripunctaria
GTTCACGCGCGCGTTGAACTCGCTCGCCGACGCTATCGCCGCAGCCGCCATGTCCTGCGACGACAAATGTTGTGACGTACTGTCGTAGTATCTAATACCTTCGACTCGTAATCGATGTGGCAGATGTGGGCAGATGTGGCCGGGCGTACAGTTTATTAAGAAGTTATACGAATTGTTTTGTAACTGAGGAGTTAGGGCAGAGCAGATTTATTGTGTAATAAATGAAATGGAAGAATCGGTATTTGTACGTTTAATAGTACTTTTTTAAATATTTAATAATATAATGGTACATTATTGAAATTTTAAAAAAGTGCTAAAACATTATTGTGAGTCTTGATTCGATTATGCCAATCTGTGATCTTTGACTGATAAGATTTGCTCGGATGAAATGTACCGAAAATAAAAGCAAAAAAATATTTAGCCATTGGAGTCTTAACAAAAAGCAAAACAAGAGAAGAAACAGTAAACAATTGTAATTTACCAATCGAGTTTTCTCCGGGTCAACTTTCGGTAATTCAGGTTTTGACTCGACAGGTTTCTCCACTTTCATTTCAACTTTAATTATTTTCTCTTCTGGTTTAGATTCTTCCATAGATTCGTCGGGGGTTTCAGTCAATTGCCGTTGGCGCTGGTGCGACCGAAATTCCTCGTATTTGTGCGGATAATCTGATAACATAATATCTAAGACTTCGCTTGCGTCTACTGCCGTTATACCTGCAGAAAAAATAAATGTTTTTTTTAAATTAAGACATCAGTAAATTAAGCGTTAAATATGAATTGCGAAATCGATGCGATTAATATTTTTTTACATAATTACGCAAGTGAATGCCTTTTCACTTGCGTAATTAGAAGTATTTTTTAATTGTATAAAATTTTGAAAAATTTATGCATTGGATTTCTTATTATATCATTACAAAAGTAACGACTTAACAAACACAAAGTACATCGTAATTATGACGTGTCTATGGTCAGAGGTATGTAATACCTATTTCGTGATCGCCATAATTCCCGTGTAAATACTCATGTATTTACATGGGATGATATAATTATTTATATCATGGAACGCGAAAGTTTAAAAGTTAATATCTCGTAATTTATAATAATAAATGGCAAATCACACAAATAGTTTATCAATGTGCTGCCTGAAGCGCCGAAATGGTAAGCAGTTACCACCCGCTATAAACATCACCTATAGTGTCGTATAACATTCAGTGAATAATTTTCTGGAGAACCTAAAATTGTTGGGTTATGTTCAGGACAGTAACATTTTACAAGTCAAACCTAGTAAGTGGCTTGTATGCAGGCAGTGGCTAAAAAAATTTTAACAGAAAGGCAAGAACAACACAATTTCACGGGTTATGAAAAAAAAAGCTTCAGTTACTTACCAAGATCACAAAGGGCTTCGATAACGAGACCTTTACTTAGTACGTAGTCTCTCTCCTCGCCGCAAATTGTTCTCCTCTTAAGTTCCGGGTAGCGCCGCTTGAAACTCTTTACTCCTAAGAACATTGCTACCTGTTCTTGTATCATCATCACCTGAAACCACCAAAACTATATATTACCGACAACTTTACCCGATTAGACTAGTTTTATCACTCCCGATTAGAACCATAAACCATACCATATTATAAACGTGAAAGTTTATGAGGATGTATGGATGTATGTATGTATGGAAGTTTGTTACTCTTTCACGCCAAAACTACTGAACTGATTGCGATGAAACTTGGTATGTAGATAGCTGGAAACCTGGATTAACATATAGGCTACTTTTTATTCCGATATTCCCACGGGATCGGGACTTACGCGGGTGAAACCGCAAAGCGCTGCTAGTATGTAAATAATTTTCCTTTCTTAATTTACAAGAAACAGGTAGGTTAATATTAGTATTTAAAAACAATGATTTTAGTAAAATGTTGGATGAACGTAAATGACACTAAATTAATGGCTGGTGAATAGTTTTCAGTGTTAAATGATTGGCATTATTAGGAACATTTAATATGACTAGAGATCGCCTGGTGCTTGACTTTCGATCATCATTGGCCAGTATAACTTAAGCTGTCATTGTATAGACTTATTTACCATGACAGGTCAACGCAAATACTGGACGTATGTGAGTTGACATAGCCGTTTTCACGTATTTTTTAAATTTGTAATAAATATATTTATTAAATTTTTAGCTTTCTGAACGTCGTTCTACATATAAACTTTAATTATTCTGAAGTGATCATTAGGTTACCCTAAACCACTTGCTTTTAATACATACAATATTATGATAGTATGCGTGAACGGAGTGCAGCAGCGAATACTTGCTTGATCAGCATCAGCAATTAAAAACTCTGAGCAACAAGGTAAGTAATTCTTTATTTATGTACCAGGACGATAACAAAAGTCGGAATGGTTTTACATATGATGCGACACAGTATTTATACACAAAAATAATTAATAGTAATAAAGGTTCGGTCCTGGCACTTTCTAAATGTGGGCGTAGACCATAGAACAATAGATGCGCGGCGACCATATTGCGCCCGCGCTGGTAGGACAATGGGGAGTAGGCGGCCATATTGCAGTAGGCGGAGCTTAGTGCACTAATTCCTTACGCGTGTAAGAGATCACGCCATATGTGACGTAGTATCGGATGTTTTGCTGGATCGTTGTAACGTCTACAGTTACTCGCCTACTTGCTACACCACTCCCCCGGTGAGACCGTGACTACGGGCGATAGTAATCAGGAAATCTGACCGTTCGTCCACTTCTTGTCTTCTTGACAGTGGCTTGAGGTTCAGGATTAGGCTGTGGTGTTTCCTTACTAACGTACGCCGGCTTCAATCGGTCAATTGAGATTCGCTGTGATGTTCCCTGAATGTCTACATCATAGGTTTTCTGGCCTCGCTGGAGCACCTTGTAAGGACCTAGGTATGGTGCTTGTAGCGGTCTTCGTGCTGGACCTTGGCGAACAAAGACGTGGGATGCAGTGCTTAAGTCTTTGGGTATGTAGAAGGTTCTGTTGGAACTTCCGTGCCAAGATGTTGGTTGTGGGGCTAGTCTGCTGATGAGAGCACGAAGTCGGGCAGTGAGCGAAGTCATATCAATGTCTTCATTGGCCTTATAGGATAAGAACTGTCCAGGTAAACGGAGTGGTTCGCCGTAGACCAGTTCTGCTGAAGATAGTTGCAGGTCTTCCTTCCAGGCGCTGCGGATTCCAAGTAGGACCCAAGGTAAGACCTCAACCCAGTTTGATGAAGCATGGCAAGTGATGGCGGACTTGAGTTGGCGGTGAAACCTCTCCACAAGGCCATTGGCAGCTGGATGGTATGATGTAGTGGTGTGATGTGTCGCACTGACGATCGCGGCTAGTTCTTTAAAGGTGTGCGATAGGAACTGCCTTCCACGGTCAGTGGTGATGTGTTCGGGGCAGCCAAAGCGTGAAATCCAACCATTTATCAAAGCGACTGCACAAGATTCCGATGTCATGTCCTGTAGTGGATACGCCTCAGGCCAACGAGTGAAGCGGTCGACAATCGTGAGGCAGTATCTATTCCCAGAACAAAGTGGAAGTGGTCCAATTAAGTCCAGATGTATGTGGCGAAATCGAGCTGATGGCAGCTCGAATCTTTGAAGTGGCGCCGATGTGTGCCGTGATATTTTAGAGCGTTGGCACTGCAGACATTCTTTTGCCCACTGTCTACAATCACGCCTGATACCTGGCCAGACAAATCTTTGTGTCACCAGTTTGACAGTGCCCTTTGTTCCTGGATGACTGAGGTTGTGCAGCGTATTAAATACCTGCTTGCGTAAGGACGGAGAAACATAGGGTCGTGGACTTGAGGTGGATACGTCACAATAAACGTTGAAGTCGCTGTCTGGTATTCTACACTTTTTCAGTTTGAGGGTGGAACCATTCTTCAACAGGTCTTGCAGCTCATCATCCGTTTCTTGTTCACGGGCTAGGGATTGGTAATCGAGGGGCATGACGATTTCGTCAACTCGTGAGAGTGCGTCAGCAACCACGTTCTCTGTTCCCGCAATGTACCTAATATCCGTCGTGAACTGACTGATGAAGTCTAGGTAACGAAACTGACGTGGTGAGCAGTTTTCGCGTCGTCCAGAGAAGGCAAATGTCAACGGTTTGTGGTCGGTTATTACTGCGAAAGTGCGTGCTTCTACCATGAAGCGAAAGTACTTTATAGCCTCGTAGATGGCTAATAATTCGCGGTCGTAAGGACTGTACTTCTTTTGGCTTGGACTGAGCTTCCTGGAGAAGAATGCTAGTGGGTTCCACGCGCCGTCATGTCGTTGTTGTATGACTGCACCTATAGCTGTTTCTGAAGCGTCGGTATGGATGGTTAACTCTGCTTGCGAGTCAGGATGTACTAGAAGTGTGGCTTCCGAAAGACTTTTCTTGCAGCGGTTGAAGGTGTCTAACAGTGCAGGTGTCATAACTATGGCTTGTGAGCCTTTTGTCTTGGGGCCAGCGAGTAATTCGTTGAGAGGCGCTTGGCAAGTAGCTGCGTTCGGAATCAAACGTCTGTAAAAGTTCAGCATTCCGAGGAAGCGTCTGAGTTCCTTGATAGTCTTCGGTGGAGGAAAGTCTTGAATTGCCTGCACTTTCATGTCCAAAGGTTGTATACCAGCTGCTGAAACTTTGAATCCCAGGAAATTGACTTCTGTTTGACCAAATACACATTTGTTCGTGTTTATTAGAACGCCATATTCAGAAAGTCGTTTGAACACAAGTTTCAGATGCTCCTGGTGGTTGGTACTGTCAGGGCTGAATACCAAAATGTCATCCGTGTATCCGTAACAAAAGTCTAAACCACGAAGAACCTCGTCCATGAAGCGTTGAAAGGTTTGAGCAGCGTTACGAAGTCCGAACGTCATGAACGGGAATTCGTAAAGACCAAATGGTGTCGTGATTGCTGTCTTCGGTATGTCTGCTTCGAATACCGGTATTTGGTTGTATGCCTTTATTAAATCGATAGTGGAGTAGATGGCGCTACCTGCCAGTTGGTGAGTAAAATCTTGCAAGTGCTTAACTGGGTATCTATCGGGGATTGTTCTCGCGTTTAACGATCTGTAATCCCCACATGGACGCCAACTATCGTCTTTCTTGCGGGCTAGATGGAGTGGTGAAGACCATGGACTATCTGATCTTCGTGCTGTGCCATTCTGCAGCATCTCCTCGAACTCTTGCTTTGCAGCTTTTAAGCGTACAGGGTCTAAACGACGCGGACGACTGAATACTGGTGGGCCTGGGGTGGTGCGTATATGGTGCACTGTTGAGTGCTTGGTAACTGCAGGTTTACCAGCTGGACGAGTGACATCAGGGTACTCTCTTAGCAAGCTGTGGTAAACTGAGTCGGTGGTTGTGCGGACAGATAAAATTGCATCTGTCGACGTCTGATGTGGTGCGTAGACTGTGAGTGCTGTAGTGCCGTCAATCAATCGCTGGTTACGGCAATCGACTAGCAGGTTGTAGTGACCTAAAAAGTCGACACCGATGATAGGCTTCGAGACATCTGCTACTGTGAATCGCCAGGTAAACGCGCGTCGAAGTCCCAGGTTTAATGTGACCAGCAGGTCCCCATAGGTGGATATTATTGTACCATTGGCTGCAAACAACTCATATTTCGATCTCTTGCGTTGCTCCCGAACAGCGGATCGCGGAAAGACGCACAGGTCTGAACCCGTATCTACTAGATATTGCACCTTCGTTTTGCGGTCCGTTATGAACAGGCGGCTTGAAATTGCTAGGCAGTCGTTCCCCGCTACTAATGACTGCCTGTGGAGTTTTCCGTCTTCCCGTAGGTACAGGGTTGGTTACATTTGCGTGCACGCTCGCCGAATCGGTAGTGGTACCAACAATGTGGGTGGTCATGCGGACGCGAGCCTGAGCGGGATCTACCACTTGGAGTTCTCCTACCTCTGGAGCGTGAACGTCGATGTGTGTCCATACTCATAGCTTCCAGTTTCCGGCTGAGTTCTGCAACTTGCCTTGTCAACATCTCAATTGCGCTTGGTTCTGCTGCAGGTGTTGTTGTACTAGCTACGTGCCCTGGCCTTGAACTTGTAACCAGCATGGTTGAGGGAACGACGTCGTTGACTCGGTCTGCAAGCTCAGCTAGGTCCTCCAGGGTCATCTTCGTCTGTTGAGCAGCTATGCAGGTCTGCAGATGGGGTGGTAATCGACTGGCCCAGATTGTCCGGATGAAGTCAGATGGTACATTTTCTCCAGCCAGGTGTTGCAGGTGTCGAAGAAATTGAGTCGGTTTTCGGTCCCCTATCTCCTCGTGCACCAATAGCTGCTTTATCTTTCGCTCTTGAGAAGCTGAGAGTCGACGTATGAGCTCGGCCTTTAGCGTCTGGTACTTGTCTGCTGCAGGTGGAGACACTATCAGATCTCGAACCTCTGCTGAATGTTGTGGTTCCAGCTGTGCCAGCACGTAGTAGAACTTGGTGGCATCGGCACTTATGTTTGATAAAATGAACTGCCCCTCCAATTGAGCGAACCACAGTTCAGGGTCACTGGGATTGAACGGGGGCGTCCGTACTCCAACCCGGCAAGTTTCTCCCAGCAGTACTTCTTTCGTGCCCTGAGTGTCTGGCATAATGTTGTTCGAGGGTCAGGAGACACGTCGAGAGCAGGTCAGGAATCAGCGCGGCTCCAGATCAGAAATCACGTCGGGTTCACCAGTGAAGTGATATTAGGTTACCCTAAACCACTTGCTTTTAATACATACAATATTATGATAGTATGCGTGAACGGAGTGCAGCAGCGAATACTTGCTTGATCAGCATCAGCAATTAAAAACTCTGAGCAACAAGGTAAGTAATTCTTTATTTATGTACCAGGACGATAACAAAAGTCGGAATGGTTTTACATATGATGCGACACAGTATTTATACACAAAAATAATTAATAGTAATAAAGGTTCGGTCCTGGCACTTTCTAAATGTGGGCGTAGACCATAGAACAATAGATGCGCGGCGACCATATTGCGCCCGCGCTGGTAGGACAATGGGGAGTAGGCGGCCATATTGCAGTAGGCGGAGCTTAGTGCACTAATTCCTTACGCGTGTAAGAGATCACGCCATATGTGACGTAGTATCGGATGTTTTGCTGGATCGTTGTAACGTCTACAGTTACTCGCCTACTTGCTACAATTCCAAATGTCATATTCCTTCGTGTGCGAAATTTGCTTAAAAAGGGGCACAAAGAATTCTCTTCACGTATTAATATATAGATATTGGACAGTCACATCAAATCAGTTTTTCTTTATGAAGCAGTAGGCTTTGTAGAAACATTATTAAATAACCACTTGTAACTATGAAAATCGAGTGTTGGTCGTGCAAGGTCACAAGTAACCTATCCTGAGTAGTATGGTAGTCCACTAAACAGTGATATCCTCAAAGTCCTCGACAAAAGCTGTTGGACACTCAACACTTTGGTGAAACAGATAAATTTGATTTAACGCCACGCCGGTGTTGAGACAATGGGATTTTCTAACCTCTCTTGATGCCGCTGCATATCTGAATAATATAAAGTAAACTATTGTGTATCTTAATAATAGTAATTGGTTTAATTAATTCACCTTTTGTTCACCATCAGCTTTTTCAGGGGGTGGCCAAGTGTATTCCTTAACATCTGCTGCTGTCCACACCTTATTGCTGAAGACAAAAAAAAAACGTCAGTAATGAATTGTGGAGCAATATTGACTTTTAATTAAAAATAATATTATATAGTACCTGTCGAACAAGTCGGCAAATTTAGATTTCTTCATTTTGTTGCTTTCATTCGTCGAACTTTTTACGGAGCTCTGAGAGTCTTCGTCGAGTAAATGTGATGGCCTAGAATTTCAAAGTATATATAATAATAAATATATAATTAATATAACAAAGTATAAATAAATAATTCTCAACATTTAGATCAATAGAGGAAATACAAGATCAAGTTAAACATTCATAAAAACATGGTAGATTAATGACCAAAAATGTAAATAAAAATATGAATTAAATGTCGGCCTCTTCAAGGGGGTTACATTTATTTTATTTTATTTATCATGCGAAAAACCATACTCACTTAGCGGGAGTGGCGTTATCATCCATCATACAGGTCTCTTCTTCAAACAATTGAACAGTCGTAGTGGCTGGTCCACACACTCGCCCGTAGATGCCCAAAGTTTCCTATAATAACACAAACAGTCACTTAAACTTAGAGAGCTGCAGAAGTGTAAAATCAATATAAAATACAGACAGCTGTCATATTTGAAAATATTATCTTTCAGGTAATACTTACTTTCATGTACATAGCTCCCCGGCCCCCTCCTCTGCCCCGCCCTCTTCCACGCGGCGTGCGCCCACGACCACCACGGCTTCCCCGCCCACCTCGCCCTCGTCCTGAACTGCTTGGCTCCGGTATGTTGGGGAATTCATCCTTTGGCAGTGGACTATCATTCATTACTTTAAGATCATGAGGATCTCCCATAGAAAACGTTCCAGACGAGTTGCGCCGCCTACTCGTCAAGGGTGTTGTACACATAGAAGGCATTTTATCTAAAGCTTCCGTCATCCTCGGCAACTTTATCCTAGAACTTGTAGGATCAATATCGACAGTCGGTCGCTCATCGCCTGGCTCCTCAGGCGCAGGTTCAATAATCGTGACAGATGGCGACTCTATAGGAGGTGCAATTTCCGATCGTCGACCCCCACGCCCTCGACCACGTCCACGTGGCTTCTGAAGTATAGTAGGTCTGTCCCTGAAACATTGTTATTAAATTTTATATATTGTAAAATCGTCAAAAAGTATTACTACATGAACAGTGAAAATGTAATGAATAGTGAATATCTCACCTCATTAATCGAAGCGAGCGCTGTGGCCGTTCCTCTAGGGCAGTCACCGGCAACGTAACCACGGGTTTAGCACCCTCCGACACTGGCAATTTCCGTGGTCGACCGCGTTTTTTGGGTTGCGGAGTTAATTCTACAGGCTTAGGAATCTCTATTGCTTGAACTGGTACTTCCGTAGCTTTCACAGTATCAACTTCTAGCGGATCCTGAGAAGACTCTTCAGGCCCTGGGAGATCTCGAAAGTCAGAGTTTTCATTAATAATCATCTGTTGCAGCTCAATATGAGAATTTTCTACAGGTACAACTTCAACTGTATCAGAACTGCTCATTGAAGCATTACATTCTATGTCTGAAGGTACAGTGTGGACCTTTTCAGAACAGTTAGTATTATTCATTGACAGTGATTGAATTTGTTTTGCTTGCAAATTAGATAGAATATTGTGTAATTTAGAATTACCATTTTTAGAGCAGTTTTCATTATTTAAAAGTGAATGGTTTACTGACTTCACTACTGGTTTTGGTTCTAAAACTGTTTTTGTTGGTGATATTTGTGGAGACACAGCAGGACTTAAGGATTTGTTTACTGACAAAAGTTGTCCTAATTTCAATCTTTTAGCTTGTAATATGGTTAACTCTGTGTCTTTGTTTTGAGGAGTCATAGTTTCTGCAGTAGATGGCCTCTTACCAATGTGTCGCTTTATTTGCGACTTTTCTGTATTTTCAACTATCCTAGAACTTCGTAATCTCTTTCCCGTAGATAAATTCAAAGATGTGTCAGAAGCTTGTTTCCTTCTATTTGCTACATGCTTTTTGGGACTTTGCTTATCATTTATAGTATCTTGAGTATTTTCAGTATAGTCCTCAGGAGTATCTGGCCGTTTTACATCTTCAGTTATTATTTTTGCTAGGGAGCCATGATCAGTCTTATTTATTTTTAATATAATTCTTGGAGAATCTTGGCCAGAGCTTTGATTGGTCATCTTGTCAGATATAGATATTTCCAATGGTTTTGTAATATTATCAATAACTTTATCTGTAAGTTCTTGTATTGAATGCAATTTGCCAGAATCAACTTTGCCTAGATCATTTATTTTATCAGGGGTAGAACTTCTTTGCATCTTACCTTCTGTATGTAAAGATATGATTTTGTCTGCACTAGATTTCCCTGTCTCAACCTTATGATCACTATTCACAATATTTTTAAATGTTGGTATGGTTGAATCAGATCTATCTGTTGATAAAGTACAGTTCATAATTTGAGGTACTTCTAGCTTCTTATCAAAATTATCTCTTGTATTTTCTAATAGCTTTTTTAATAATGTACAGTTTTGTACAGATGATATTTTTTGTCTAACATAAGGTTGTTTCGCATTAGTTTCTGTCATTTCTAGATATCTAAAATTAATATTTTTCTGCTCTTGGCCTATATGAGTTTCATTTGGTAATGAAATTTTACCCTCCTTTGCTGAATTGGAGTCTTTAAGTGCTGATTCTGTGTGACCAGATTCACATTTTGTAACATTCGATTTTTCAGGTAACTGCAGGTTTTCTGATGTAACTTTTACTATTGATGTGTTTAAATGAAATTGGTTTTTAATTACTGAGAACCTGTCATTTTCTTCATGCTTTTGCATGGACTCAGGTACACAGTTTTGTTTGAGGGTGTTCTCCACTGGAGAAGGTACTGTGAACTTTAATTCTAAGCAATCCTCAACCGATTCTGATTGATGGCTTGGGGTTTCTTTTTTCTCAGAAACTTTTTCTGCCTCTTGAGACATTTTTACAATTTTTAAAGTTGTACTTAATGTTTCATCACGACAAAAATTCTCATTATTAGCACTTTCATGATTCACATTTTCAACTACTGATTTCATATTAATTTTCATCACTAACGGAGGATTTTTTGCAGACTTATCCTCACTGTCATCTTTACTTTTTGCTACTTCGGCATTGTCAGGTCTAATTATTGGCTTTATGTTAAGTTTAGTAACAACTGGTATACTTGTACTATGTACATCAATTTTAGGTTCCTTTTTAGGCGATGATGGTGAACTTTCTCCTGGCTTTATCAAGGGTTTAATATTTAGCTTAGTTACAACAGGAATGCTTTGCTCATTTGAAGAAACCACCTTAGAGGATTCTTGGAGTTCATCTGGTTTTACAATAGGTTTAATATTTAATTTTGTGACAACAGGTATATGGTCTCCGTTATCATCACTTGAAGTTCCAGTCTCTGATGATAAGTTTTCTGAATCTTTTTCCTTTTCTACTTCTTGAGGCTTAACAATAGGCTTAATATTAATTTTAGTTACAACAGGTATACTATTTCCATCAATGACAGCATTCAATTCATCACAGTCTTTTTCTTTTGAAGAGTTGTCTTCAGGATTTTTTAATGGTTTAATATTTAACTTAGTAATTTTAGGTACTTCATCTACACTAGAATCTACATCATTATCTTTAGGCTTTATTACAGGTTTTATATTTAATTTTGAAACTACAGGAACTTTGTCGTCATAGTCCTCAGAGGACTCGCCACTGTCTGCAGGTTTCAAAATAGGCTTAATGTTTAGTTTTGTTACAGCACGTATATGTTCAGAGCTATCACATACCGTTGTGGATTTTTTAGGTGTTCTAGCCTCTCCATCCATTCTTGTTACAGGTTTTATTGTAATTTTAGGCACATATGAACTTTCTTTCCCTTCCACACTTGTGGAAAACGAGTCAGTACTTATCTTAATTTTATGAAGTTCACTTTCTTTATTTGGGCTGTCAGGTGGTTTCAAGGGCTTTATCGTTAACTTTGGACTGAGAGGTTGACTTTCACTTTTAGTTACAGTTTTTATAGTAAGTTTGGGTACCTTTTCTGGTTGCATATCTTCAGACTGGCTGATAATCAGTTTTTCTTCCTGTTGTATACCTTTTATGGTGAGTTTTGGAACATTTTTTTCTGTGTAAAATTTGCCTTCACTTTCAGTACCCGGTTTTCCTAGTTTTATTGTAACTTTAGGAACTACATCAGATGGCCCCTGATCAGATGCTGATGCTTGATCTGAAGTGCTAGTGGTTTCATCATTTTCGGAACATTCTGACTCTGATATTTCACTACTGCTGGACTTTCTGTGAATGTCATTAATTTTTTCTGGTGGTTTCACTATAGGTTTGATGTTTAATTTTGTGATGCAAGGTACTTGTTCAGGGACACCCAGTTTAATTTCTTTGCCAACTTCTGATTGTGATTTCACAGGTTTTTCGTTTCCTGCTGGTTTGACTATAGGCTTTATATTAATTTTTGTCACACAAGGTACTTGTAAAGTATTGTCTACTTTTTCATTTCCTTCTTGTTGAACAGGTGGTCTTATTGGCTTGATTGTAAGTTTTGGTGCAGGTGACTTTACTTCTTCTGGTTGTTTCAGCTTAATTGTTAGTTTTGGAACTTGTTTAGTAGAGTCGGATTCTTCATAAAGTGTGTCATGTTTATTAATACTGGTATGTTGATTTTCTAATTTTGATTCAGATATGCTTGACCTAGATAAGTTTAATTTAATAGGTGGTACTTTCTTTTCTGCTTGATCCTCTTCAGGTTTTTCATCTCTAATATCTTTTTGACAATTAACTAAAAGTGGTGTACTAGATTTAACATCTTTGTTTCTTAATACCTGCTCTACATGCTTAGATGCAAGTTCACTGTCCTGTGATGAACACTGAGCACTTTGTAATTGCATTGTACTGCTACTTGGTTCAAGCTTGCATATCTCTGATTGAGCATTACTTATTTTTGCATCAAGAGTGCTATCTTTTAGCTGATTGCTTTCAGTTCCAATTGCAGAATCTTTGGGATGCAGTTCATTCATCAATTCAACCTCTTTGTTCTTTGAATCAAGCTCACTGTTACTTGATTTAGAGGTTAGATCCGTTGACTCACACATGTTTGGTTCAAGACTGCACTTTGATTGCTGCTCACAGCTTAGTATAACTTCCCTTTCCTGTGTATAAACTTCACTACTTTTTGAATCAGGCTCACCACCCCTCAACTCCAATTCACTACTCTTATCACTACTTCTTGATAGACTATCAATTTTTGAACCTGGCTTACTGTTTGATTCATGATCACTACTTTTAAATTCAGATTCACTGATTTTTAATTCAGACTTATTGCTCTTTGTTATGAGCTCACTGCTCCAAGAATCAGGTTCGCTGCTTTCTAATTTAGGCTCACTGCTCAATAATACCGGCTCAATTTTCTTAGATTCAACTTCTATATTCCTTGATTCAGGGTCTATACTTTCAGATGTAACCATACTGCTCTTTGACTCCTTGTCACTGCTTATTGATTGAGACTCTCTTTTTGACTCATTAGAGTCAAGTTCGTGAGATATTGATTCTAAGTTTGCTTGTAACTGATTGCCCTGAGATTTCTGCTCACTGCATGATTTAAATTCATTAGTTTTTGATCCATGTTCTGTGATAATTGATTCAACTGCACCATGCTCTGGTTTAATTTCAGTTCTTGATTTTAGGCTACTGCTCTTTGATTGTAGCACTTTACTTTTTGGTGGTAGATGTAAAGGTATGTAATCCTCATTATCATGGGTATTATAACTGTAACTCTGTTCTATATCATTAATTTTGCTGTCAACTATCTGTTTTGAAGAGTTAGATATAGATAAACTATTAATTTCCTGGTCGTAGTTACAACTTTTACCATCATTAACTGAAACAGAGTTGGGTTCAGCAGATGAGATTTGTTCACTGTTGTTTCCTGGTTGATTACCATCTCTATCTAGTGTGGATTGGAGAGCTATTGTTGACTGAGAATTTTCATTAAGATTTTCTTTTACAACACTCGGTGGTTCAACGTGTTTTTCTGACATACAATTATTCCCTAATACTGGATTATCAGAGGGATCTTGGGGTTTCAATAAACTAGCAGTACTTGAGGATTCTGTAGTTGAAATTGATAAATTAACTGAATTATTATCATGTGAAGTTGACTGACATTGCTCATTTCCACCCAAAACATTTGTTATGTTTAGAGGAGTTTCTCTATTACTACCAGTAACAATTTTTTGTCTAATAAGCTTAATTTTTTTAGGAGGACTTACTGACGTTTCTGCTTTGCAGTAATTAATTTCACTTACATTGCTAATCTCTTCTGGTTTTACATTACCATGTATCGTGGGCACAGCATCAGACGAGCTTGTCACATCCTTGGCAATATTTTCACTACTTGATTGTCCAGCAGTGATAATATTATCATTAGTTTGAGAGTCAACAGTTGAGGACACCGTAGAGTCCGGTCGCCTATCACTTGGTGCTGGCCTTACAAGCCTCCGTCTCAGCGGTGACCGAATTTGTGGGTCCACAAATGAGGCTTTACTTTCACTAACACTACTATCACTAGATGTTGATTCTGCACTTTCCACAGTCACATTGTCTCGGGTATCACTGGATGTGACACACTTAACTGTTCGATCTCGTTGTTCACTAACACTAATATCAGATACATTTTGTACAGTCTGTTCTTCACTGCTGGAAGGAATATTAGGCAGAGGGCAGGTTGTAGACGTCTCAGTTACCACATTTGACACTAAACTGTCCTCTGCTTTGGTTGACACTACTTTCTCCTCACTCTCAAACACAGATGAACTTGCTGCTAATGAATCAACACTTTTAGTGTTTACATTATTAGTAGAGATTTCACCAAGTATTAAGCATTCTGCTGAGTTGTCGATGCTTCCCGGGATTGGAATTTCACTATCGACAGGTACACTATTGACAGGTGTTACTAACTGAAGTGGTGTAATGTTTTCACTATGACTTTTAACTGATTCTTGTATGATATTGAGATTATAACTAGTCGTAGCAAACTCTTCGTTTAACCCGTCGACGAGTTCTGATGGTAGCGGTAGCCGCTTCGGTGCGTCTGGGCCATCCACGATTTCATCTATCATATCCAAAATCGCTTCGGTGCTTGTGTTGACATCCTGCGACGACGGCGATGGTACGCTGTCGCCATCGAAATTATCTTCCGACATCGCAGGAGTTTCGCTTGACGATCGTTCCTCGGATGGTTTCTGGTGTAAACTACTAGTTGCATTAACGTCCTCGGCCAGTCCGACGTCCTTTTCCCGCGCCGATGCACGGCGGGAAGCGTTCGTCGCTGTGCCCGCATCATCTTCTGAACTCTCCATTATCTACTGTTTTTCGAAGCTGACATATCTGAAATATAAAACGCTCTCTGGGTGATATTTACGTTACGAACGGGTAACCTGACGACGTGCGAGATTGACAAGCCACAGGCACCATTCTAATTCACCATAACGCTACAAAATTTCGTTCACGGGGTCCACAGCGTTGATTATATACCTACACATGTACTTTAATTTCATATTCACGTCTTTTAAGTCTTGTCTGAGTGCACGCAAGGTCTTGGAAAGTATTCAACAGCGTACACCGGCAAACAAAAAGCTTGTATACGCCATTTTTAAAACCAAAGACATGGCAGGTTGGGACGTACGGGCCAATAAAAAATATCCTATACGGACAATTCGGCCATTGTCGTGTTGGTAAACTGCAAGAAGCCCATAGATCGCTCCACTTGAGCTTTTAGCTTGTAAAAGAGTAATAAATATGTCTTTCTACATGTGTTAAAACGAGTCAGACAATAACTCTTTAGCTCTAATTTTTTTTTTATGTGGCAATAATCTTCAAACATCTTCTTTAATGATATAGGTAAATATGCAAGGTTTTATCCAAGTTTAACTATGCATCATTTTGATACACATTTAACACGTTATTATTATTTTGTAAGCAAAACTTATTCCACTTATTTAATTCTTTTTAATTACCAAAATAAGATAAAGTAATTTCAATGGTAACACCAAATATTTTACAAACACTACAGTATCTAAAAACGTTTAGAAATTTTAACTAATTACTTTTAATCGTGAATTACCAACTATAATAAAAATTTCATAAGTTTTATATAAAATGATATAATGTGATAAATATTATACATATGCACAATGTTCAGTTAACATATGAATTTAAAAAAAAATAGTTAACTACGCGTACGAATGTTTTTTTTAATACAACAAAATAAATAAAAGTATGTTCTTTATAATAATATAAGTGTTATATAGCCTATAGCCTTCCTCGATAAATGGGCTATCTAACACTAAAATAATTTTTCAATCCGAACCAGTAGTTCCTGACATTAATGGTGCGTTTACACGCACGCCGTGCAGCCTGGCAAGCAGCCCGGCACGCAGCTTGCCATGCGGCCTGGCATGCAGCCTGCGCGCTAGGGCTGCCAGATTGTATAATTGGATACAATGTCCTTACTGACGCTATAACGAAATAAGTACGTACATACACATAGAGTTAAAGTTTTAACACCTTTATATTTATTACTTACTAATATATTATATTGTTAACATATTCATTGAAATCCCCACAGAGTGACGTACTATAGTTGTAGTTTATACAACAAAAATTTTGTGTAATAGTACGTGATTTTGTATAAGTTCTGAGACTCGGTGGTATAAAATAATTTGTCCTCACTGGCAGCCCTGATTCACACCCTCGGACACATTTCGAATCTGTATTAATTGTGGCGTGGATACACGATAGGACAGTAGGGTGTTGTGCCCATTTTATGACCATTGTTTGGTTCTTGGGCTGGTCAAGGTTTCAATCTTATATAAAACCCCGAGCCCAGTTTCTAGAAGACGTGTTAATTATATATTTAAATGAGGACGAATAAAGAATCGAAAAAACTAAAAATGTATTGTTTTGGTTTTCTCTTTTTTTTAAGGTTTTTTGTTAATAATACACTCATATAACATACAAAATTAATATAACTTACAAAAAGTCGAAACAAATATTTGGGTTTGATCATAGAACCTCTCATTTGCCAGTCAAGGGTCATACCGCTTTGACTATCAAAAAAATTTATGTCCTAGTCCTATCTAAAATATATTAGCCTTTCCTATATATCTATGATTTCAACCCTAATGCCTAAAATTTATTTCTTTCTTAAATAACATTTGAAATTCAAACATTTATGAGCGGCGCAGAAGCGCAGAACTTCCAGTGCACCCTACGTATACATTTAGATATGTTTTCTACTTTTTATTTTTAACCTAATTATATATATACAGATGTATGTGTGTATGAAAATGCAAATACGTTGTGAAGTTATGTTTTCACGTCTGACGTGCATTCCTACGACTGACTGTTTTTTTTTGTCTTTATGATGCTTATTTTGGGGGTCCAGTATTATTTGTTTTCCCTGGTAACACTCCAGGAAGCGTAATATTTGCTCGCTAGACCATTCCGACATATTTCTTATCAAAAATTAATTTGTCATCTTCGTAAAACTTAATTCAGTCATCGCGTCGTCCGTTCGCCACAAAGATGCAAACTATACTAACGCGGCTGAGCGCCGAACGCGTGTGTGTGAACACGCACACAAGCACATTCACCCTTTGATGTGTGTCAAAAAACCGACAGTCATCCCGATCGGCGCCAAGCACGAGCATATTCACGCAAGCATGCACAAACAGCCTGTTCACATGCTTGTGTCGTTGAATGTGGGTTTGAACGCGAGCGTGTAAACGCACCCCACAGTCTTCTCGGTCGGCGGCAAGCGCGAGCACATTCACGCATGCATTCACAAACAGCCTGTTTACATACTTGTGCACGTGCTTGTGCTCGTTGAATGTCGGTTTGAACGCGAGCGTGTAAACGCACCCAACAGTCGTCTCGGTCGGCGGCAAGCGCGAGCACATTCACGCATGCATTCACAAACAGCCTGTTTACATACTTGTGCACGTGCTTGTGCTCGTTGAATGTCGGTTTGAACGCGAGCGTGTAAACGTACCATAACGCGTACAACCAAACAAACAAACAAACTTGTCGGCTTTATAATATTAGTATAGATTAAGCAAAAAAAAAAGTTAATTTCATATTATTTATTTTCAACCAGCATGTAATTAAGCAATAAGCAGATTTTCAATAATTTTATTTTTTAATTATTTTTATAAAGACATTTTCCGAAAAATCTGGACATTCTATTAATCCGTATTAAATACTCAAATTTTCATTCATGTCGTCAGCTCTCTCTCATTCAAAATATTAACTTTATCAATCAATTTTCAAATTGAATTTTTCAGCCCTAGCAGACCCGTATACACCGGATACACCTTAATACTCGGTGTAAATTTGGTGCATACTCAGTGTGGTGTATACTTAGGAGTATACGATAGGTATATTTGGTGTTTATTGATCACACACTGAGTATAGAACAAAAATACACCCAATATACTCGGTGTGAATTCGAATCATATACCGCAAGTTTACACCGAGTATACACTCAATTTTTTTTTCAAAATCTCCATTAGGAAAAAAATTTTAGAGGCTTACAAATACTAACGTAGACTGAAAAGTATTTCATAAGTGTGAAACAATCCAACTTTATACCTGCAGAAAATTTGATTCAATCTACGAAAATTATTCTTAGATTCTTAAGTTTTTACTTGGGTTATTTGAATATATTGAAATAAAAAATCAGTATACACCTCGTAAGCTGGATGATATCATATGACTTAGCGTAAACTTCTTCCTACCTACTGTTGCGAATCACACCACTCCGCGGGGCGCCTCGGGGACAGAGGAGACGAGAGGGGAGCGCACACGGCCTCAGGCGCACACTCACTGGCCGCTAGCCGGCGCCGACGAACGCACGCACATTCACCAAAATACCTTAAGACGAACTAGACGCGAACACGTTTCTAAGTACTTAATTAATGTAATACGCAAATTTACCATTATATCGAGCCAGTCACTGTCATACTGCATTTTTATTACAACCTCAACACATGAAGTAGACCCGTCTTCAACATTGGCGATCCCGACGAAAAAGCGGTCGGCACAGGCGTTCTTCGTTCTTTTGGCTTTTCAGCGGTATATTTAACTGGTATACGTATACGCTGGTATGTTCACGTCTTATTGATCACTGTTGATCACTATTGATAAAAATTTTCAACTTTTGGACTTTAAAAAATTCCAGCTCACGTGACTTTAAAAAATTCTCGGTGTATACTCGGTGTATATTCAAGGTGAATTTGACACATATACACTATGTATACTTGGTGTATACTGAGTGTGTACGGATCCGTTAGGGAGGTTTAAACTAAGATTTAGGTATTAAAAATCACGAATTTAAAAAAAACTGTTTACTCTTCACGGGTCTACTATACGACCCTAAAATATGACAACACCTTTCTGTAATACAGGGAATTAAAACTGTAAATAAGCGAAAGAATACTTACTCACCTACTGACTAATCACAAAATCTAGAAAACTACTTGACCCATGAAAATGAAGTTTGTGTATATTCTTAGACCTCTTTAATCCAGCCCTGCCGCACAATCTGTTCTAGGCTGATGCGTGCTACCCATAAACTACCTCCCTGCGAAATTTCAGGTTTCAAATACAAAAACCTTCTTAAAAACTTGAGACAGCCGTCTTAGTTCAGCTTTGTCGCAAAATCCGTTCTACGCTGACATGTCCTACCTATAAACTACTAAAGAGCTACTAAGAGCGTTATGTACGCTCTTCAAATTTTACCACACCTTTCAGTAACACTATAATAGATTAAACACCTTCTTCATTACTACATTATTTATTTATCTTAATATCTCGCAAACTTATGAGAAATCATAATCAAATGTTTACCCAAAGACCGTTCTAATTTCTTATTAAAAACGGAAAGATTAATTATTGTCGCAATTAAAATATTTATACGCAATTTTGGATAAATGCTCGAGTATAAAAATGAAGTATTTCTCCATTTTGAGTATTTATCCGGTTGAAAACAAATCACTATAAGTCACGTGACTGCATTTCCTATCTACTCTTCTCCTTTTATCTATGGTCTACACTAGGACATGCAAACCGATAACCGATAATCGGCAATTTATCGGGAATCGGTCCATTTTGAATTCCGATAAATATCGATAAAAAAGGTGATAATTATCGATACTCCATAAATATTATGACTGTTATTACAAAAACCGATAAATTTCCGGTTTTTTATCGAAAAAAATACGATATTTTTTATTATCGATTATCGGAATACTTCGATGAAAATACCAGGATACCGGACCAAATCAAACACTTAAAAATACCGGTATTCATTTCACAAAAACCGGGATATTCGGTATTTAAGAAAAAATAAAATTCCAATTAGATAGATTAATAATTGTAATAAATTTATAGACAATTTCTCAAGTTTAAACTAAATAAAAACCGCGCGCGTGAAACGGTTAGAAGTTACGACCAGTACTCCCAAATTCATACCACGATAGCCAAAAACCACATAGTGACTAGCATGGCGTAGACGTGTAACTTTTTACAGGGTCAGGTCAGGTTAGGTAATTCGATTTTCATGATATTTTTTTTATTTGATAGGATGTACTTCAAAACGGGTCTCGTTTCAATTTGAAAGAAAAAGAAGATGAATAGAAAATGAATGATTGTTCTCCCACTGAGTTTTCATCTGTGAACTGATTTTGTTGAAACTCAGCATACATTATGTAGTTCTTATATTCTATAAGATGTCGGAAACCTGTGGTTAATCTGACGATGTAGACGGAAGCTAGTCAAGGGAATTCACAACAGTATTTCGGCTTATTAATTTTTTTTCAATCTTAAGGAGAGTTTTAAATCTAATAAATATTTTGTAGTTTAAAAATTTAAAACAAATAACACTGTATAGTTAAAGAGGTAATTTTATTTCAAATTAAGTTAGGTAAGTGCGAGGTTAAGTAATTTACTAATAATTATTATAATTTAGATACAAAAAAAAACTTTTAACAAGTAATTAAACTGATGAAAAAAGAAAGGAACTAAAGGAACTGCGAAAAATAATTAAAAAATAAACTTCTAACCTAACCTAACTAAACTAACTTAATATAATTTTGAGACTGCGCTAAACATAGGTACAAAGAAGCAGATTAATTATTACGTAAAATGATAGAATAGATAGTACGTACGTACGTAGAATCATAATAATAAATGTATAGGATTAAAAGAAACTCATACATAAAAGGAATGATGGCCTTACTGAGAAAATTATATTTGAATTCTCTCATTAAATCAAATACATATATCTGATAGATATGAAATTAACTGATTCAAGTTTTTATAATAGTGGTTTTTTTAATCGGTCCAATAAGATACTCAAGTCTGGAGAACATCCTACATGTAGTCATTTACTTTTGTTTTGTATAAGATAAGTTTAGTAGTGTTAAAGGCAATTCTATATTTTTATTAAAGCTGATTAGAAGTGAATTTTTGAAATTGGTTTGAAATTGTTTAAGATTTAATCATAGTCAAACTAATAGGGGTACTATAGACCATACTATAGACATTCTTCTGCTTTTGTATAGGTTATTTAATTACTGTGGTAATTGACTGAGACTTGTTTAAAAAACATTTATAATAAATACATATATGTTTTCGTTGTTGATATAACTTGGAAGACTTTAATATTAATATGAAACACACTTTGTAAACTTTTATTTTCATTAAGAATTGTTTTTATTTAGAAAATAATCTCTTTTGTTTTCTGAAACCCTATATCTAACTGTTATAAAATGTATGTAACTTCTTCAAATCCCGGAAATATCGAATATACCGGAATACCGGGACTTATCATCAGATAAGTCCCGGTATTCCGGTATTATAAGACTGACATCAGTCAGTACCGAAAATACCGGTTTTGAAAAAATGATGCGGTATTGCGATCTCTAGTGTGTGTAATCTTCTTAATTCTTTTTGTTAACGAGTGTATTACTGCAGTTCAAGAACAAAAATAATTTTGCACTTTAAACAATATAATTTTTATGAAATTCTACAATGACTACTATTAGACCATTTACATGTGAAGATATGTTAAAATTTAATAATGTGTCAGTATTTATATTGATAGGAATAGTAAATATAAATAAAGTATGCATGCCGTATCGAACTTCGATCAAAAATGAAATTTATTTTATTAATTTTCTAGTAAAGTTTGTTTAATATGAGTATTCTCGTTTTTACAGTTTTATCTTACTTATTTTAATAGCATTATGCAATTTTGACTAAAGATATAATAATAACTTCAGAGGAAATTATCTAATAAAGTGACATTGTGTTCGGTATCTGAGTCGGCCGGCAGGTGTGCTCTATGTGAACAGTTAATAACGCATTGTTATTGTTTACAGAAATTTAGACCCACTAACGGAGACGTATGGATTATCGTTTTACACTCAGTATTTAGCACACTGGCCTGAATACTTCCAAGTTGTTGAATCGGCCAGTGGTGAAATTATGGGATACAGTATGTACATAGTTTATATATTATATTGTTTTGGCTAGAAGTGTTAATCAGTACCTAAAATGTGTATTTAATTCTAGCATGACTTACAAATTTTTCTATAGTTAGATAGTTTTAGACTTATCTTCATCAAGGTTTTTGGTGTAACTAGCTGAAAGATATTTTCATATCAACAAAGATAGAGAAAGAAAAGAGCTAAACCATGAGTTCTACTCTTTGTGATCAAATCATCCACAACATGTTCTCGGGCAGAGATTCAGAGAACTAATTACCAGTTGGTATACTTATATTTATGTCTTTAAGTGAAATTTGCATTCCTACATTTAAATGAACTTATCAGCAGCCTAGGTTAGAAAACATACAATTTTCATTATGGTTTCTCTTACTTACGCTCTACACTGTTATATTATAGAGATTTTTTTTTTACAAATGTTATATTTGCAAATATTTTAGAACAATTTTCTACTAAGAAAAAAGATTTTTGTAGATAACTATCTAAATAATTAAAATAGCAAGTGTTGTGAGCATAAAATTAATAAATAACTAGATTGAAAATATAGTATTTCGTGCCTTTCGCCTTCCTTTGACTGATACAAAGATTTTAAATTAGATACTTAAACTCTCTTGTTGACCTCTACTTTAATTATTTACAACACACAAAAACTGAAGTACTTGATAATGAAATAACTATAGGTATCTGCACACTGTGTGTCTGACTGTGTTAAGGCAAGGAGATGGCAGGAGAGGGAGGTGGGTGCATATTCATAATCAGTTTAGGGTGATCTAAATATTATTCAGGTGCAGTACTTATACCAAACATAGTCATTGAATTCACTGAATTTTTTCAATAAACTCCTGCCTCTGAACCTTCCAGTTTGTTGTTTTTAAAATATGTGTTGTAGCATGTAGTAACTTATAAAATAAATGCTGCCAATTGCAGTATCAAAGATGAGCAGACAACCTGGTCAAAAGGGTGGGAGCTGTTAGATGAAGGCAGCACTTAAATGCTGTTTGGGGACAGCTTTAAAATGATGATATGGTGTCTGTTTGACCATAACTTTTGTACTGTATTAGAAAGTGGCAAAAGATATTTTGAATAGGTAATCCTATAACTGATTTTTATCCCCCCCCCCCCCCTTCCCTCATAATTTCAGTTGCAATTTAGAGTCCCTGCTGTTCTGAGAATTTCCCATCAAAAAGTTTGTAATAACTAAAATAGGTAGGTACATTAGCAATGTCCTGTTAATGTACCTATTGTATCACTGTAATCACAGGTACGTACGGTACGGTACACAATACGATTATACAGCAGACCTAAACCTAATCAAGTTAATCCTTACAATATTCTATTACTATTATAAGTATATAAAATCTTTCTGTAGCTTTCTATCCTCAACTTGTACATGATACTAATTTCAACAAAAAAACATAACTTACAGGAAAAAATGTATTTAGGGGAAATACATTTTTTAACAGGTAACAAATCAAGCAGTATCAAAAATACTGCCTTTGTTTTTTTATAGTAGGTTACACTTTACAGCTTATTAGTTGGAACTGCTTGAAGGGGAACATACCTCCACCCTATAGAAGTATGCTATTCTAGCAAGCATAGTGCTGTTTTTCTGCAGAGTTGACAATACACACAAGTGGTATTATTGCTACTGGTATATTTCATGTTCATAGGCACCACTATCAGCTTAGTTCTACATGAAGAAAAGGATATGTTAGGTAATAAAGTGACATTTGTGTTCAAGTTACATTGTGTATGTAACAGAAATTGTTGTGTAGGTTATACATATGTATATTTGTGTAGGATATACTTATGTATATGTATAGAATTTATTAATATACTTATATAGTATGAACAGTCCACCCCAACTTTGCCTGGTTTAACATTAACATGATGTTCATTTCTTTTGTGAATATTTTTTCAAATACATGCAAGACACATTTAAAACTATAATAAGTTAAGAAGTTTTGTTATCAAATGTGCTACAATAATATCTTCCTTTTTTTTAGTAATGGGTAAAGCTGAGGGTCATGGAGACAATTGGCATGGCCATGTCACAGCCTTAACAGTGAGTCCTGATTACAGACGGTTGGGACTGGCTGCTACTCTGATGAATATTTTGGAAGAAGTTTCTGAAAAGTATTCATATTAATAATTAAAATTAGTTGGGTTGACTTACAACTGTAGAAAAATATTAAGTGATGTCTACAATTTTTTTTCAGAAAAAAGGCCTACTTCGTGGATCTCTTCGTAAGAGTTAGCAATAAGGTGGCAATTAATATGTACAAAAATTTAGGATATATAGTGTATAGAACTGTATTAGAATATTATTCTGGAGATCCAGATGAAGATGCATATGGTAAATATTAATTTGCTGGTTAAAATTAAACTCGTTCTCTACAGTTATTATGTTATTTTTGATTATTGTTTTGCTTTACAGATATGAGAAAGGCTTGCTCAAGAGATGTTAATAAAAAATCAGTAATACCACTGACTCATCCTGTCAGACCTGAAGATGTTGATTGACTTCGAATCATAAAATAAAATATTGACTACCAAAGAAATCTTTTAATTCATAATTTCAACTTTCACTAGTACTACTGCTGTCATCATTGTCATCAACATTATCTGTTTTCTCTCTGGAGGTCTTCTCGTCTTCTGGAGGTGTTGAGCTTTGTTCATCATTAACATTTGGTTCTGTCTCAGTAACTTCTTTTTGTTTGCGCCATTGTTTTGCAGCAGCAAGTAATTTAAGATTAGGTCTGACCATCTCATCTTCGGGGAAAATGTAATCAAATACTTCCTCCCATCCTTCTTCAACTCCCCCTTCATTGACAATCTTCTGTCTCTTCTTAACTCTCCTTGGCATTTTGGTCATAACTTTTTCAAGTTTTTCTTGATCTCCAATTTCAGTTTCAAAATCTTTCCAGGCTTCTAGGAGAAGCACTCGCGCTTCTTTCTCACCAGCACTTCTTAAACTGTCATTAGCACGCTCATAAACACGCCTCGCTAACTCGATATTAATGTTGTCAGCATTCTCTGCATTAAGTTCAAACTTTGCATAAGATAACCAAACTTTGACATGGACAGTTCTTTCTAACAATCTTTCGTATAGTTGTCTGGCTTTCTCTGTCTCTCCTTGTTGAACTTCAAAGTCTATGTAACTTTTCCACAACAGTTCTGGCATGTCCAATCTTGCCTGTCCTACACCTATTTCATAAATGGCTCTAGCCCTATCTGCGTCACCTAGTAATGTTTCTAATTCTGCAAACTTAATCCATGTAATACAGTTCTCTGGCCCATATTCTAAAAATTTTTGATACAATATTCTACACCTATCAAATTCTCTCAACTGAATTTCTAAGTCAATATAGCCCCTGTACAATTTGTCTCTTGGACAAATTCCAAGGGCCATTCCCAATGTTTTTCTTGCTTGCCTTAAATCTTTACATCTAACTTCGAACTGAGCATACATGAGCCATATTTTTGAGAAGGTAAATATTTTGTGTGGAATCAATTCTAAACATGTTCTGTAAACTTGTCTTGTTCTTTCAGCATCCTCTGCTTCCAACTCTTCATATAGAGCATAATTAATCCATAAATAAATATACCGTCTCCAGAACTGCTTGTCTTTTGATGGAGGTACATTAGCTATGGCTCTTTCATAAGTGTCACGGATATCATCAACATTTCCTTCATTTTCAACAAGCCTTATGTAGTCAAACCATGCATCATAGTTAGTTGGGTTCTCAATTACTTCTTGTTCATACATGTACTTTCTTTTATTGACAATAACATCTTCAATGCCAGACCTGTCACCATATTTTTTCTCATGTATGGTATATGCTTTATATAACTCTTTATTTCTATCTTTAGGAATGTGGTCCAAAGCATATTTATAAATAACCCTAGCTCTGTCATGCTCTTTCTGGTTTTCTTCAAACTTTGCAAATGCAATGAAGAGCCTCTCGTCAAGATCCTCATCTCCAAAAAACTCTACAGCCCTTTCATACACTTTCCTTGAACCATTAATAAAACCATGATTTTCTTCAAACTTTGAATATTTAATCCAGTTCTTAACATCTGGATGTACCATAACAAATCTTTCATAAATCTGCCTAGCCCTGTCTAATTCTTTGTATCTTAATTCGAAATTGATATATGTTTGCCATGCTTGTTCATCTGGCTGCCATTCCATCCAACGTTCAAAGACCTATAAATAAGAAGTTTTAAAAATTAGATATAATATATAAACCATTTCAATTTACAAGCAAAATACACTCGATATCCTGAGTGTTGTTAGTTGAGGCTTTACGCTACCTAAGTTATTATAGCTAATGTGTAAATTCAATATCCCAATATAAATCCAGTCTAGTTTATTGAGTTATACAGATTTTTTTTAAATGGATATTATAAAGGGCTTAGTTGATATTATATTAAATTCGTTATGTGAGTGCAACCAAATTAGAGTTGGTAAAATGTGCTTATTATTAATTACGGTTATACAGTTTTAGTCACATGTTTATTTCGGGTATGTCTTCAACCGGCACAGTAGGACGCTTCATTGCTTGATGAAGGCCCCCCGTCGGGTCCTAAACTAGTTGGGCATCCCTGAAATATACATGTGAGTAATTGGTATATTTTCTTACTTGTCTAGCTGCAGAGATATTTTCTAGCATTTCTTCCATATAAGTATACTTGTACCAGAACTGTGACACTCTTGGGAGTATGGTGACAGCTCTGTCCCACAAGTTCCGAGCATGATTGACTTGTCTGTTTCTCATCTCCATTTCAGTATATTTCAACCTTAAACAAAAAAAAGTAGGTAACTAAAAGTGTATAATATAAATGTATTCTATTTCATACCACACCACAGTACATACCAGAGGGTAACATTTCTATGGTCCACATCCAGAGCCCTTTCATAAATAGATCTGGCTCTCTGAACTTGCTTCTGTGATTCTTCCCATTGAGCATATTTCAGCCAATTTCCAATAACCTGAAGGAATATAATATCTTTAATCAACTATTTATACCACTCTTATGAACCTAAATATATATATTTCATACTTCAGTCAGAAATTATGCAGTACTCAAACCTGTTAAAATCTTGATCTTCTGTTATTGGTATTTGTTAACTTACTTGTCTATTCTTCCTGATGTTATCTTCAAACGCTTTTCGTTTGCGGTGCTGATAGTCTCGAAGTTCTTCTGGATCTGAGATTTTCTGTTTCGGTGGAGGCGGTAGAATTTCTAAGTCTCGCTCTTTAGCTTCTCTAAGTAGTTGCTCGGCAGTGATTTGTATTTCTGCTGGTGCTTTATTCTTAACCTGAAATATTTATAAATATAATAAACAAGTGTCATTACTCTAATATATCAACATTAACCAAGAACTGAAATGTTTACCTTTGCCACTTTAGGCATTTTTGTAGTTTTTCCGTCCATGGTTAAATTATATACTTATACTGATCTCAATGCAATAGTTTTATTTCCTTGAGAAAATTGATAGTACAACATTTGCGTACAGAAGACGCCTATGAAAGTCAATTTAGCTCAATGTGACCAGATTTAAATTGAATAATATGCTACCTGCTAGGCTAAAATCTGCTAAAGTCTGCAATTTGTTTTTGTTTTAAATGCCAAAATTCTGCTAATGAATATTACATATAATATATATTTATACTACTATATATCTGTAAGAGATTGCTTTTATCGATAAGACCGCCCTTTCTACATATTCATTAGATGAACTATTCTATTCATTTCATTCATTCTGTGTTAACATTAAAATGTTTTGCGAAGGCTTAAAATTTACGCACCCACCCTGTCCTTTTACTGCCTGTTTGACATGTAAGATTGCAGCAACATGTTCATTTTTAAATTTGTTCCGCGAGTCAGTTTTTATTTTATTCATTTGAGAAAATATCCTTTTACAAGCCGTATTGGACATAAGCAAGATCATTATGGCCTTTACGAAATCGACCAAGTGTGGATACTTCTTTCCCCACTTCAGGTTTTAAACATTATATGTTAATGCGGCAGCTTTCGTTCGTTTGCATGGAAACGATTTTGCTATTTCTGAATCATGAAAACATTTTTTAAATAATAATCAATATATATAAAAATCAATGCCACTTTTCGTTGTAATTTTATGACTCAAGAACGGGCTGACCTATCCCAACCAAATGTTTTTTAGGCTTTGTTCGGACTATTTAGTAGATGGTTTATGTGAAGTTTGCACAGAATCGGTCGAGCGGTTCTTCATTTAAAATTTACAAACGCGGACGAAGTTGCGCGGGTCAGCTAGTTCACTCATATAATCCATAACCCAAAATAGTACATTGTGTTCCACCAGAAATTAACATATTTTGATCTCAGCTTTCTTTGTCTCTTCTGTGACAGACGTTTTTGCACAGAACGTTTGCACCTACAATAAGAATGCATAAATTACACATATCAAAATAAAATAAATGTTTACAGCAAAAATAATATTCTAATAATAAAATCTGCCAAAAACTGCGATCTTTTCAAATCTGCGACACAATCTACTAAGCGCTAAATTGGAGATCTAATTCTGCCAAAATTACAGAATTCTGCTAAATCTGGTCACACTGATTAGCTGGTATGATGTGTCAAACTGTCAATTGTGTTAGGGTTGCGCAATCCGAAATTCTGAATCGATCTTTCTTTTATTTACATCACATAACCTGCTTCAAACGAATTAAAATGAATTTATACACCTTAAAATATTTTCATTCTCTCATTTCTTTAATCCTATTTTATATCTTATTTATTAATAGGAGTCCAATATAATCTAAACAATAAAAACTTTTTAGCAAAAAATTTAACCAACGTAAGAAGAAAGGAAGAGTGAAAAATAACATTAAAAATAAACTCATTGGCCTTACAAAACTCTTACACGACTGTATAGCCTGACCATGAAAATAAAAAAAACTGGTAAAGGGACTCAAAAGTTCCGTCAATGATTAGAGAAGAACTGATGATCTTCAAACGGCTGAACAGATTTTTTCGATAATAGCGAAGAACACTTGATCAAGTCACCTTTCAAACAAAAAATAACTAAATCAGTCATCCGTTTAGGAGTTATGATACAACAGACAGATATAGACAGACACATATACACATACGTTAAACTTATAACATTGTTTATTTTTGCGTCAGGGGATAAAAATTAGCATGGATGGAAAGATAATTGATACTATGGTGAATCATTAGAAAATCAAACGATTTTGGACTTATTCAAAGATGATTAATTTAAACATATAGAACACTTTCCACAAAATTCTACTATAACCTTTTCCACTCAAACGCAGAATGTTTGCTGTCCTTGATTTCGTATGTGTGAATGTAGGATAAGAAACCAGATTAACATAGTTAGACTTATAGTGTAATAATAGTGATTTTCTATGAGTGTTACTTGAATAGAAATTGTATTACCAAGATAGTGGAGAGATGACAGATGAGTTATACGTCTGTAAGTGAAACAGAAACGACTAATTATTAGAAGAATTTTATTACACATTTTTTAATAGATCCGACAAAAAAAAACAAAGATTCGATGTTTCTATAAATAAATATGTCGAAATATCAAAATAGAATAAATATTTCTCAACACATAGATTCATCGTTTATCGATAGATAGATAGATCATAGATATATCGTTTGGCAAACATCGAGTAAATTCGATATATCGATTTTAAGTGAATATCAAAGTTATGGTAAATATAACCTATAAATTTTACCCTGTAAAATAATATTTATAATCATACTATTAAAATAATAAAATATTATATTCATACTATATTATAATATTGAAGATGTTTAGTTCGTTGTCCCGTCTTCTATCAAGCCGTAGCTTACGTAAGTATTCCACTTTTATAAACAAAATCTTTAAACGTATGAACTTTCATGAAATGTATGGTTCTTTTATGTTTTAGATACAGCAGCAATTACACGAGTATATAGTCATAGCTCTGCATACGTAAGGAAAACCGATTCTTGTAACCAAGTAGACTATATAAAGTCTATAGACGATACCACCGCACACAGTCAAGATTGGTTAGCAGTTAAAAGCAATGTTTTATCCATGCGAGGAAATCTCAATCACAAAAATGTAGATGCAGTCATATTAAAGATTTTAGTCGTATCAAAAAATCTGCTTGCTGCTTCTTTATTTGCACAGCATCTCAATTCCACACATGAAGACCTGAGTTTAGGTGCTATTAATAGTATGTTGTATATGTACGCTACCATTGGAAAGCAACGCGAACTAACGAGAGAAGAGAGAAGCTTTATTTTAGATACACATAGAAGTTCATATGAAAAATATAAAATTCTAGACAGTACCACATGTGAACAGTTACTTCAAGTACTTTGTGTCATAAATGAATGGGAAAAAGCAATGAAAGTTTTAGATGAAATACATTTAACCTCTGTTCCTACACATTTAGCTTATAGTACAATGATAGCTACTTTCTTTAAACTCAACAAAAAGAAAAAGGCTTTGGATCTGATTGAGCAAAGCATTAAATACAAGAGGCCTCTTCAAGAAATTGCTTATGAAGAATGGATGAGATATATTGTTAGAAAATATAAAGATAAGAAGATAATAGCAAAATATTTGGAGGAAATCTTAAAACATATTGGTACTAGTTGGGCAGTAATAACTGAAAATACTGCAAAACAATTGAAAGACTTATATACTTCTTTACATTGGGAGTCGCAATTTGCTAGGATAAGGAAATCAGAGTAAGTGCTAATAGGTTTATCTTAACATGTAGAATGCATCTGGTGACAAAGACAATCATTTGAAATAAGGAGTCTTACTGTAACCTGGTTTTATAGAAGTGGTTTCTTTAAGGACTAAAAATAATAAAGTTACATTTTATTTTTAATAAATGTTTGTCTAAAAGTTGTTTTATCACTACAAATAAATAAAATTTAAGTGTCTGTTTGTAATGTCAAAATAATAGTTTTTTAAGCTCATACTTGCAGTTATTTGCACAAACCTATGCCTAAAAATCAGTTTTTAAAGTTTTTTGTCTGTCTTTCCTGTCTGTCTGTATGTATGTCTGTCTATCTGTCTTGGGTAATCTCCGGAACGGGTGGACCAATTTTCAGCTGGCAGATAGCTGCTGTTATAAGGAGTGACTTAGGCTACCTTTATTTTGGAAAAAGAATTAGGATTCCGCACAAAATATCTTACTAATATTATAAAGGTGAAAGTTTGTGAGTATGGATGGATGGATGGATGTTTGTTACTCTTTCACGCAAAAACTACTGAACTGATTGCAATGAAACTTGGTATGTAGATAGCTGGAGATCTGGATTAACACATAGGCTTACTTTTTATCCTGATATTCCCACAGGATCGGGACTTACGCGGGTGAAACCGCGGGGTGCAGCTAGTCTAACATAAGAAATCTTGTTATTTAGAATTTGCATACTGGGTGATCTACACTACATCTTTAGCAAATATTGTTTCTTTCAGTGGTCAGTGCTCAAGCTGCAAGGTTTCACTAGATCGTTTGACATTATCAGATAAAGAATTCAGTACATTACAGGAAAATGTTAAAGAAAAACTTATTATAGGCTCAGATTTGTTACTAAAAACCACACATGATGAACTGGAAAGATTTTTGAATTCTGTCGAGAGGTTTGCACCTTATGATGTTGTTTTGGATGGACTGAATATAAGCTATGCTGCTAACAAAGGCTCTCATGTTGATAAGTTACGCCTACTTGATGATGTAGTGGATTATTTTGTGAAGAAAAATAAAAAGATCTTGCTTTTAGGCAGACAACACATGCTGAGGTGGAATAAAAAGATGATGGAGAAAATTTTGAATAAAACTTGCAGTTTTCTCACTGATAATTTGTAAGTATAGTCAATGATTCTATGCATAAATATAATATTGTATAAAGTGCTGTGTGTTAGTTTTGGTTGACACCAACACTTGACATCACAGGAGCTGAGGTAAAATTGATGTTGCATTATCCCCCTTGTGATATTTCGTGATCTTTCCCCCCCCCCCCCTTTCGAGCCTCACGTGATTAATGGACAATCCCATATCAGAAACTCATACTAATGATACAAGGAACCACATCAACATAATGTTAAAGGCCCAGTCACTATACACCTTTACCGTACGCACAAAATAAACACATCAACCCAAATTCTTACTATATATATGTACACATGATGGCACACAATGTTTGCTGTGTACTTTGTCTTACAAACATTATTATTACCGGTCATACTACATAATACAAATAAGTATTATTATTCTTACAAGGTCGCAAGATGATCCCTTCTTTATAACAGCAGCTATATTGAGTGGTCCACATACAGACATAGTGTCCAAAGATTTACTAAGAGGTCACAAGTTCAACTTAAAAGATGACGCCTTGAAGCAGCTGTTCAAAAGATGGCAGTGGCAACATCAATGGATGATTTACTTGAGTTACCAAAGAGGACTTATTGTCCAGGTATTTATGTAGATTTTTTACGTTTAACACTATACATATATTTGCATGCATATTGTTGTTGGAAGACTTTTTTTTAACCTAATCCCTGTAGATCCCACTTAAGAGGGGCGCCTAACTGCACGCATTACCTTATAAATCTTGACATTTCAAATTAAAATCTGTCCCTACCCTTAATTTAAAGGGCCATTACACCAAAACAAAGGCGAACTGAGATTCAGCAGGAACATCAATATTTTTGTAATATGTTGTATTTAATAGCACATCCTTTTATATGAAAAACGCGTTAAGGGAATTTGGGACACCCGGGTAGAACGAAGTTCCTTTCGCTATATCTTTCTTTCTTTTATATATAAACTAGCAGCGCCCCGCGGTTTCACCCGCGTAAGTCCCGATCCCATGGGAATATCGGGATAAAAAGTAGCCTATGTGTGAATTCAGGTCTCCAACTATCCACATACCAAGTTTTATAGCATTCGGTTCAGTAGTTTTTGCGTGAAAGAGTAACAAACATCCATACATACATACATCCATACATCCTCACAAACTTTTATGTTTATAATATTAGTAGGATATATTTAAGGGATTGCATAAATCATATCAAAATATAGTAAATATTGTAACAATTTAAATTGCGCCATCTGTGAAAGAAATTCGTACTAGTTTCGGAAGAAAGCCTACATCCTTCAGTATTAATGTAGATTTACACTTGGATTAAAAACTAATTGGAAAGGTTTATCGCAATGCTTCCAAAGCCTATTTCACAACACGCCCAGTCTCATTGACCGGTTTTAAAAATAGTCAATAATCTCCTAGTGCTTGTACTTAAAACACATTGATGGTTTTTCAACACTTTTTTACATTCATCACTCCGTAAACTAATAACAACAGTACAATTTTTTGATACAACTACTAGTTTAATTAGATAATAGATTAATTTCAGAAAAAATATTTCAAAAAATATTCAGATCGAACTCTAGAAATTGGCGAATTGTTGTGCAGTTTGGCAACTAAATACATTTTTACTGCAATACATATTTAAATAATACATTCAAAAATATTATAAGTATTATATTAATTATTTCTATTAAGCAATCTGTGAAAAGTAACTTCAAAAATCGAATAATGCAATTGCATGCATTGTTAGAATGATTGTAAATTCCAAAATTTAAAAATAATATTGAAGAATTTTAATCTACTTTCCACATAAAGGAAATGCCAATCAGCCCATGACGTAATTCGGCAGTAAACCTCTTTGCAGTCTGTGTATTTTAATACGTTTAATTACTTTTTTAACCAATATTAAAAAGAATAGGATTGAGGAACAATAGTCTACCAACTACTAATTATTCTCGCAATTGCTAACTGTCTCTTTATTATATATAGTCTTTAAAATAAAACAATCTACTTCACAGATACGTTTTTCGTTATATAATATGTTATTTCCAATCCTGCTGAAACCGTTCAAAAATATCTTTTTAATAGTTTTAAATTATTACCAATTCTGCCGAAATCATTAAAAAACATCTTGTTATTATTTTTTTTTCTTTATGGCTCACGGTTCGTATTGTAATTATTATTATTGTTTAAGTGCTTAGTGCCACCTCGACCATTTCTGGTCTTTTGTAGCGCTCGTATTGTAATTACCAATCCTGCCGAAATCATTCAAAAATATTTTCTTAATAGTTTTTTTTCTTTATGACTCACGGTTCGTATTTTAATTATCAATCCTGCCGAAATCGTTCAAAAAATATCTTGTTAATAGTTTGTTTTGACTACAGAGCTGAGCTCGTCGTCGCGTTGTTTGGTTTACCTACCCATGAATAATGTCACACGTTCTGGAGCAAGGAGCATTCTCTTGCACCGCTTTTTCGGTAGGCAAAGAGTAACATCTAGACATGTTTTTTTTGGCCGTTTTATAACCGTTATTTTAACGATGTTTCGTTACGTTGTCTGATTCCATATTCTCACTGTAGTCATAGTATTTATTACATCCATTGCACATGACCTAATGTATATATTAAATAATATTATCTTCTTATTCCAGCCACCCCTACAATTCACCCCCTGCGCTCAAAGGAAAGGCACTACTTGGCATATTCCGTACGAAAGTGAGACAGTGGCATCGACGGCGATGGTCAATGGCAATGGCGATGGCATACCAGACTTACGTAGTTGGTTATGTTTGAAGCAGAAATTATAAAATAAATTGTATAAAACCTGACGTTTTTTTTATTATTGACAGTTGTAATCAACATGCGTTGCAAAGCCACGTAACGTGAAAAAGTATTTGGTTTTATAAAAGTTTAATCACAAAAGAAAAATATACGGAGACTTTTTATTTATACTTTGCCATAGTTTTTTTGGCCAGAAACCCTCGTGGGTGTCCTCAGAAGACCATATACCAAATTTTCATCACAATCTGAGAAATGGCTTAGGAATGCATAGAGATCAAACATATAAAGTTTAATAATATAATTTTTGTTTCTATAGATATCCTACTAATATTATAAACGTGAAAGTTTGTGAGGATGTATGGATGTTTGTTGCTCTTTCTCGCAAAAACTACTGAACCGATTGCGATGAAACCAGGTTTGTAAACAGCTGGAGATCTGGATTAACACATAGGCTACTTTTTATTGCCACAGGCTTTGGGAGTTACGCGGGTGAAACCGCGGGGTGCATTTGGTAAGATATATATATTACTAGCTGCGTCCCGCGGTTTCACCCGCGTAAGTCCCTCGTTAAGTTTTCTTTTTTGTGCAAACTTCACATAAACCATCTACTAAATAGTCCGAACAAAGCCTAAACATTTGGTTTGGATAGGTGAGCCCGTTCTTGAGTTATAAAATTACAACGAAAAGTGGCATTGATTTTTATATATATGGATAAAATTATATATAATGGTACACCATTTGGCCATCGGTCCAGTCATTTGAAAATAGTTTTTATTACCGAGTCTTTGTCTGAAGCTTGTCCAGTTTTTTTTATAATTAAGTAAAAAAATTATGTAAAATCAATGTCAATAATGACATAATTTTCACAACCATCGCGGCCAAAAACATATTTTTTCGGTATCAAAATTTACTGTTTATTCAATAGCTCAATAGCATAGTGGCTCATCATGCCGCCACAATTAAAAAATAAGCAAGGCAAGAGAGGATCAAAGACTGAAGTGAGCTCAATCGGTCCAAATCCAAATCAAGCAAAATCACACAATGGTAGGCAAATATTTATTATTAAGATGAGTTGCCGCCGATTCTTATCCTAGGTGATTACGAACATATCCTATTAATTACACCCAGCATTCTCTTTGAGAAAGTCGAAGAAACAGAAGAACAAAAAAACAACAAGGCACCAGGGGACGACCTTCAGAAGCTCGTTAACACAGTTATCGTTAAGTACCTACACTTCTTTTCCGCGCTTGCATAAGTGGGCTGTGGAAAAAAAAGACCTGGCAAGTGTGTCATCTTCGAGGCATCAAGTTAATTTCAACTTGATGCCTCCAAGAGTTCCTGAGGAAAAGGGTTGAAAGAGAGAAAGACTTGACAGAAAGACAGACTGATTTAAGAACATATTAACGACTTTAGGATTTTTCCTTTGCTTGTGCTGTGAGGCCTTGCTTCGTACCAAATTTCATGATTCTAGGTCAATACTTTAGAAGTTTGATTTTTTACAGCTTTAAGGGACCGCTGATCAGATAAGTATTTGATGTTAATTTCAACTTGATGCCTCTACCAAGGCCGTCTTTGGGCAGGCCGGGGCCCCTGGGCACCCAAGAACTTGGGGAGGGGGGGGGGAGGCAAAGTACAAAACAAAATGACAAGAAAAACAGTTTTATTGTTATGATGATTGTATATTTATTTATTAACTATGGTAATAGATACTAATAAAAACATATTTTAATAATAATTGTTATTAAGAAAGCCTTTTTCGACTATCTCAACAAGAATAAAATATTGATTATTTTTCTAATTGAAAGATAGCGGTTGGTCTACGTTATTATCGTGGTTTCTTTCGGGAATTCTGATGTGCGAAATCTTTTATTAAATCCTGAAAGATAAATTTTGAAGAACATCACTTTCTAAACCCATAACTGATAAATTATTTAAACATTTCTGTATCCTTGGCGTTCGTAATGAATTTTTTATTGTTTTAAGTTGTGAAAATGAGCCTTCTCCACCGCAGTTTTTTTCTGCAAAATTTTGTAGAATCGATTGTAATTAACTGAGAAAGAAAGCTAAAACTTGTCAATTTCTTAGTATGCTGCTGAAGTTTTTTTAAATGCGAATATATTATGTGTCAATTATGTTGTTGTTCTTAAACTTTTTTTTGCCAATTAATTCTACAGACTATGATGATTCTTCAAAAAAGGTGATGCGTGTGCTGCGAATTATTTTTCTTTCGTAGTCACTTTATAGTCAGCATTACTTTTTTTTTCTTTAGGAGCCGACTCATATTGATCGAAATTATTACGCATTATGGAAATAATCGTTCAGAGATGCATAGACTTACGTTGCCGTCCATGGTCACAGTATTATTTTTAAACTGGTGCTTATTCTTTATTCATCAATACAAATAAATAATATTGAAGTGTCTGTTTGTAATGTCAAAATAATCTACACCTACCTAACTACTCCATAATAAATAAGGAATTTTCTTTTTAAGTACTAATTTACTTAACAGATCTTCCATCAAACGCTCGTCAGCGTCGGAACTTGGAAAGGGTGGAGATGTTGGCCCGACCAACGTCTCGTCGCCTCCGCTCATTATGGGACGAGAAATGCGCAATACTGCCACGCGAGAAGAGAGACAAAATCAAAAGTGCATTAGAAGAGGACTATTTCCTCAGTCCAGAGTATGGTTCAAAGATATCCTATCAATAGTATTTCTAAACGTTTTGAAAATTAATTTAAAATAGAGTTTTGTAGCGACATACAATTTAAAGATCGGATTCACGTGTATATTTCGGGGATGCCCGACTAATTTCGGGTCTGAAACTCCGTGCGGTTCGGGGATAACCGAATAGGTTGGGGCTCACACAGTAAATACTCAAATATAAGAATAGATACTCATTGCACCGCTCACCAGGTGATCACTTTTATTTACGTTTTACTACTACCTAATTAATGTTCTAGCGGTAACAAAGAAGTTTTGGAAATGTTTTTTCGTGTATTCATACCCATTTCCCGGTAAATATTTGAATAGATAAAATAGGCGTTTTATGTATATATACCCAATTAGATATGCTATAGAAGTATTAAAAAAGAAACTGTTGTTTGAAATACATCAGCGACTTGAAGTTAGAGTTAAAATAATTGTTTTGTGCTCGTTAGCTCGTAGTTTTCATTTACTAAGTTGTTTTAATGATTGTGCGTTCTAAGATAGATATGAGTCGTCATAAGATCAATAAAACACATCAAGCGAGGCTACACCTAACTGATTTAGAGTGAGTCTAGTAGTTAATTTCAAAATCAAAGTCATTAACAGTTACAGTACCGTATATTTTTCATGTAGACAAACAGAGCAATACTTCCAAGCGATGCAAGATCCTTCGAGGCGATGGTCTGGACCAGCAGGCGTGCTTAACAAAAAAGAAAGTCCGGATAAGACTAAAGAAATACGACAGAGGCAAAAGTGGCTTGTCAATTTTAGTGCACAGGTGCGTAACAGTGTTTTTTCTATAACGGATATATTTACATAGTAACGTTTCACAAGGCGTGTACTTTAGCTAAATATAGGTAGGTATGTATGTAAATCATGTACCTACTTATTTGTTTGTATTTTCAAATAGATTAAGCTTAGGACTTCGGTTTTTTTTTTAAGTTTGTGGTTGTGTTAAGTTTTTTAATTTGATATTGATATCATGTTAAATATGTCCAAAGTAAACCTATAAACTCTTCGCTCTGATAAAGATTCCGACAGCACTCGGTAGGACGAATGTTCCATTTTGTCCTTTTTTTTTTCTTTACTAAGATGTCGTGAATAGTCTAAGCGCCTACAATCTCAAAATTAATAGAATACTTTGACTCCCGTTTTATTTTGTACATGTCGCCTCCCGGCAAAATAAGTGTCATATCACAAAAAAAGTGTCTTAGCTCAATGTTAGGTAAGTTTTAACATTTTTATAGCATTGAATAGCAAATGTTGCATTTGGTCAGCTGTAAAAACATCGTTATTAGCTCAGTGAAAAAGGGAACTTTGTTCGTTGAACGTTGTTGTTTGTTGTTTTGTTTGTTGAATTCACAGACATAAAAGTCGTGTTTTCATGAAATATAGCTGTTTTTGTATTATGACACTTTTTTTGCCGGGAGGCGATGTGTAGGTACCATGAACGGGTGTGTATATGGATTTGTTGCTCATTGCATACATACTTGCATACATTACTTACAATAAAGTCGTTCGTAGGCTTAAGCTTCGATCTTCGGATGTGTTATTTTATGACCTAGATCATTTGGTTTGTTCACATTGTTTAGCGTTAGAATGCTGTTCACAACGTGGCCAAGGGATTTTTAACATTTTAAGTTTTGCTCCATAGGTGGCATATCGTTTATGTGACTACATTGCCAAGGGTCAGAAGGAGATGTTAGTTTCTAACAGATTGCGAAGTATAGCTGATGTCGTTTTGGAGAGAGTGGCTGAAATTTTAGGTTGGTCTATAATAAAATTGTTGTCTTTATTTTCCGTTCTAAATAAGGACGGGTATCTATAAATTAAAACTGATTTTAATATAACGCCAGTAATCTTCTTTATCATTTGCTTCATTCTAATTTCAAAACCTAAACAATTGAAATAAAACAAAAAAAAATCAGTCGGTCTATAAGAAATAGTAGATACCTATCTTGTATCCTCCTTCTATTGTAGCCAATTTAACATTAAATAATTAACAATATAGTCAAAAGTCTCAGCACAAATATAATTTATTTTCCTAAAAATATATCATTTTAATTTTTTATACTTTTGAAGGATATTATTTAGTCCTTAAAGGCTCCTTATCTATACTTTTGTTAGGTGAGCCAAAACCAACGCGTACGAATCCTGGACGCCTTCCACGATTCATGGTGGCGATATCAGACAGGATTGCAGTCTGGATAGAGAATGCTGTGTATAGAGCAGATGCTGTCGAACCTCACGAGGCTGGTGGCGATGAGCATATGCGTCTTGATGCTGAAAAAGCGTTCGTTTAAAAAAAATCAGGTGAGTACATACATTATCGTTGCTATTGGCAATAGGAAATACGGACAATGATGATGGCCAGTCGTAGCCTTTATCCACCGTAGACATAAATCAGTAAGTTATTGAACACGGTTAATTACGTTAGCACTTATAAGTAACTAATTTACTAAATAAAATAAAAGTTCACAACCCTATAGTGCTGTTCTTATGTCCTCGTGCATGATCCAATGACGAATTTAGTGCTAGATCTACTACTATCTACTGTAGTTCAGGTGTCGGGTGCGAGAGAATCTATCGCACCCATGGAAACGGTAGTGTTTGGGTATGGAGGTAAATGCGCTTAACGAGTATAAACCTCTTTATGCTCGCCACCAACATAAGGCAGGGCTTAACAACTTCAAGCCACATTCGAGGCCGGCTAATGACAGTTGCGGCCTATCGGTGGCAATTACTATTCCAGGGATACATACTTAAGTTTTCTTACCGTTTGAGTACCTACTTGGTCAGATTACACAACACACCGTGGGATGTACACACCGGGGTGTGTCACACGCCCCCGACTCACAAATCCCGTCAACGCTTGGAAAAGAAACTGATGATCTTCGAACGACTGAACAGATTTTCTTGAATTATAGGTAAGAAAACTCTCGATCCAGTTACCTTTCAAAAAAAAAAAACTACAAATACATTGCATTAAGTCCGTCTTGCCGATGCCGCCAGCTACGATGCCAAAGACAGACACAATAAATACATACAAACACAGACACATACACACACAGACACATACACACACAGACACATACACACACAGACACATACACACACAGACACATACACAGAGACCACTCTTTTTTGCGTCGGGGGTTAAAAACAGGGGGGAGAAAAAGGTACTGAACTGTTTTGTATTCAGCTACAAAAAAAAAATCTGGTTAATTTTTTTTTATGTCTATCATTAAACCTCGTCTTTTATTTCATTTATTTTCGTTGGAACCCACTTTTGAATCCCAGTTTAATATTTTTGGCATTGGATCCCACAGAACATTATAATGTATTTCCGTTGGTTCATTTGAAAAAATGCAAGAGAATTACGTTTTATTGTAGTTGAATCCCAAAAACTATTCCCGTTGAATGCTTAAAAAATTTTGAATGCGAGTACTGTCAACAATAAAATTGTTTATAATAAAATAAAGGTATATTTTATATTGACTGAATACTTATGATATTGCTGTCCTCTTTGTCATTGCGTCTATCTATTTACACGCGTAACCATTACATAAAGTGCATAAAATTGTAATAGTTTGCAGTGACTGTAGTTATTTTATGTAAAACTTAATCTAATCATAAAGTACCATGAGTGATCAACTCCATCTACTTCTTCATCAAGAGATTTGAATTTTATAGATAGAAAAGGTAGTACAGTTATTTTACACTAGCAATCCGCCCCGGCTTTGCACTGGTAGCAGAGACATCTTCAACAATCATCATCATATTTTAACCATTTTACACAAAACATTAACAAATTGTATACCTAAACCTTACTCGTGAATCGCTCTATCTATTGGTGAAAACCGCATGAAAATCCGTTCAGTAGTTTTTGAGTTTATCGCGAACAGACAGACAGACAGACGCGGCGGGGGTTTTGTTTTATAATATGTAGTGATGTAGTGATAATGATCAATGGCTACAAAACAAAAAAAAAGAAGATTGGTTGACAAACATGTAAGAAAATAGTTCTTAACTGTTATGGCTTGCATACTTACCTATAGGTATAGAGGTACATAGTTGTTACCCCGTTACCCGTTCGCGTTGAAATTTTCGTGAAAGCTATCCTACGGAAACCGTATTTTTTTCTGGGATAAAAAGTAGCATATGTGCTATTCCAGACTATAATCTAACTCTGTGCCAAATTTCATCCAGATCCTTTCAGCCGTTTGCGTAAAAGAGTAACAAACCATTTATCCATCCATCCTCACCCTTTATAATATTAGTAAGATTAGTGAGTACTATCAATTCGGGTTCGATTCTCACCCAGAACAAATAATTGTGTGATGAGCATGATCATTTGTTCTGTGTCTGGGTGTAATTTATCTGCAATATGTATGTATTTAGAAATATATACTTAAGTATGTTTATCAGCAGTCTGGTTACCATAGTACAGGCTCTGTCTAGTTTGGGATCAGACGGCCATGTGTGAGATGTGTGAAGTTATTATTATTATTATTCGTGCATGTATTTCTTGTTGCCTCAAGTATTCACATTACTTAACTGCCAACAATAAAATATTAGAATATGGGTATTCACGGCGACAATTTAGCACCAATGAACAGTAAAACATAGTTATAAGTATTCCTATTTATTTTACAAAATAGTATTTACACGGTTATATGGAGTTGACAAATGGACAAAGTGCAAGTCGTGTCTGTGTTGAGAAATGGCGCAGAGCTCAGAAGAAACTTGTGCCAATGTAGCCAGGGTAGGTGATTTGAGAGCCCAATCCATTCACCACTGTTGGTCCCGCTACCACAGTCTGTTGACAGAAATATAACTTCTTCATTTTTGTACACTTATGGCGATATATTCGGTGGTTTGCGAGAATATCGACGTAATTCAAAATTCACTCGGTATACCAAACGATCTTTGATATTTTATGGTGAACAAAGATGCAACGCCGATTTCGTGCTAACGTTTGTTAGAAAGCGACAAGTTCAGTATATATTTAGAACAAATCCTCTAGCGGAAATCACAAAACATTGCCATTCTTTAAAATCAATAATTTTTAGTTCCGTCGCTATTCTCGCAAACCAGCGAATTAGCTATTTATTAAATAATTTATTCTTAGTTTTATTTGTATCACATGAATCTTTAAATCGTTACTTAAATTTTCGATCACAGGATTACTACCGCCGACCGGTACTAAGTGTGTAACGATTACGGAGGTGATTTTTAAATATTAGTAATTACCCGGGGACGAGCAATGTATGGCGCTAGGAAACCAGCTGTGTAAGGAGCAATCACCGCAGGGGCTGCAGCAGCCAAAGCTACGCACACGACGAGGAACACAACCTGAAACAAAATAGTATATTATTAGTCCGGTAGACGACAAGATTGATGGCATTCAACGGTATAGAAATAATAAGTGCCAAGTGGATACATAATCTGCAGTACTGACGGACGTACAGACGAGAGTTTTAATGTCTTCATCAATGTTTATTTATAACATTTGTGAAACTACGACGAATATTTTGTTAAGACTCACAATGTATTTCATTTTGATTATATAATTAGATCGAGTCGATATCTCTAGAACTGCTGCTAAGCCTTCTGAATGCTGACTATGCCATCCTACTGTAGGCAGATGCATTTATAGGACCTTAGAAGGTCACCAAGTAATGTAAATAGCTCAGACCCTAGACCCTCCCAAGGTCTAAGCAGACTATCTAAATGAAGATAACTACAATGAAAATTCCAATCGCCAGGAAAAAATAATAGAAATTAATTATACATTCCTGATAAAGTGCGCATAATGATTTATTAATACAAGTTTGTCGTCAAGTTAGAGCGAGGTGTAAGATCGCCCTATATAAAACTTACTACAAGTTTTGACTTACCCGAAAAGAACTTACCTGTTAAATTGTTCATTACGAATGTTTTTTTTTTATGTATATCGGAATGAAAATAATCGTTTAACTGACTTGGATGTTTATAGTGTTTTATTCAGGTAGATCCCGAGGTTTCTACATGTTTCTTCATTGCCTTTTTTTCAGAAAATATGAAAAACTAGTTTTATTCCTATCAAAAACATTATTATTGTACATTACAAACATCCTAAAATATCTCGTTATTCGATGAAAGAATTTTAAAAGTAACCGATATGTAAAGAGAGTACTGAAATGTAAAAGATAAAGTATCCTTAAGGTAAATATTAATATTGTTATTGGACACAGCGTTACCACCAATTACATTATTTTAACCGTTTTCAAAAAGGAGGAGGTTCTCAATTCGACTGAAAATTGTTTTTTTTTGTGTGTTGTTATTGTGGATAAATAATACAGCTTATTACAATTGAAAATTCACTTTAAAAATTTTGTTTGCCCCATAATTCTGATTCAGTGATTGTCAAACTGAACAGTTGCGACATATCAGCGAAAATTATCTTAGTTATAGAAATTGCCTGGTCGAACTTCAACCACAAGTATTTTTTGGTTTATTTTATTGGACAGTATAACTTGAACTGGCATTCTTTAAACTTACGTACCATGACAGGTCAACTATTACAGTCAACAATGTTTAAATGAGTTATATTCTTTAAAAATTGTAGCTTTCTGCACTTCTTCTATATATAAACTTTAAGTATTCTGAATTTTAAGTTTGTTTTGTTTTTTTTTTTAAAGACGGTGCCCCCGCGACACGGGATGGATTCCTTTACAAACATTGAAACAACAGACACAAATAACACCCGGACTCGGGACAGCCATTTGTGGATCATACAAATTTTTTACCATTGCGCCATCCGTGCAGTCAAAGTTCCAGCGTTCGCGAAATTTTCTTAAAAATGTATACAAAGATTTCTCTTCATATGTTAGTATATAGATAAGTACATACATACTTGCCGCTCCCCAGTCATGGATTCTTCCTTGGGAATGTAGTCCTTTAAGATGGGTAAGAAGAAGGGAGAAGGTAAATTTGTATAAGGAAAAATGGGTAGGTAGAGGAACCTAAGGTGAGGGATTCCGCAAGTCTCAAATCTGGAACGGGACTGAGACTGCAGTAGCTAGCAGAGGCCGAGATCTCGTACCTGAATGTCCTGTATTTCCTCTGCCTAGAGAGGCCACTAGGACAGGATCACCACCATGAACCTACATCCTTCTTCAAAACTTGGGCTATCAACTATAACAAAACAAAAAAACTTCAGCATTATTTTATTAATATAGATTATTTGTCATCCATTGTCTGTAATGTATGAATGGCCATATTAATATTATTCCGAACAGCTTTATCAATTTTCATTAAATATTTAGATAAGCTGCTCTGACCTTAAAAGGGTGTAGGGTCTAAGGTATTTGCATTACTCGATGACCTTCTAAAGCCCTATATATGCGTCTGTCTTCCGTAGGACGGTATAGTTTGCACTCGGAAGGCTCCGCAGCAGTTCTAGTGAGATCTACTCAACTTACTTCAATCAAAATGAAATACGTTGTAAGTATTCAAATTTCAAAAAGAGTTATTGCCATAGGTAATAATTCATATCAACTTCAACAAAATTCATTAATAATAACGGTATTTGTCACTATTTAAATTACTGTTATGAAGTAATATTGTTTTTGTAATAGGCTTTTATAAGCTTGGTATGTATGTATCTATGTAACTGAATCTTTGAACGTGATTTTCAGCCACTTTAAAACGTCGGATTGAAGTGAAACTTCGCAGTTATCAAGGACCGATGGCAATACAATATTAAAGACTGATAAAGCAAAAGTAAATAATAGTTTAATAAACTAAAAAACACGCTTTGTAACTAGCTGCACCAAAACGTAGAAAATAGAAAATTATTTTCTACTTTTTAGTTCAGCTAGTTACAAAAGTGTTTTTTTAACTATTATTTATTTTTGGTGTAGTAAATGAATAGTCTCTGGGGCTCAGTTATCAGCACCACATACAGACTTAATGATCCTAAACTCTGGCTTTACATTTCCAAGCCAAGGAAATCATTAAGTTCTCGTGAAATTACACAAATTAAAACATAGTTTGTATTGTAAATCGTCCTCTCTAGCAACACTAAGAGACGTAAAACATTTACTACACTAAATCTTCTTTCTCTTTTTGATGCGGGATCCGAATTATATTAGTAACAAGTAGATAGTAGACAACATTAATGACTAAATATAAAGTTATAAATTTTCAGTTGGTATTCCTGGTCGTGTGTGTGGCCCTGGCTGCTGCTGCACCTCAGTTCTTCACTGCCTGGCCGTACGCTGGCTTCGCGGCGCCCTTCACCGCCCCTGCTGCTAGGGTAACTATTTCTGTCAACAGATAAATTGGACTGCACGGATGGTGCAGTGACTAAAGTGTCGCCTCGCCACTCCGCCGCGCTGAGTGTTGTGGGTTCGATTCCCACACTGGACAAAAAATTGTGTGATCTATAAGAAATTATTCCAAGTGCGTTATTTCGCTATGCATATCGCATGTGACAATACGTAGTAGATCGTCATAGATTTTTTTAATATGACAGTATTCATACAAAAAATGAAGACGGTCCCGTTTAAAAAATGTTTCATGACATACCTATCCCATCAAAAAGCAACATTTAAAAAAATTCAAGTCTTGTTTTGCTACCATAAAAAGGTAACAACCTTGTTCGTTAAATAACAACACTTTATACTTACCGTATTAATATTGTAGTAATGTAAAATAGGTACCTTACAAATGACCTTACTTATTACAGAAAAAAAAAAATATTTTAAAATAATGTGCCAATCTCAGGAACAAGGTTTCAAAGGAGATTTACTTATTTTCTTTTATTATCTACTAAAGAGGTCTCATCTCGTCTCCCTTTGAAGAAAATAAAAACTAGAGACTTCTCTTTCACACCTGCTTAATTAATTTATTGAGAACAGCATTAGTCTAACTGCAAAGCATTAATCTAACTGCAGTTCTTCTAGTGATGAGATCTTTTTGAAAACTCACTATTGTGACTATGACTTTAGCTGTACCAATACTTAATGTAAAATAGATTTTCTAAAAAGTGTAAGATTCTTAAGGCTATTATTAAGAAGAATATAGAATGTTGAATTTGTAATTTCTGCAATAATTGCTAAACTTCTACGGTTCGGTTTTTCTCACACATGTTTCGAAAGGGCCAAAAAATTTGGAACCCAATAGGACTTAGGAAGCGAAACGGTTAGTTCAAACATTACCAAGCGACATGTCAGTAGCCCAGTACGACCATAAAATATAGACCAAAGTTATTTTTCTGTAATTTGTTTATTTATTCTTTATTGTACACTAAAAGTAGATTACATATCTTAAAATCAAGGAAATGGTATGTACAAAGGCGAGTTTAACCCAAGCCTGAGTTTTCTTCCAGCAAACCTTAGAGTGAATAGAAGATAGTAGAGAACGTTAGAGAGAGTCAGGTGTACGTTAAACTAATTAGAAATAGCAATTAATAGATATAACTTGGATAAAATAAATATCATGTATACCGGCACGTATACTCGCTCTAATTTAAACTTTTTTCCCTCACAGACTGTTGTTGCTGGACCAACCGTGGTTAACGGATTTGACTCTCGATTCACTGCCGGTCTCATTGAAACTATCTAATTCTTCTACCCATCTTCATCTGCAACATGTCTTGTACCCACTTGTCTTTCCCCTGTTGATACTGATTGGAATATAAATTGGTATGTTTAATATGATTTTGTTTTATTTTCCTGTCGATCACTACAAAGAGAAGGAGGTCATGAATATCATACTCGAATAGGTACACATTTGATGAATAAAAATATTAGTTAATTAATATTGTACAGGGCGGGAACTTCCATATTTACAAAAAATAAAAAAAAAACCGGCCAAGTGGGAGCCGGATTCGCGCATGAAGGGTTCCGCACCATCGTACAAGATTTAATAATATAAGCCAAAAAAAATACGTGTCTAGTTTTTTAATTCCCCCCCCCCCTTTAATTTTTAATTTATTTTCATTTTTATTATTTGTTGTTATAGCGGCAACAGATATACAGATGCTGTGAAAATTTCAACTGTCTATCTATTACGGATCATGAGATACATCCTGGTGACAGACAGACAGACACACGGACGGACAGTGGAGTCTTAGTAATAGGGTTCCGAATTTACCCTTTGGGTACGGAACCCTAAAAAACAAGTATTGAATTTATCATTTTAATTAGCTTTTTCTAACATAGTGATACATTTAATTTCAATTACTTTTTGAAAATGATATCTTGAAGGTGCTTAGTTCTTGTCCATTCATTGGGAGTTTTCGGACCATTGGTGTACACCAAGGATTTAAGGTAGGTACTGACATGAAAATGTGCTTCGTCGCTAAAGAATATAAGGGCATCATGAGGCTGGGTTTTTGACAAACATTGTACGCACTCGGTATGTTTTTGCGAAATAAAATCGGGGATTAAATTGTGGTCTATATGAACTTTGTCAGGAACAAGACCTGCAGGAGCGATTTAAAATTATTTTCTAAATATAAGTTACATAAAAAGAAAAACTCCATGGCGAACGCCTGCTCCTCTTTCGTCCATAACAAGGTCGATTTGTTGCCCGTGGTCCTACTACCTGGTCCTACTGGTAGCACCACGGGCAATTTTTTTTGTCCCTAGTTCAATCAGTAGGACTGTAACAAAAACATCATTATTTTGTATGGGCAATGGTCCTACTAAATTGTGGTAGGACCACGAGTAATTTTTTATTGTCCGTAGTAATTTTGGGTTCGTTCCTGAGGGCTCCGGTTCCTGAGGCACCCGTTCCGGAGGGACCCGATTAATTTTTTTCTTAATAAATGTAAAAGTACCGTTCGCAGAGATGTTTAATAAAGTTTGACCCTACTAATATTATCAATGTGAAAGTTTGTGAAGATGTTTGTATGCTTATATATTATGTTTGTATGTTCGTATGTAGTAAGTAATGTAAGAAGCTGAGAGAAGTATTGTAATGTGAGAAGTTGTACCTATCTGTATAATGTTCTATTTTAAATATCAGTGGTAAATAAAGTCATAAAGTTATAAAATCAAAAAGTAATTATTATTAGCGTATGATTGTATTGATTGTGTAGGAAACCCTCCATCTGCTTCTGACTTTACACACTACGGTATCTACTTAATTAATTCATAAAAAGATCATATTACTCCTAGTTAAACTATGGGCACGGCTACTTGTCTGTAGTCCTATTGATAGAACCACCAACAAGTAAAAATGTCCGTAGTACTACCAGTAGCACTACGGGTAATGTAAGGTGCCCATGGTCCTACTGATAGAACTAGGAGCAAAAAGAATTGCCCGTGGTCCTACCAGTAGGACCAGGTAGTAGGACCACGGGCAATTCTTTTTGACCCTAGTTCTATTGCGTTTTAACGAGCAATATTTTTACTACAATATGTGACTACAATATTGTAGTCCAGCAATCACAAAAGCATTTTAATGCAGATTGCTTGAAAAATATATATCTCGGCAATATATCTCAATCACTATGGCTCATATGTTTTTCTTGTAAACTGACGAAAATGCAAGTCACGCAACAATGACGAAATCCTCCGCGAAGAATATAGAAAATATTAATTCATATTTTAATACATGTCGAGCCATACATTTTTGCACGAAAATTATGCAGGGGCATCGAGCGCACGCGGGTGTATCTATAGTTGTTGCTTATTATACACAGTAAAAATAATTTAAAATTACATGCTGTCAAATACAGTACACATTACGATGCGTCACATCCACGGCAAACTTACGAATCTGCAAAATATGCATTTTACAGGGTAGCGTTTCCAAAGCGTAGAAAAATTAAATACATTTCTTTTTGGAACAAGGATATCGAAAGAAATCAGTATTGTGGTACCTACATTTGGGTTTCAAAATGTAACCTTTTTATGATACAATCAACAGATATCCAATATTTTATACGGATCGGAGATAAATGAACATTCGTAACTTTACCTTATCAATATCATAGATAAATAAACAGATTTGTAAGTTTGCCGGGGTTGTGACGCGATGTGTACTGTATGCGTCGATGTGTACTGTATGCAGGCGAGCCTTCGATCAAATTTACCATGATCGAAGACGCGAGCTATTTTTTTTGGGAATTCGTTTCGTGCAATGAGGAGGGTTGACGTCAAAATCAAAGACAACAATTCCTTAAAAATTGCCTTTTTTTAAACTAAAAATTATAGACCAACACGATGGCACCGCAACAGTAGGTTGCGTAGGTATCGAAAGTAAAATTATTGTAACAATAAATGTATAATAAAAAATAAATCAATGCATGTTAGTTTGTCTTCTATTAGTTCCGAAACCATTGATCAGATTGTGATAAAACTTTTTTAAGGTGTTCTGGGGACGCCCGCAAGGGTTCCTGGCACAAAAAATCTTTATATAAAAAAGGAAAAAATGGCATTGTAACGCATGCCGGGTGCAGCTAGTACAAGCTGCAACAAATAATAGCGTGTTGCAAATAAATAGTTTAGAAGCCAAGATAGCCATCTACTGGCAAATGCCAGTGCCAGTTAAGCCTTGTGAGAAGAAATCGGGCAAACAAACTCATGGCATGGGATATCAATTTTGGGAATGTTGTTTACTTAAAAATGTTTTATTTTTTTAGATTTTCGTGAAACTTTCTATTATAAATGATTAGAAATAGTATTAAATAACTGATATGGAACTTGTAGGCTTTAACGGCTAAGTTTATATCGAAAGTCTCTGTCTAACTACCTACAACAACTATACTATTATGTATGCTGTGGTCTAACTCGCAATTTTGGAATATTATAATTTGTGAATTACGTTTAAAAATTATTTCACACTATTATATTTAAAGAGTGGGGTGGGGCCTCACCTCAGACGCTAACGCTGTTTGCTGACCGCCTAATGTATGTTAATTACGTAAGATTTTTATTGTATCAAACGAATCTAGATCATCACGTCTACAGCCTGTCTAGAACTTTTGTAAGCCGTCGTTTCATGCATGTTTAATTAGAATCTTTATCGTGCGGCTGCTACAATTGAGAATTCGGTAGGCTACTTAATCTCGGTTATAAAAAATTCTTTACCATTAATGAGCCTACTGGTTATGGCCTATTTTCTTCGACGGAGAAACTTCTTTTTTTTTTAATTATAGGCATTCTTTTTTGGGTTCCATACATTCTATCCATCGCCTGATAGTGATTGTTAACGTTCACAACACCAGACCTGTCTAGTCCGAAGTTCATGATCCAATTGACTGTCCCTACACAGAGTCCTAGGCAGTAGGGATCAATCAAATCCCCACACAAATTGAGTTACGCTGCTACGAAGGTATCTCCACACTACAGAATATCACGCTGAATCAATTGTGTGTTATCTTTTGCAAGAGCTCCTTGGCGAGATGCTGTTCTGTTGCCGCGTTAGGGATGGTGGCGTAAATTATAGAAATTAATTTGAGTAGGCAGGCAACACACTCTGCCAGCCAGCCAGGGAGACTCTGTGATACAGCTGGCTGCTAGCCGCCCGTGGTCTGTAATTGTTCCCAAAGTTCTGAAGTGAAGAAGGCGCAGTAGTTGTGCTTCAGAAGAGAATGTACTTGATCACACGTTTTTTTTTTTTATTGTTGCACGTGAGATTGACCTCAAACTGCCTGATGGAAAGCTAGAGTGAGGTCCAAAGACTGAGGACCACCATTATAGATAGGGATGATACTATAATGGTCGCCCTCAGCTTGACGTCCTCGATAGATGCTTTTTCACGCCCCGCTTAAAGGACCCGGGATTATATGACGAAGGGAACACGTGTGCTGGTAATGCATTCCACATTTTAATAGTGCGGCAAAGAAAGGAGGTGCTGAACCTTTTGGTCTTAGTTGGGATATTTTGCACTGTAAGGGGGTGACACCTCAGCCCGCTACGTGTTGTTCTGGATAGGAAAGGAGAGGGTGGGATCAATTGGAAGAACTCTTCACCCAGAAAAAAGAAGAAAAAAGTGGTTTAACCAGTCCTGCAGGCTTCTTAAATAGGTGGAGTTCATGTGTCTGAGCTTTTTTTTTAAATATATGGGGCAAATGCATGGGCACCTGCAACTCAAGAGTCACAAGTCCTTTGCCGCCCTTTAAGGTGGGAGTAGGGGAAGAGGGGAGAGAGGGAGAGGGAGGGGAATAGCGGGAATAGGGGAAAGGGGGGAGGAGGGAAGGATTAGGGCCGTTAACCTCACTCACACGACGAATGACTTAATTAAACAAAATAATGTTTCCTTTTTTGTCTGGTAATAGCGCAAAAATCAAAGGAATTACATAGTGGTTGTATTGTAACCATGTATTGAATAAAGTTGTTTGAATGTTCTTGGGCAACTCTTGAATGTTTCGGCGAAGAAATGATATACTTACTAATCTGTTTTCTATTTGCATTGGAAAATAAAATTATTAATCCTTTATCCACGTAATCAGCAAGTAAGTATTTACATATTTAGTGGGTATGACTATGACTATTTCAATATTCTTAAATGTTGGTATTTCACCAAGAAATTGAAATCCGTCGTGTTTGAGGTCGAGGTACCATCTTTTCATACTGCTTCTGGATAGAGTCAAAGTTGCAGCTACTCTTCTGCTTCAGATCATCTATCTTTTTGAGTACCTATGACATTTTTTTCTTGGTTAGCTACACAGTCGATATCGTGAGTCTTTGAAAACTTTATTATCTCATTGCGAGAATTTAGAGTCAAGTTGTTACAACTACTTGTGCTTGTACTTGTACTTGTATAAAATTAAAAAGAGTTCTCCATTTTTTACATATATTTTTCTTGTGATAGTGGCGGCCTTCGTACAATAGTGACACCCCCCTATTTTTGTACTTGTAAAATCTATCCATGATGTACTTGGAACATTTAAAGTTGACATGGTACCTATGCAAATGCAGAAATAAATACGGCTAATCCTTTTTTAAGCCTGTTCTTCTCCGCAATGACATTATATATAAATATACTTATATACATCATGGCAGACGTAAATTTTTGACAGTATATTTATAGACAAGAATTTGTGAATATCGAAGGTTACAGATAATGAACAAAATGTCCTTAGTGGTACCTGGTTTTGTTTCTTGGTTGCGACGGCGAGGAAATTATTCCTGGTTGGCAACCGGTAGCGTAGGAATGTTACGAAACTTAGTTGCCATAGCGGCAGAAAGGAATCATTCTACCTGACTGACTATTGGCCTAGTGGTTAGTGACCCTGACTGCTATGCCATAGGTCGTGGATTCGATTCCCACCAGAGTCTGGGTGTTCTTTGTGTCCGTTGTTTGTATGTTTGGAAAGTCTCCCGCGACACAGGAATAATTCCTAATGCGGGAGCTGTCTTTTTTAATAAATGAAAAAAAAACAAAAAACCTTTTCCGACAAATGGTGATAAGGGTATGTCACAATAAGTGATATTAGACGCTGGAATTCTTTACAAGGAAATGTTGCCGTACGGAACACAAACTTAAGATAATAAAGTTGAATAATTAACTATTGGTTTCTTTAAATATGTAGACTTAATGACAAATATGTGAAAGTGATGATGATCAAAATAGCATAATATTAACATACTTTTCCGGAAAGATATTCTAGGAATGTAATAGTTTCGCTCACAGTTATATAAATGATGTCATTTTATGTAATTCGGATGTTCTATTGTAAGGCTATGGATAAAAATCTAGACGTAAGAAATGCAACTTTAATTGTAGTCTTCCTTATTAAATGCAAGTGCTAAGATGCTATGTGTGGTTGTAAAAGTGTTGACTTAAAATAATAATAAAGAAATAATCACTGGCCGTAAATCACTATTCCGAACGTAAAGCCAAACCTAATTTTCGAATAAGTACCCACTTATTTATTTTTCAACGAATTTTGTTACTATCGATGAAAAGAGAATGTTCCGCTTGGTCAACTTCAGATGTTATGTAAATGTCGAACAGAAAAAAAACTCCTCCCTTTTATAGCACACTTGTTGCTATAAAAAAGGTATTGCAACATTGCTATTACACTATTTTTGCAGTTCGGAAGTTAGATATCGTTAAATCTATCCATATTTTAAAAGCTTCTCCGAAGTTTTTTCAGAGTTGTATCGTTCTTTTTAGTACAACACATACGTTGCCGAAAGACCAAATTAAATTGTTGCTTATTCTCTTTCTCTTTGATTAACCTTCGAAATAACCTATTATATAACTCTAGCGCGATTGTAAACGTCCAGACATAAAGATTAGGAATCTTTAGGTCTGAACGAGAACGGAGACGGAAGTAAAAGGTTTTCCAACTTTATACAACGGCTTACTGCCACAATCCAGTACTGTGTCATTAGTTATTTTGATCTATTAAGAAAACTGCTTGTTGATTTCAAAGTAATACCAGCCATGGCGATGGGTCTAAAGCCCTAAGCCTTGATTTTTTTGTGCACCTTCTGTAGGGTTTACTTTTCCAGATTTGTGTTCAGTGATTCTTTAATCCGGAAAAAAAAATTATATCAGAGAGACTGTCACGTGACTATCCGGTATGCCGCCGCCGCGCCGTTGACATCAACCACTCGTTCTAGTATTAATAAAAAGTTGTTACATAAATACCTTATCTTAACACTGTCACTATTCTCATCTTGTACTGAATTAATGTACCCGTTACTTGGCAAGAAAACAACAATTATAAAACTCAGGCACGTGAAGGATAAAAAGAAACATAAATAGTCTTTTCTTTACCATTCACGCAACAAAGGTACTCTTTATTACATGCATTACATAATAGAATGTAATTTAAACTAAAAATGATGTAAATGTGACTGCGCGTAACCGTGTCGTTGATTTAGAGATAGTAAAAGTGGTCAGTCTTGAAAAAAAAAGATGGAAACTGCTCGAGAACGCGCTCCGAGCGATCGGCCGACATAACAGATGAACTCATTTTGTAAGAGTCGATAAAATATAAAATCAACAGGCGCCAACAATTTGTACTTTAATGAATGGCACCGTGGCACAGATTATTAAGTAGTTAAGCCGTGGTTTAATGTGTGTACAGATTTCACATAACCATTGCTAGTACAACTAATTAACGTAATGTTCACAGGTCTTTCTGAGTCTGGGACTTTATTGTGTGTATTGGCTAAACAAGAGAAAATATATGATTAATTTAAGAAACACCTTTTCTGTAATTGCAAGTATTCGCTTTATATAGAATGTTTAAGTTCAGTGTGTTTTAAGTTTACTCTACTTGATGTACTTAGTGGAAAAAATAAAGCATTCTGTATTGTTGACTTTTGGCAAATATTAAAATTGACATGTGTCAATTCGATGGATCCTAAACAAGATATATTTATTTCCGCAAGAACTTACTCCTCTGTGCGTTCCTTGCACGCTTCTTCTAAATACAACAAATTAGACATCCGAGATACGGGAGCTCAACATCTAACGGTACTAACTTTTTAATTTCTTCATGTCTCTATAAATATAAAATACATTTTATGTTACAGAAATAAAATCATTTGAATTCGAATGTGCAAAGCAGATTTAAAATCCAATGGGCATAATTTCACCCCTGTTGATTTATTATTGGACCCTTCAGGTACACGATTTAAACTTGCGCCTGGGTGGTTCAGTTTATTGTGAGTAATGCTCGATTAAACGTTTTCGAGACATCAATGAAATCGTATCGTTGAGAGGGTATCTTGCCGATTCTTCCTATGCTAAAATGATAGACGACTAAATATAGACTAGAAGGCGAATAGGCACGAAGATAGTAAAAAAGAAACGACACATTTCCTTACTACCTAGCGCCCAATTATATCATAAGGACAGGATCAGGTGAATCAACTTAGAAAGGATTAGAAAGGCTCGCATGTAATATGTTATATAAAGATATAAACAGAAGTATATTGTGTCGTTTATCTTGTTTTATTAAATTATCCAGGTAACTTGCTCTTAAAGCCATTGGTATAAGTGCTTTTACAAGCAAGGTTATTTGCTATTTACAATTGTATAAGAAATATAAAAGTTTTGAATTTTTTTTGGTGGTATTCTTTAACGTCAATAATTTGTTATAAGGTTTTTATTTGTCTACCAATTAATACATAACTTTGGCGGTGGATATAATAGGATATAATTATAGCCTTTATCCTATGCACTCAGAAAATGCAATGAAGTATTTCATAAATTCGATCATAATGTTTTTGCTGGCAGTTTGTATTCTTTTAAGAGTTAAATTTCTGATAACATGTGATGTTTCAGTTTTAACCTCTGCATCATTAACATTTATTTTCCTGATTTATGCCTAAACTAATATGAATTTAAACTTAACAATGACATAGCGTTGCTGTGTTTATCTGCAATTTAGATGCATGCGAGTTCAAAAAATTTAAATGACTTAAGTATGTACTATGTAGGTATGTAGGTATGATAAGACCTTATTTTTATTATTCACTATTACTTTCAGTCAGTTACAATTCTTTAAGAAAAATCTTATGATAATCTTCAGTGATAGTCAATTGCGTCAGAAGAATGCGGTTGAAAGTGCAAAACGGAAAGTTAAAAATTTACTGTAACAACTTTAATTAATTTCAATCCTACAAACCTCGTACAACCCTCTATTATTAAAAACAAAACTAAAAGAACACCAATAAGACTAAACGTCGTCGGACAAGAGGACGGCGACGGCGATAAGGAAATGCTTTTAAATCTGTGTACGTGGGACGTTCTTTTTCCTTCCGGGTTATTATAAGCACAAAAATCTTTGGAATTTTCAAGTGTTTCATATTACTAATACAAGATTTAAGGACGGACCAACGATAAATTTAAACCTGTCAGAGATGAATGACGCACAATAGTTAAAATATTATAAAAAGGAATATTCAACCACGTAATCATGGCAGTTGCTGAGATGTAAGGACCACTAACGTAGTGGGAAGGATTTGCACGAATTCAAATTCAGCCTGTTTATATTTTAAGAATGTTTGAAGTTAGATACACCACAGTATCACACCTTCTGCAACAAGTAGAAAAACGCTATACGGACGGTAACATTATAAGTTAGCCTATGATATTTTTGGATAAAGTGGCTTTTTAATGGTAAAAGAATGATAAAAATCGATTCAGTAGTTTCACAGTTTATTGACAACAAACTTATTATAAAATATGATTTATGTAATTGATATATTTGACAGGAACATTACTATTAGTAATATTCAAATTTTGAATGATTATAATTTTTAATGCATTGAACACAACATACACCTATCTATATGTATTTACCATATTCTTGGCAAATAAATATCTTATCTAGACACGCGGCAGCGTATCAAACCAAGTTCAAGAAAAAGGTAGTGGTGACGCAGCACCGCTTAATAACTCATAATCTTTTTAACATTAATACTTGAATTTTTGTTTATTTATTAAAACCCCTTAGGTTAACTAGAAAGTTGCAATTTGGCGTCCACCTGGGTAATCGTAAAAATTCTATTTCGAAAGAAATACATTCTTTTATATTTGAAAATAGTAAAAGTTTGTGATTTACAAGAGGCCACAAACGTATGATTGATTGTACACAATCACTACCAAAAATGTACATTACGTAAGGAAGGATTTATCAATGAATGGGAAATGCTCTCTAATATAATGTACAAAATAGCACAAAAAAGAAAACTATACAACGTAAACGCATGAAAAAAGTTAATTTTACAGATCACCTTGGAATGATGAGTAATAATATTTTTTTTTTTTATGATATAGGGGGCAAACAAGCAGATGGGTCATCTGATGATAAATGACTACCCCCGCCCATTGGCACCTGTAACTCAAGAGTCACAAGTGCGTTGCCGCCCTTTAAGGTGGGAAGAGGGGGAAGAGCAGGAAGACGGGAGAGGGGGATTAGAGGGGAGGAGAGGGGGAGAGGGGAAGGGCGGGAATAGGGGAGAGGGAAGGGTTAGGGCCTCCGGTAACCTCACTCACGGCGCGGAAAAGCAATACAATCATTGTTTCACAGCCGGTTTTCTGTGAGGCCGTGGTATCGAGCGGAGTCGAGCCGGCCCATACGTGCCGAAGCATGACTCTCCAACGTAAATGAAAATTCTTTACAAAATGTAATGTAATACAAAAAGTAATCAAAAACATAAATATGAAAATGTTAGCCAAGTTCAATATTAAGAATATACGTGGTTATCGACTACGCCGACAAAAAAATTGAGATCGAAATGGTTGCCAAGTTCTGTAGATAATCCTGAAGATTTGATCTGATTTATTTTATCTTATCAAATGAAAATCTTTAAAAAAGTTTTAAAAGCGTATGTAAATTCAGTGAACATTATGTTATGACATGTGTATATTTCGTAACCGCTTTTAAAATGACAAAACTTTTGATATTAGATAATAATCAATTTAAAACGTATGCATTTATGCAACCACAAATAAATCAACATAATATATGCGTGCATAGCGATCATTAGAAAAGTATTTATTCATATTTATCATTAGAAATGTTTACACGCCCATACATTCATTATTATTTTTGTATAACTCGTTGTTAGATAAGCTTATCTCTAGCTCAGATGGTAAGCGGTTCCCGCTACCTATAAACCCTTGCTCACTCAGTTACACCAGACTGTAGCTCTAGAAACAACTGTTTGCTCGCTGCCTCTCTCATGCATTTTTATAGCATGTATCTATTTATATAAAAATCGGACAAGGGCGGGTCTGACTCGCGCACCAAGGGTTCCGTAAGCAAACAAACTTGTATACGTCCATCTCGGGAATCAATCCTCAAAGTCTTTTGCCCTTGTCTTTTTTGAAAGACAACCTTAACTTTGCGGTTGCGATGTACGACAAAGTGAACACTCTCTCAATTTCTGATAAATAGGTATGGATGACAGGCTATTACTTTTAGAATCCAACACTAGAGCGAGAGAAAATCTATATAATTTAGATATTTTTTTAAGTTAATTTTCTTATTTATTTTAATTTTCTTATTTATTTATTTTTTAAACCTTAATAAAATTTTAGAGCGTATGTTAGAAAATCAGTATAGCCCTAACTAAACTGGCCTCACACTATAAATTTGCGCCGAGAATTAAATATTAATAAGAATGAAGGGCCATTTGATATAAGCTACTGGACCAATTACTGACCGTTCAACAAATTAATGATCTTCGTGTTGCTTAAAATAAATACAAAAAAAATAGCGCAGAATATTCTCGGCATCTAAAAGTAATCAGTTTGATAGAATTGCTTGGAATTAAAATGCACGTCCTGAGGATGTTAGCGAAAATATATTTAATTATATTCATTACACAATTACTTCTAAAATTTATTTGAGTGCATTGCTACCGGTAAAAGTTTGATCTGCATACATTAACCCACATTAGTACACCACCACCGAATTAATCACCGTTGAAAACGATAGGAAATTCGAAAATAATTGCACTGCAGTCTTTGTAGAAAGTGGGTCGTACTAGTACAATAGTTCGAAAACATATTTTGCAACGAAAACCACCATAATCACTTAAACAGAACGTAAAACAACACGAGCCACTTATGCACTATATTTTACCGAAATTATGGGACGGAGGTATGAAGTGAAATTGAAAACAACTGTGCTGTTCCTTTTCGCTCAAAGAAATCTTGTTTATCATGAGTTGAGATTTAATTGTGTATGTGTGGCATACCAATAACAAATGTTTGGCTGAAGGTTAATGTTCTAATTCTTAGCCTTCCTAGTTCTGCAAAAACAGGAGAGGTCTTTATCCGAGTCTACCCATCTTTATTATATCTGAAACCCGTGAAGATAAGATTTGGAAGTGACTAAATAGTATTACAGACTAGATCCGTAGAGTTATCGGAATTGCAAAGAAACAAGTTCGAGTAACAGTTATAAGTACTGATATATCCTGACCTACTCGAGCTAACTTACACTCCCCAATTCAACCGTATAAACAATCCCTTTCGTTCCCTTCTCACCTTTATTAACCTTTCAATATACTCCCAATGTTCCCATCATTAATTCCTAAAGGGCCCGGCAATTTAACGGAAATAGGCTTGTCCAAATACGAATGGCACAAAACTATAGTTGGTATCGGGGTGATCTATATACCCTATTGAGTGAGTGTATGTACATATGTATGTATGTATTCGCTAATCATCACTCAAATTCACAAGAGATATCTGTGTACCGATACAGACGATATTGGAACGCGCCAATATCATTATTTCTATCATTAAAATTTCACAATACTATTGCTAACTTCCGGACCAAAACTTTCTCTATTTCGGCAAGTCTTACTTGTATCTTCTTCTATATGTTTTTTAGTTCATTATGCCGATAATGACTGTTTTAACTCAATTCTGTCTACGCATTGTTGTTACTTTTTGTTGTTTGTTTCAATCTTCATTTACAGACAAAAAAAGTAAAAAACGCTTAAATAAATACACGTAAGATAGTTAGCATGCTTCGTCCTCAATTAAATACTGTTTTACTGTGAGAGTTTCTCAACTAGGAAGCCGTGGCATAGTTCTAAATTAGTCATCTTAAGGCACAGATAACCATTGCGCATGTATAATCGTTCATATAACAGCTAAGTACAAAAAAGTACAAAATGCCTTGACTGAAAATATGCAATGATTGATTTTATTGTGATGAAAACATAATTATTTTTATAAAGTACTGACTTTTAATAGCGGCTGCTGTCGCGTTAAAGTAATTTTTTTATTCCTCAGAAACAATTCAGTTGTGGAATTCCTTGCAGGTTTGTACCAGACGAGCACAGTCGTTGCCGGTTCTCAAAAAATTAGGCAAAGCACCCTTTCCAATTTTACCTACTTCAATTACACGAGGAAACCCTGTCCACTCCACTAGCATTTCGTGTATAAGGTATGCGTTTACTATATGCTTAATATATTCATGCTGTATTTATTCATCTGGTATGTATCTATGACATATTATTTTATCCTATTTCATCTTTATGCACCAGACACTGCCCCACAATTCTCTATGACGTATTCTCACCATCCCATGGTGGCCTGGAAGAGATTGTGCGATAAGGCCGTCAATTGTGCAAACCTGACTATAGTTGTAAGTTTTTTTTTGTATCTAATACCTGGTGTAAAAAAAAGGGTATTGTTATTATTATAAACAGTACTCTTTTTCTAAATGAAAGGTACCGTATGTGCTTTTATATAGCCCTGGCAACGTGTATGCAAATTTCATGAATATCGTTGTAGTAGTTAAGGCTTGAAAGCGTAACAAACATCAATAACAAACAAACGATAAAGTTGTAGACGAAGGAATGTCTATAATAAAAATATTTAACTTAGTTCTACGAATTCGTGAGCAAATGTTCCGAAAGTTTTTGCGGTTTCTGGTGCTGGTTAGTCTGATGACTTGTTAAACATTGTTAGCCTTGTTAAGCATTTTCAGAAAAAAAGGAAATAATTGTGTAACTTTTTAATAAGCATCTGTTCTTTCAAACCAAAGAATTGGGCGAAGTAGTCAGCGGTGTGGGACACACGTGTGTTTCGTCATGTATTATAGGACCCAGGTAGACTGACATATAGTAGGAAAAATTTAACTAAATATCGGGCAAAATTCCTAACTCCAACACCATGCAACCTTTATTGACCATAAACGAACATTTATTGAGCGTAAACCTAGACCCCGACTCAGAATGGAATCCCACAGTTTAGCGCAGCGAAAAAATTACAGTGATAGTATGCTCTACTATTTTGTTCTTCTTGCCGTAGAATCATTTCATTTAATATTTTTTCGAATATCGTGAAAAAATTCAAATATGTTCTACCAGTAGAACATATTTGAATAATACATACAATAAACACACTTTCCGTTGTTAATGCAGCTATGTTATAAAATACTCCTATAAACCGTTTACTCTAGTGCTCAAGTTTCTAGCGTAACTGCCTCGACGTCGTTGGCAAAACTTCTTATATGTATAGATAATAATTTATTAATAATGATCTTGTTTCGATTTTCATTAAACAAAGGTGAACTAGAACTAGATCAGCAGGTTCAAAGTAAGAATAAAAGTGACAAAGTTAGTTGTCATTCTACAACCTATTAGATACAAGTAACCAGTTTGTATATCTCAATGATCTAGAACCTGCCAGATTCTTTTTTTATGTTATAAATACCGATATAATAAAGCCCAGTGCAGATACCTTTCAAAGAGGCAAAACGCCAAAAAAATTAATAACAACATAAAAACTGTTGGAACGGGAAATAAATATAGCGAAACCAACAAATATAGGAAAAATAATTTAAAGTTCGATCCGAGTTACGAGGGTGAAATGTTTTTTCACGATTTCCAATGAAGCTACCCCTCCTATCGAAAAAAGTTGTAGATAGTAAAAAGATGTATGACTTTTTTATCAACCATTTTCCCATATAATCCTCAAATTTTTCGGTAAAAAATGAATAGCCAATTTTTACGATTTTCATTTTTATTTCTTACAAAAAAAAACATTTTTACTCACTAAATTTGGTGAAAACTTATCTTTCTATCCCAAATACGCTGTTTTTTTTATCAAAATATTTACTTTTACATCTATCTATCTACAATTAAAGGATTACCTACAGTTTTTTTGATCTTAAACCCACGTTTTAGAAACTGATTTTTGAAATAAAATTATATATATCCTTGAAACTTCTAGTTTTAGATAGTGTAAAAAATAAACATTGCAATGGAATATTTTCTAATCTTGCGAACCTTTGAACGAATATAGTTTTTGTAGTTATAATCTGCATTTATACGGGGAAAATTCAGGTACTTAAACCCTACTTTAAATAATTTCAGCCTTGTTCCATTGTTGCAAGCACCCTACCCTATGTGCCCTATGTGCGGTAAAGTTTTCGACTACCACATCGGCGGCAAAGATTTGCGGGAATTAGCAGGGTCAGGCGATTCTCGCTCAGTGCAACATTTATATTCAAGAATATGTCTATTATTGTTGATGCAGGTTCTCATATTCTACCTGTAACATATATTAGTGTTTTTATAATTATGTTCTCTCATTATATCCTCTTTGCAAAGCGGGAAATAACCATTAACTAGAATAAAAAAGTGATCTTTAATGTCATTCAATAAATTTTATGACAATTTAATTTAGGTCGAAGGCTTATCGTTTTAATTATTTTACTGTTAAAAAGCTCATTAATAAACCGGTCATAACAGGCTGTAAATGTGGGTCAAGACGAGCTAAGTCGTGCAGAACTTGACGAATAATTAAATTAATAGAATAGTTTATATAAGGTATTGGTGCATGACTAACAAATATTCAAGTGACCACTTTCTACACTATGGTAAAAAAAGATGATGTCAAACAGATTACTGCCGGCTTGTGATCGGTCGTTACACCACTAGAAAATGACTTTACTGGTCATAATGATATCATGGAGTAATATTTTAACACATTTTAATATTTCACTTGACTGACTAGTTTTATTGACTTGTTTTCCATTGTTAGCCTTGAAGGGGAAAAATTGGGAAGGATTAAATAATTGAAATTGGAAAGGATTAAATATTTTTTTTTTATTATTTGTGTTGAGAATTTGCAAAATTGTCGATAATTGATGTTCTGCTTTCAATCGTTTCACAAAAGTCATCTAAAAGTCAGTAAACATGTATAAAATTCTTCTAATGAAGTTGATTGAGACTCACTGTCAATCATCATTTTATTTTGCCAAAGCTCAGTTAGCAACATTAAGTTTGGGATACTTTCCAAGTTATTTTTGGCTACTATTGTCCAAGCAAAATGTATCGACATTTCCGTAATTTTATCAACGCATACATTTGTACCGGTAGGAATACATTATTTCGATTTACGCATATTGCGACATTCCGACTTTCTTCGGGCGAGTCGTGGGAGATGTTTTATAAAAGTGAAAAGTTTTGTTCACTCATCGAATAGTCGTTATAACCTCATAGCAGTGCCAAATGTTACGTAAGTAACGGAAAAGTATGGTTACGACTATGTAGGGCACTCTACTTTAATAAAACGTGACTCATTAGTTATATTTCACAGACATAGACCTACTTCTTTTGTTTTTCTGTTATTAAATACACTTGCAATTTCTCGCACGGATGGCCAATTTTATAAGTCTCCTCGCCAACTGCTACCGAATCGAGTGTTGAAGTGATCTTGCATGTACCTGTGATTCACGGATTAGACTTCGTTTTTTGAATTCTCTGTCAATGTCAATTGGTTGTAAAGTCTAGTGACATAGGACTATTTCTTAATGCGAGTGCTGCTTTGAGAAAACGCCAAGAATCTCATAAGAGTTCTCAAAATCTCAAAAAAAAAAGTTTTATGCTAGTCGATTTCTTTTTGACTGTGAATTTAATATGCCAACTCATTTCAAAACGTCAGCATTCTATGGACGTTTGCTTTTTGTACTACTCATTTTTTTAACAAACACGGTCCTCCAGATGGTCTCCGGCTATCGGTACCTATAAAGTATCGCAGCACCAGTGGTGATAGTCGTCCGTTATCATCCTATACCTTACACTAGGTATTCGTTGACTAACCCTATTTACACGCAAAAAACAACACTACGTTAAGTTTCTACTGTTATATATTTATTAACCCCTCTACCGTACAGCAATTTTTGACTGTACGGATGGCGCAATGGTTTAAGTGGTCACCTCGCCACTACGCCGCGTCAAATGTTGTGTGGGTTCAAATCCCACACGGGTCAAAAATTCGTGTAATCCACAAATAGTTGTCTCGAGTCTGGGTGTTGAACAACGGACACAAAGAACACCCAGACACGAGACAACTTCTCGAGTCTGGGCGTTCTTTGTGTCCGTTGTTTGAATGTTAGTGAAGCCCCCCGCGACACAGGAAATATTTCTGATGCGGGAGATGTCTTTAAAAAAAAAAAGAATTTAGAGTGTTAGCATTATCAGTAATCAGTTTGTTACGCCCTTTGTTCTAAATGAAACACGTGTACTCATGTATGATCGTTAGAACGAGTAACCAAGTGTCTCGGAGATTAGTGTAAAGAATGTGGTTTGTGGGAAGTATGGAATATTTTAATCATTCGTATTGCTACTACAGCAGCAGGCAACAGGTACTATTATAGTGTATAATTATATGATATGTATAAGAGTAACAGTCTAAGTTTCTAGAACATTCCAGTTACAATGACAATTTCACGCTTATGTAGGATTAAATCAGTATCTGGACTTGGACATTTATTAAAAAACTACCTCTGTTATACGGTATAATACAAATTGTATTTACCTGCAGGTCCGTAAAAGCTCAGATATCTCGATAAATGGGCATTTTGGATTTTTTAAAAATTGCATTAGACGGATGGCCATAATCTGGTCTGAGATAGCCGATGAGGCCTTTCCACTAAATAAACTTTTTTTCAATACAACCGACACATGCAGGGCGGCAAGCGGTATTGTCCCGTCATATGGAGCCCTCTTAATTTTACTTACCAGCAGAAATACAACAGTAGCTATACTATTAATGCCGTTAAACCGCTTTGTTATATTAATATAGATAGGGATGCACAAAAAAGTTTGTTGTATCGATATATTATATCGCATCGTAATTGTGTAATTGTATCGCATATTTAGCAAGTTGTTTTCACAGTTGAAAATGATCAGTGCTTAAACTACGCAAAAATATTAATTGTGATAAGCGCCATAGAATTAAGGAAACATCGTATTTACAAAATATCATAATTAACATCGATATATCGTATAGTGCTGTATCGTATCGCATCGGGCATCTAAGTAGAGGTAAGTTGTTCCCTGAGTCGAGTGGTTACGTCGCCTTAATGACCTGTAATCTGTGCTTATTAATTCACAAAAGTTATACTCAGTAACTGTTGTTACCTTTGGAAAGAACAAGATCAGTTCTTCGGAAAATTAAATATGTAGTGGAGTATTATCAGATATTACTTAGAAAGTATGTCAGCAGTGCCAATGCAAACACCGCTTCAGCGCACACGGCTAGACAAACAATGCAGCATTTGACTACAATGACTATAGAAATATTGAGTCATTTGTTGTATAATCCCATCCTGACACACTGAGGTTATATATTTATTGTAATACATTTTAAACAACCTTTATTATTTTAAAACACAGAGTACTAAGTAGTATAATGTTACTATATGGAGATGGTTCACTTTAAAGAGGGCGCGGGTCGGGCGCGGGTCAGGATGGGAGTGCGGCGGGTCTAATTCCTTGTGTTAGGAGCACCAATACGTATTGGGAAGGTACAGTGAGAATATTTAAATTTACAAAGTGTCCCTTACAAGATTCCTGCTGACGTATACAAACCATGGCACGAATGGCTCTTTTTTGTTTACATGAAAGATAATACACTGAAAGCGTGCGCGGCTCCCGCTCACCAAGTGCTCGATTTACGGGTGAATTGCGCTTAACGACGTTTAAAAAAAATGCAACTGTTGCAAGAAACTTAATCTTCGAAACAAAGTTTTAGCGTTCGAAATCATAGAAATCCTAACTTCGTTTGTTTAGTTGTTAACACTATTGCCATTAATTAAATAAATACTTAATATCTTTGAGGTTAATTATATATCATTGAAGATTTTATTGTGGATACACACATTCATTTTTTAAAATCTGAAAGTTGGAGCAAAAAGATTGTTTCAAACAATCTTTTGAAAGATATTGATAATGAAACATCACCCCACCATGCAAATCGGCAGATTAACCTACCTCCATTATCAGAGTCATGTGATTTAATATCTGACACGTCCGTTGTACTATTTTTTTACATCTTTGAAAACCTGTAGAAGGGGGGAGGGTGGGGGGGGGGGGCACCAGTGAAACAGATACATCGTATGAACTCTTTTGTTTCTACCATTTAATCTTCAAAATCCAATAGGTCTCAACGATGCTCGAGTAAATACCCATTTAGCATCTCCCCTTCTAACATATTTACATGATAAGAAACGTTCCAGTTGCAGTATTTAACTAGCTTTTTTAAGGTATTAGCAGTATCATGCCGTTATAGTAAATACACTTATTATAATATTTAAATACCGTTCCTACAAATTCAAACTTCTTTTTTATCATATAAACAATGATACTTCATTAAATAACTATACAAGCTAATTTGTTTGAACACGACCATCTTAGAAAGGGCAAATCTTTAAAATAATGCAGGCTGAAGCAATAATAACGTTTGGGTAATACAAATAAAACGCTGCCGCTGGTAAAACCGCAATCTTTGCCGCGGGTTGATGCTGCCGGTATGTCCATTCGACGCAATTTCTGAGTTTATGACACATTATCGTAAATAAAGCCGATGTGGCCGCTGGTGCTAGCTGCTATTGTTCGCTCGAGCCCTAACGATGATTCAAGATATTTTATATCAGAAAACTTGACTCTGTAATTCTTGGCTGGTTAGCCTAGTAAATGCTAGTAAATTTTTGGTCATTGACTTCGGTGTTACAACATGAAAGAAATATTAAAGAATAGTTTTAAACTGATCAATTGCAAACAAAAATGTCTATTAATAGACAACGACAATAACTTTTAGGAAACTCCCCGAATATTTACTCATTTTTAGATTATAAGCGTGCAATTTTATGCCGCTGTAGCCGCTGTTTACCCATTTATGCGTGCTGCATATCGATTGTGTATTGACTGAGATCTGAATTTGAGTCATTTGATATGTTAACGATGTCAGTTCCTTTTGTCACTTCCTTCGTTACTATTTAGTACAGTAGATGATTGGATACACAACAATAATAGTTATTAAGTAGTGCCTTATTCATTTATTCACGTCAAGCATAGAGCACATCGTAGCATAGTGTTTTTTCATTACCATAAGAAAGCAATTTCGTTTATACACGTCGTGTGAATTAAATCACGTGACTTATAAATATGGAATTATTTAAATCTAGAGAGTTTTGATTCATATTCTGATTTTGAATTCGCGGCTTTGTTTGTTTCTTTTTTATTTATAAATTTAAGCATCAGAAGGGAGTTAAGAGAAGGTGTATTTTCATAAAAAATACTCTTTAATGAAGAGTAAACAAAAGAACGACCTACCTTTAAATACTAGCAACAGTGTTGCTCTCTCTTTATAAAGCTTTGAAGACCCTACATACATACACTCTCGCTCTGTATCACCGAATTTGGTCCCACTTTCATAATAGGGGTAAGCCTATTGCCACTAACCATGTACTTTGGGGATTAAGATGGGAAAATGGGTAGTATACTTTAAGGGAAGTAGGCAAGAAGAGAAGACAAATGAAAGAAAAAGGATATTATTGCTTATATGGAAGGATTGAGGAGCGTACGCAATAGCTCTTGCCAGGAAGTCCAAGCCCTCTAACAAATTAAATTAATGATCCTTTTATTTTAGATAGCATGACAGCTATACGCATGTTTCTCATAGATAGTATAATTATAACTTAAACACTTCTTATAAAATCAACTTTTAAATTGTGTACATAACGCTTATTACGCATATGAAGATGGTAATGATAGATATCAGTGTGGTACGCTTTGTTAATCTATGCACGAAGAATGTTGTTGTCTACAAATAACAACAAAAAAGTTGTCTTGTATTCCGGGTGTCTGATAATGATATACAAAACTTTCCATTTTCTTCCCAAGGTTGGACACCACAGTGTTAAAATTTAATATAATTATTATTTCGAAGTGGGAGAGCCATGCTTCGGCACGTATGGGCCGGCTCGACTCCGCTCGATACCACGGCCTCACAAAAAACCGGCAGTGTAACAATGCTTTCATTACTTTTCGCCGCGTGACTGAGGTTACCGGAGGCCCTAACCCTTCCCTCTCCCCTATTCCCGTCCTTCCCCTCTCCCCCCTCTCCTCCCCTTTAATCCCCCTCTCTCGTCTTCCCGCTCTGCCCCTCTCTCCCCCTCTTCCCCTCTCTCCCCCTCTTCCACTATTCCCACCTTAAAGGGTGGCAACGTACTTGTGACTCTTGAGTTACATGGGCGGCGGTAGTCATTTACCATCAGGTGACCCGTCTGCTCGTTTGCCCTCTATACCATAAAAAAAAAAGAGTGCTGAGTTTTGATGTCTTTGGCTAAACTAGTAAATTTGACTTGATTTATTATATTCACATAAAATATAGCTCTTTAATTTGTACTCTGAAGAAGTAAGAAGCATGGGAATCATCACCATTTTCATCACCTCAGTAATGGGACGTGCACCGCAAAAAGTTGGCCTCTCCTATAGATATACAAAAATGTGAAATTCTGTGTTTAATTGAGGTGTACTTATAATTTTAGGTCCTTATTTAAAGCACACGAAAGTTGAGTCGGGCAGACAAAGTTATATTTTTCATTTAAATAAAAAGAAAACTTTTTTTGGAAAATGCGTTTCCTCCTATTGCACCTACAAGAGGAACGCATTTCTGAATAACTACTTATAAATTTTCGGACAAAAATAAATATTTCAACAGTCCATCTCCATCCTTATAGTTAGTTATACTTGTGATCTAACTTGTGACTGTTGCTACCGAAAACTGCTTAAAGTATTGTAGGTTCGACTTCCTTATGTTACAATAATTTTACGATTCACAAATACATCATAGGTACATATTGCACGCTTATAACTAACGCTATTTGATATTGCACCTGATATGAACGATAGTCACAATTACTGTCTATACATTAGAGATGAAACGCATAGCTGTTTGTGCGGATACCGGATATCCGGCCAACCGTGAAGATGGATAGCCGTATGTTGTTGATTGCTTGTCCTGCGGAAGTACTACACGTTGTAGTCTTAACAAAAAAAATTTTAAAGATAAACATAGCAAAGAACTAATGATTTAACACACATGAAGGCCTCGTTGAAAGCTGAATTAGAAATTCGTTTAAACCCCTTGAGTCAGTCTAACTACTCGACGCAAGATTTAAGACATACTATGTGGGGGTTGTTCAAGTTCAAAGAGCTCGATATACAATTCTTTTGCATTTTATAAAAATGTCTTGCGACAAGTCCTCGAAAGGCTACCTGCCTTTCGAGGACTTGTCGCTTTTCAATTTCGACTAAAAAAGTAGAGATGCATAGACCAAGTCGGATATATCTTGCAAACCGTACAATGCGTTCTTCGGTTACTTTAATGAGATAGCAAATAAAACAACAGTAATCAGTGTCACGATCAAGAAAAAAAAGGAATAAAAATATGCGAAATTTATTTTTACTTGTAATTAGTTCGAATTGATCACGATCGTGGCCTTTATATTTGACTAGCTTTTGCTCGCGGCTTTTATCGAGTTAAACATATTTTTCTATCCCTCAGTAACAATACTTCTTAACAATGTTCTTTTCTGTACCCCTGACAACGTGTAAGAAAAATTTCATGATGATCGGTTGAATAGTTAAAGCGTTAAAGCGTAACAAACAAACTCACATTTATAATATTAGTTGGGATGGTCAAATAATGTTACACAATATCTGAGAGATGCACCCTGCAGCAGTGTATACAGCGGAAAACTTACTTGCTGGTCTTGTCTATGAAAACAATCGAAACCGGGTCGAAAGGAGTCAAGCCGGTCTGAAATATCCTGGCAATCGATGATTCGAGTCGCTCTCCGTTGAATGCGGTCCAGAGGGAGAAGCGATATGGAATACTGTTCTCATATCTACGCAGAAGCGCCCCAGTGGTGGAGAACAGTATTCCATATGCGGCCGAACCTGTGCCTCATAAAGTTGTAGGCGCTGGGCCGGGGTGAAATACTGTCTCGATCTATTCAGCACACCAAGCTTGTTTGAGGCTAATTTGGCCTCCAAGTGATCGCGAAACTGGACTTTGCTCGATATATCGACACCAAGGTTTTCGATACTGGCTGTGGCAGTTAGGGAAGTGTTTGGCGGTGAACGCGCAAACCTGTGTCTTCGTTGGGTTAATTTGGACTAGATTAAGTCGACCTCAATCAGAAACTCCTAAGGAAGCTTCGATTTTCAGACACAAGTTTGGATCAACTCTCAGTGACGTTTTCCCGAGAAATGTTAGCGCGGCCGGTATACAAGGCATCACTCGTGCTATCACCGGCACTGCAATGAATGCTGCTGATTTGCAGCATATTATTGATAAGCAGAAGAAACAGCGTGGGTGATAGCACACAGCCTTGTGGGACACCAGCATTCACATACTTGAAGTCGGAGCATGCACCGTCCTCGTACCTCATACGAGAAGATCACTAGCTGAACGACCCTGAACGAAACCGTATTATCGGTCATTGAGTAGCTGGTGGTCTTCTAAGTACCGAGGGAGGTACTTAGAAGGAGGGAAGAGGGGGAAGGAGGTACTGGCAGTTGATAATTCTATTAATTTAAGATTCCATTATCTTGAAGAACAAGCTGGTTATGGCTGTAGGTCTACAGTTGGATGAATCCGAGTGGTTACCTTTTTTAGAGATCGGCCGCACTAAAGCTGTCTTCCATGAGATCGGGACGACGCCTAGGGAGTAAGAGAGCCGATAAAGGCGCGTTAAAACCAGTGCCAACTCTGGAGCACACGCCTTCAGCACGATGGGAGAGATTCCATCGGGGCCACTCGACTTATGAATATCGAGGGAAAGAAGTGCTTTACGCACTGAGCTTTGGAAAAAGCGAACTTCCGGCATACAGCTGTCGCACCGCGGTATGGTCAGCGGTACGTTTCCCCCGTCATCCAAAGTCGAGTTGGACGCAAAGAGTTGTAATGAGGTAGACTACAATATAATCTTAAAGTCTTGCCTTCTTAGATTGGAATGGGTAGAACCTAAACAACTTGTTGTTTTATTACCTAACTAATGATTAACTTTAAGAAGGGTTCTCTTAAATTCTAAGGGAGCCCCACTTGGGCCTTCACCTGCCGACCGACGGATTAGGCGTATAGATAGCTAGTTTCCGTTGAGATTTAGAAAATTCGATGTAAAATGCATTATTACGAAAGCTACAATTACCATCTGTCGACCAGAAACCGAGGAACACCGCATTGTCACGTTCGCGTGTAAAATCTAGCAATTACAGTCAGAAGCTCGTATTTCAAGAAGTCATATTCCATTGTAAGGCGAGGTATTTATTTATTTATTTATTAAATAGTAATTCATTTATAAATTATATTGTTTAGTCTTCGGTCTGATATGTATGACACTTACGGTGTACATAACATTGACTAGTTACAGTAGAGTGCTAAAGACCAAAATAAAAATAACAGAAAGCAAAGAAATAAAAGAAGCTAAAGAAATTTAACAATTTAAACAAATAGTAGTTATTTGAGCTACTATAAAATATTTTTTGGAGTTTAGTCTTACTATATAATCCACCACATAATCAGCAAAACGTTGAGTCTTTGGAACTCGAGTGTGACTAAACCACACAAAATTAATTATTGAAAAAGATACTGCCTTAGATTACATATAGGTCCAGATTGAAGTCACTTTTTGGAGCTGTGTGAGTGAACTCCGCCCAACGCGAGTGTCTAACGTACAATCTTTGTGCTTGTGTGCATTACGGTTTTACTACCAGCGCATAGAGGTGGATAAGCAATGTAACCAGAGACTTGTAAAAAACATGTTGAGGAAAGATGTCCTTGGACTTTCTTGCCTGTTCTTCTCCACAGGATCTATGTATTGGAACAGGTAACTAGGTTCATGACTGACTTAGTCTGATTGACTACTACTCCTGACAATTCAAAAATACCTATAATGGGTTCAATTGAAATAAATGATTTTGATTGATACTTAACGTCGCCAAAGGCTTATCTGGCACCGACTTCAAAAAAAATTGTAAGTTCCTAATTCGTTCAGTACCTACTTTTGATTTCGTTTCTGTAGGTTAATTTAGTGTTTATTATATAAAAAATGTATCCTACTAATATCATAAACGTGAAAGTTTGTGAGGATGTGTGGATGTATGGATGTTTGTTACTCTTTCACGCAAAAACTACTGAACCGATTGCGATGAAACTTGGTATGTAGATAGCTGGAGACCTGAATAACCACATAGGATATTTTTATCTCGATATTCCCACGGTACCGGGACCGGTACCAACCCATCCCTCGAGAACAGTCGTTGTTGTAATCTTCCTGAAATCCGTCTTTTGTTAGAATGTTACGAAAGACTATAGACAAGCCTCAGCTTAAGAACAACTGTCACTCAAAAAATACTACAGATTTGAGAACCTCCTTTTTTGGGGTCGGGTGAAATGTTTAAGATTTTTTGTATTTTTAAAATTTTACTCATCATTCGAAGATTGGTCTTATTAAAAAAACTTAGTTCCAACCACACACTTTTAACTAATACCATTCGAAAGCATGCATTACATGAACATTAATTCTGTTTTGTTATTGTGGCAATTTCACAGTATGTATTGTAGATATTTTGACAGTGGATACTTTTAACACTATTGTTGAACACTTTCATACTCGTATTATTCATACAAACTAATAGTCGCGATGTCAGTCAGTCTAAGTAATTACTATTACATAAAGGCATTGTCCTCACGATCTGACATTGATCGCATAATCAAAATACTTAATAGGTTTGCATTGTTTTGCAACATCGAAAGTAGTGCGATGTTTGATTTACAAACAATGATTAAGATTAAAAAAATACATACAATAGCACAAAATGTCTTTCAAGACATACTACCTCTTACAGCGGCATCGCTCTACCACTGGTGTATGTATGCGCAAATTAAATGTAAGGACAATGTAACGTATTGTTCTAAACTATAAACAGTCCCCCAAACTACTACTATATGTAACTAATAGCAGTTCGGAGATGACCAGCCCCGGTCAACGGCACACGTTCACGTGCACGCACGCGCCAGCCATCGTCCACTTTAACCATATCATAGGGAGCCAAACGACCCAACACATACGCCACCATCGGCAGGACGTCTAGGTGAGCATGACATACTCAGAACTGCCAGGCTACATGGCAAATTAACTTAATATGTTATTGACTATACAGTTCTCACATGTACAATTTAATATTTTCTATATGTGACATAAAATTGATATCAAATTCATATAAGATAATGTCAATGTTTTATAAAGTTAACAATGTCAATAATAATGATAAAAATATTAATAAATAACATGTAAGATAAAAACTACTATACAAGTGAATATATGCATATTTCTTAAGACCACCATTCATTTACAGTGTGGCCGTGGAGCAGGACCAGCATTTTGCAAAGCATTTTTATCAGCTAAATAATCGTCTAGTTTATAATAATATGCTCGTTTACATAGTGTGCGTTTAATGCAAGTTTTAAACTTCTTCTTATTTAGTTGAAGAATATTAGGAGATAAAGATGTTTGCACTTTTGTCAGTCTTAATTTTGGTTGTACTAATTTATTTCGTTCTCTAGTAATGTAATTAATTATGTCTTTCACATCGTTGAGTAAATAGGTGCAAAAAATTTTCTGACATCCATAATGTTTTCATAAATATACTGACAGGGCACCGTCATGATATTAATTTCCTTGAATAGATCCCTAATGGATTCGCGACTATGTAGAGTATAAATGGCTCTGATTGCTCTTTTCTGCAGAATGAATATAGATTCTATATCTGCAGCACGCCCCCACAATAAAATACCGTAGAACATGACACTGTGGAAATAACTATAGTAAACTATTGAAATAAAACTATTTTTGACGGATTCCATCGCGATTTATTTGGTGTTATTTTACTATTTACACTGATCCCGACGTTTCAGTTGCTTTTTAGCAGCCATGGTCACGGGTAGACAATGGTGGTCATCTCATGTATCGAAGTGCAAAGTTATCTCAAAGTATCCGAGGTTTGTTGATTGTTGGTGTTACTATTTACGCAGAATGAGCTCAAAGTGTCTTGAAGCCTTGCTGTGTTTTGTATTTTCTTGGGTTTGAGTAAGTGGATAACCGGATCCCGAGCTGGTGGTACGTTCCAACCATCTTCTCTATTAAAATTAGGGTGTTTTTTAATTTCAATAGCCTCACGGAGCATCCTTGGTAGGAATCGGTGTTCTTTCGCGAGTACCTGTGGTTTATCGAAACGCAGGTAATGGTTGGTGTCTTGTTGCACGTGTTCACACACAGCAGACTTCATCGAGCGTTGGTGTTTTATGTCCACAATGTGTTCTTTGACGCGGGTGCCAATGCTTCTCTTGGTTTGACCAATGTACGAGAGCCCACAGTCACAGTCTATTTTATAGACCCCTGCATCTTGTAGAGGTACTTGGCACTTGACAGATGGTAAAAATTGACTTATCCTCGTTGGCGGCTTGTAGTATGTATTGATTGAAGCTCGCTTCAAGATGTAGGCAATCTTGTCAGTAACTCCTCGTACATACGGTAGAATGGCAGGCTGGCGCTCGACAGTGGCTGGCTTTTAATGGGATCTGTGACGGAGGCGCGGTAGTGGGAGCTTGTTGTCTTGCAGTACGTGCTTGACATGTGCCAGCTCAGCGTCCAGGTGTTTCTTGTCACAGATCCGACGGGCTCTCTGAAATAAAGACATCCCCACGGTAGCTAGCTGTTTTGGATAGTGGTGAGATTCACCGTTTAAGTACCTATCAGTAGTGGTCTTTTTTCTGCAGTATGTCTGTTAATTGGCGGACTTTCCTTACAGCATATGCTGCAGAACTTAGCCGCTTTGAAAGCGATGATAAGTGAGCGCCCCATTGTAATTTGGAATCTAGCGTTATCTCTAGGAAAACAGTTTCATTGACAAAATCTAGCTTTTCCTTATTTAATAAAACTTGACATTCAGTGTGTCTAACGTTGGGCAAAGAAAATCTTATACATTTCGTTTTTTTCTTTCATTCAATAAATTGTTGGCAGTAAACCAACCATGTACTTGATGAATAATATTATTTACATCGTCAAAGCTGCCGGCGCATCTATCAACTTTAAAAAAATAATGATGTGATCAGCAAATGGGGGAGATCATTAATATAAACAAGAAAGAGAAACGGGCTCAATATCGATCCCTGCGGCACCCCCATTTTCATCTTTGATCCTAATAAATTGACACCATTTATCTGCACCAACTGTTGTCTATCACTCAAGGATGATCTGAAGGATGTTGTTTGTATTAAAATGAAGTAGCATTTGATTCAGCATGATCTTTTCGAAAACCTTACCAAATACCGGCAGGACTGAAACAGGCCTATAATTATTTGAGTCTTTACTGTCTCCGGATTTAAAAAGCGGTATAACTTTACTATTTCTCATGAGATCAGGAAGAACTACTTGATTTACACTCAAATCAAATGTTAGCGCTAAGGAAGGACCGAAAGTTTCAATAATGGATTGGCAAGTTTTTACATTTTTAACACTTTTATTAACTTCACTTGTAACTAACTAACTAACTACATAATATATTATATGTAAACTCTATCCATTGGTGAAAACTGTTTGCAAATCCTAACTTTTAAACTTTCGCCTTCCATGATGTAATTACACTGGCCAGTGCAACCTGGTCGAAACGTCAGGCAATTCAGAGGTATGTAATACCTTTTCGTGATCGCGTTAATTCCCGTATAAGTACATAATTGTTTGCAAATCCGTTCTATATTTTTTAAGTTTATTGCGAACAGACAGACAGACGCGGCCATTTGTGTTACAATATGTAGTGATTTTTTTCGCTACCATCATCTAGTTTATCATTGAATAATAACAATCTAACACTTTCAAATTTTATCAGAAGGAAAAAGAAAGAAAGAAAGAAAGAAAACGTTTTTTCTTTGAAGCACACCCGTAGCTCGTATCGGTAAGCCAGGCTGTAACACTTACACGTATTAGTCCATATCACAAAAACTACTGAACCGATTTTGATAAAATCCTTACTGTTCCCTAAGTTGAAGTAAATGGAAGCAAATAAAAAATCTTGGTCACAATCCGATTACTAGTTTCGAAAAATCTGATGATAAACATTCATACATACACCAATTTTGTATATTTGTTTGGAATCCCTTAATAGATTATCATAGATATGTGAATATTTTGCAATTTCAATAATAAGAATCGAATTGATAACCTTCTTTTATTGAAGTCGGTAAATAAGGTAAGCATTTTTTCAATCAAATTCATAAGTTCATTTAGTTTTGCACGACGCCGCTTTTATATCTATTTATATGAGGGTAACGATATGATTTTGTAACTGCAGTAGGCGATTAGTGAACAAAGAATAAAAAGTACAGGCTAAAGAGACGAGTTTCGCACGATATGCCACTAGCATGTGTTTTCGTTTAGCATACTCGTAAGGTCGGTATTCCTACGATACTCCTAAGATAATGAATTTTTCTTACAGTCGCGGACAGGAGACATGATATGTATCTCTATCTGACGACTCTAATCACTCGCAGAAACAAACCGAGTTTCAATAAAATTTAGAAAGAGGTTAGAGGATTAACGTTCGCAATGTGTATACCATATATCGGTATTAATAGATGATTGAATTGCTGATGGCTGCCATAGCTCCCTGTTGTATAAACAGGTCTAGTGGTGCTGGATCCAGAGCCACTTCAAGGACAGCTGTGGGAGTTGTGCCCATGCAACCAGTGACAGCAGAGAATGCGAGTATTTGGAATTATACCGCCCTAATGTGGTTTTCCTTGATAACCCATAGCTTTTGTCGAGGTGTTACTCTTGCATTTGCACAAAATAATGAAGGCTTTGTTCTGTTTTGCATCAAGATGCCTTGCTCTATAGGAGTTTACTGTCAAGTATCACTCCTAGATACTTCATATCCCCACTGTAGTGTAGTTAAAATATATTATGTTTGTTATAACTTTCCTCTCGCACTCGCCCCCATCGAGATAGGTCTAATAACAATAGACATTCTTTGATAATTATTGTGGCCACGGTAAATGCCCATCGCGATACACACACTGCTGCAAAGCGAGGGGAATTTAGCGTTTAGCTTTAAATTAATTTAAAACCTGTTTTTATGGCAAATTTATACGCTTGCCAACTCTGAGCAAACGTCCACAGCTACAAGTGTGAACGTTTGTGATCATGCGTTGGACGGACGCAGACGGATGGTTTGCTTTGCAAATTCTCAACCGCAAAATGAATGGGTAGTCGAACGAGGAAACTATACCTATTCTAGAATATTACCAGAATTAATCTTGAATCTGTAGTCCCTAACATGATAACCATAAAAATAAGAAGAAAGTGGCAGCTGTTTAAAAGTCCGCCATGCTTGCCTGTTCGGAGCTTACTGACGCCTGCACAAATGCATGTAAATGACTCTCAAATGCGAGCCTAGCATTGTACTCTTATATGTATCTTATATAGCCTTGACTGGACGCTTGCTGAGGCTTGGCAAGCGTGTAAATTTACCATTATATGTATAAAAAGTTTTTTCTATAAGAGTGTACACAACAAAATTAAAAAAGTAGCTTATTTTCATTCCGAAAACATAAAACTATTCAGCCTTTGTTTTAGTACTTATATTATGGTCAGTCATGATATTTTCTATAATAACTAAATTATTATAAATATTAAAACGATATTTAAATGTGTCAACATTTGCAAAATTATATTTTGGTATTTTTTAAGAAATAATATAATTAGTATGTACATAAGTGCCCTAGTTGTGATTATGTTACATAAAAGAAATTTTAACAAACAAATTAAACCGCTATTTTGTATACAACGTATAATTTTCGGTTCTTTGCTGAAAACGTAAATTGTTAAAATAAAATAATAGTTAACTTTAAATTTGTTCCTATAATATCTAAAAGTTTTGTTTTTAACAAAGGATTCAGGATTCAGAAGTCTTTGCCAAATCACCATAGAAGGTTGTAGCGTTGCCCAACCTGTGTAAGTGATTAAATAGTATTATCCAAATCAGTGCTCGGTTTGAAAAATGTTCAGCGTATAGCCTGCTATAAAGATCGCTGCACTGTACGAGAGCGTAAGGGAAAAGCCAAAACAGTAAATTTTTCATCGTTCACGAGTAATTTTCGGTGACGAGGCCCATTTTTGGATGAACCAGATCTTACGATTTAACGTCTCTAGACTTCTTCTATTGGGGCTGTCTTAAATCGCTGGTCTATGCCAACAAATCGCAAACAATTGATGCCCTTAAAGTCAACATAAGGAAGGCCATCTAGCAAATTCAGCCAGATTTATACCACAATTTTATCGAAAATTGGATATCTAGAATACGTGCTACCAAGTAAAGCCGTGGCGGACATTTTATTCCATACTTCATGCCATTTTCGAATAAAATAAATTGGGTGGATATCTCATATACAATCTGTTTTAATTACATTTAAAGAGTGCCCCTATTAAAAGCCCCCTTTATTTAAATACACAAAAAGGTTATGCTTAGTTTGGAGATAGCTATTGGGCGATATTATGTCTATGCGCTAGTAATAATAATGTGTATAAAAAATGTATATAATTATTACTAGCGCACATCATCATCCTCCGCGCCTTTTCCCCAACTAAGTTGGAGTCAGCTTTCAGTCTAACTACGATACGGCTGAACTTCAATATTTTACCTGAAGCGACTGCTATCAGACCTCCACATCCCAAGTACTAGGCAATACCGAAGTTCTGTAGTTAGACCAGGTTGTCGGACTTTTTAGGGCTCCAACTACCCGTAACAAATGCCACAGATGTTCGTATGGTAACCGGGACCGACGGCTTAACGTGCTCTCCGAGGCACATAGGGGTCTCAATGTGTTAATGGTCATCCAACCTAAGACTGACCTGGCTAGTATTACTGAACCTTGTAATGTGCTAACCTACTCGGCTACCACTTAGCCACGAGCCCCTTTATTACTAGCGCACATATTTCAACAAATTAAAAGAAAACAATATTAAACTTTACGTAAAAACTTTCCTCTTAAAATCTATTGATGAAAACCGCACTAAAATCCGTTGCGTAGTTTAAATTCAAATTCAAATTCAATATCTTTATTTCATAAAATTTATCATCAATTATTCGAAATCGTCAATTTGAAAAATAATTACTATAATTAAAAATTATAGATCAACACACACAGAGTCACCGCAACAATAGTTTGCTTTGTCAAATGTAAAATTATTAAAGAAATAAAAATTGATAGCATAATATCATATCTGCCTTTTTCGATCTATAACCGCTCGTTTCCAAATAACCATTTCTATTAATTTTATATCTATGTAATAAATAACTTTATATGAGCAATTCTTGATAATATTTAAAAATGTATATTTCTTGTATTTCGGAAAGGGCTCTAACAATTTGGATCAAATATTGAATTTATATAAGGGTTTCGCCCTTTAAGTTTGTCTATGTACGTGTGTGTTTCCTGAAAAAAAACGTGGTGTTACAAGAAAAAAAAAGCTAAGTAGAGCTCAGTCGCCATATACTATAATTGTAGCAATCACGATTCATAAGTGGTATTTATATGCAGCCTTGAAAGTTTATACATTTCTTTGCTTTATTCTTCCTGTTGTATGAAAATATTTACTTTTATGTTAGGTACAATATAATAATTAGAAATTGAATGTCTGAAAGTTCCACTCACGTACCCTGTGGATCAGGTCAGGAAACGGTGGTCGCATATCCGCTACACCCAACACGATGCCAAGCGAGGTGGCCACTGCAAACGCGCGCCATTGCTGATGGATGTTACCAATAGATTTTTAACAAAAACAATTCGGGCTTTAATCGTCTGCATTCATGCAGTGAAACTCCTCACGTCAACTACAAATCTCGATATCGTAATTACCTTAAAATTATTAAGGACTAGCTGAGGTGAATGCTACTTTGTCTGCGTAGAATTTCCCCCATAGAAACTTTCATCCCCCACTTCACCACCTTCAAGTTTTATTTATGAAACAAAAAGTAGCCTATGTCCTTCTCCTAGATCCAGTCTATCTCTATACCTATAAAATTCATCAAAATAGGGTTAGCAGCGAAGGCGTGAAAACGTAACAGACATACAGGGTTACTTTTGCGTTTATAATATTAGTATAGATTTAATTTGCAAAAATCTGAAATAACATTCTGTACAAGCGGTGCACATACGCGTAGATTACGGGATATAGACGGCTTAAAATTCATTGTATGTGAATCAGATACGAAACATCGCTGCATGCCTTTGTAGATCTTCCATACCCGATAGCTAAGGAATCCTCTTTTATGCAACGTTAGCAATTTTATACTACAGTGTCCTTATAGAACGCAAGATCCCAGACCTTGATGAACCCATAAGTTTTATATTGCCTCAAAAACAATAGCTCGTAGGACACGCATGTATCCCTCCTCTTGTGTTTATTATCTAGTAGATATGTATCTATTAGACAAGGTTATATTGTATATTTACTCATAATTTTCACACAATTAAGTCGCACAGTCAGATAACTGACGAAGGCTAGCCTTGTTCAGCGCAATCTCTTCCTAGCAACCTTTAGAATGAATTATAGTGATAAGAAGATACGGGTGGTAATTGTACAATATTTATAAAAATATGAGCATAAACACGCGTGTCATTCTTTCATTCCTGTATGGTTATAGTTCTAAAAATGAGAGGTTTATCTCTACATAGTATAAAACAAAGTCGCTTCCTGCCCTCTGATTGCGTAGTTTAAAAGATCTAAGCTTAGATCTTTTAAACTACGCAATCAGAGGGTGGGAAGCGACTTTGTTTAGTGTAAGTAAGTAGTATGGCATTCTACTGGTGGGGAAATCCGCCGATATTCAATTTATCTTCGTGCTGCAGAATTCGAGCAATTTAAAACTTAGACAATCGTGATTCATTGAGGCAGAAATTTAAAGAAATTAACATAATGACGGTAGCGTGCCAATATATTTATGAAAAGCTGATTTACTTTCATAAAAATAAAGACCACTTCTGTAAAAAAAGTGATATATATTCTTTTAAGACGCGTAATAAACATAAACTTGATGTACCTGCGTCTAGGCTCCAAAAAATTAACAAGTCGTTTCGAGGTCAATGTGTATGATATTATAATAAAATCCCAGATAATATTCAAATGTTAAGTCTAAACAAATTTAATTTCACAGTAAAATGACAACTAAACCTTAAGGGCTATTACTCAGTGGTGGATTATATACAGGATAAAAACGCTTGGGATGGAATTGTATTGGATTCACAAGCTATTTAATATACTTAATAGAAATGTAATGTGAGCTAATATGTTTCTTATTTTTCATCTCTTATAATTCTCTTTTCCTCTTTTTTTTAGATACTTGATCTAAACTATGTAATAAATCTGTTAACAAATATGAATACCACGTATCATATCTAGTAGGTTTGCTCCTACTGTAGCGAATGCCTTCGCTAACAGTCAATGTTAATACCAAACACTCATGCATTGTCATCTCAGGACGCGGCGAGGGAAATGAGTCACTCGCTGTGTTCTTCACACGCTGCGTTGCGTTGCGGTTGACAATGTCACTTCTTGAGGTATTGTTTTTTGCAGACCAGCGTTCAAAGCACACTCGTCAAAAAGTCCCGTCGCCGTTGACTCAATCATAATAAGATACTGTTATAAAATATTCAAGCTACCATAATCTACATTTTTGCTATGCAAGCATCTACATACACTAAAAGTTTCTAAGCGCTATTAACGCTTAAGATTTTAGAGTCACACTAGTGAGTAAGGGCGATCCGAAATATAAAATAAATAGTCACAGGTATAAAGCTTTCCTGTTTGTACTATCATGCCACCCAACAAATTAATTCTGGTAAGTTCGACATATCTCTGTTGGTGTGCAATATGTGAAACGCTAGCGGTGGTGTCAGTGTTAAGACTCACCAATAACTTTCTTATTTGACATCCTAGTTTGATAAAAAACATTTTGAATTAAAACTTGGCTGAAATTTATTTTAACATAATAAATAGAAAAAAGGGAAGATTTATTGACCTATTTTTACCACCGCACTGTTATTTACTTCTGGTTTAACCCTCAAACATACCTATTATGTATACGGATGGTCCGTTATACCCCAGCTGTTGCAAAGGTCCACGGACTAAAGTACTAAAGGTACAGGGGTAAAGTTACTGCTTACCCTTAGGCGGGCCGTATGCTTCTCTGGCACCTTAGTGGTATACGAAAGATGTGACAATTTGGCTATTTACCAAATGCCATAAAAAATCTTCCTCTACCAAGGTAGGTAAGATTTTATGCGAACGAATATGGGAAGGTCTTTAGTGAATATATTTACACATACATTAAAAAGGTTTGTATCACAATAATCTCTACAACCTTTATTATTTATGTATAAAATTCTGTAGGTATCTCGATCATTACTCTTGTCCTTTACTAATCCTACTTCTACAACGGGTATTATTAAAATACATTCATTTATATTATTAAAATTAAATCAAATCTTTTAATCATTAAAATAACCTAGTCCTAACATAACAAATTAGTCAAAACATAGTAGGTTGTTTTTTTAATAATCAACTTAGCATTCCAAGCGCAAAATAATTTCTCCGCATCACGTGCCCAGAAGACTACATTAATTATTTTGCTAATTACCTCTAAATTAGCTAGATAATTAATCCTAACTACGAACTGTGCTTAAATCCGAGAAAATTTAATTTGCAAGCCGGAATCCACTACATCTCTGTAGAAAACAGTTTAGCATTAAAAGTGAATCGTCTGAATCTGCCTTTCGGATCGCTACAAAGCAAATTGTAGTTCATTTAGACTCAACGGCATGAAAACATACTATCACAAGGGAATACCAACTATCTGTCACTCACGGAGTCACGACTTTGGATGGTCCGAGCGTACAAATTACATCAATGAACGAAAGTGCATTAGCCGAGTATGTTATAAATTTACTTTAAGATACTTAGATCCGCAGATGTACATATTGTACATACATAGTTAAATAATTTGCAATCGTTACGTATTCTAGTGTTTCTCCTTAAACCACTTGATGCCAAATCAGCATGTTTCTGAGCAGTTGTTTGCCCATTTTAAATTGTAATTTAGAAAATACAAACAATTTGGGAGTTTTTTGAGATCTGAACGTTGTTTAATTGGTACTATATTTTATTATTAATCTCGAAAAACTACGCTTTAATTATTATTAAATTGGTATTTCACACCTCTGTATTAACTGAGCTTACTATGCCGAGATTGAAAGTGGTAAATGCTGATAGTTTTGATGCATTTTCTTTAATTTTATTTTTATTGAAGTTAAAAGCCTCTGCACTAACCATACGATGTTCAAATCGAGGATATCGAGGCATGGGAGGTAAAAGTAAATAAAACTGTAAGAAGGTTTCTGATCAATATTGTAATAAGCAGTGTCTTCTCACGCCCGCGCTTCAAGTTCGATAACTCCTTTCGTACCTAAAGGAAGCTTATGCCCAGCCGCGAAAGAGTTTCTATACAGGCGTGACATCGAATCTACTCTAAATTAGTACGCTGTAACCTATAAATGCCCTGACTTTATACGCCATAAAGTCACGCTGGTGTCACACTTCTACAGGCTGTCAGCTTTGTTGCCCAAACTAGAAACTAAGTTGTTCTACGCAAGACGATGTTCTTTTTAAAGTTATTATGAATAGAAATTGTGAAATATATAATAATATTCTGAGCCATGTTACACGTTGCAATAGCAAATTGCTACCTACACTGGGGTTCTAGAACACAGATAAACATACTTACAGATATTTTTTTTTACATAGATATTCCCAGATCAATGCAATTAGCCACACACCTACAATTATTTGCACTGAGCTTCGAACCTTTGACCTCAGAAGTGTAGCGACTTCAGAATAATAAATTTCATTTTAAAATAAGGACTTAGTCGAGGATGATAATTTGCAGTTTTAAATTTTCTTGTTTTTAAATGATCCGCGTTTGAAACACAACGTCTTAAAAAATGAGCAAACTATGCTTCAGACACTTGTGTCGTGCATGATAGAAAGGAAGAATGTAATCTTGATTTGTTTTATTTTTTGAATGGCATCATCAGAAATATTGAATAAATTTGACGTTACGTAACTTATTTAATAGAAATGCCAAGTAAAAGGTTTGTTACAATTTGTCAGTCATATTATTTGTTCTTTTGCTTACCTTTACAGAACTTTATTAATTTTTTTTCAGTTATTATGTATTATATAATTATTATCAACTACTATTTTTTAATTGTTTTTAAACTTTCGCGACTGACGTCGAGTAACCAAACAAGGTATTTTACCTTTTAATTATTACCGAGATTAAGTCTAGATTTACACATCTAATACTATTTTTTAGGCTTGATGGAATTTGATTTACAATAATTTTACGATGTTACCCACGTTTTATATCTTAAATAGTAAGTAACTAATCATCTAAATATTCCAGTAAGAAATCCTAGGGTTTCGCCTACTTTTTATTAGTTTAATGACCTAGTTTATTTGCGAGAAGTGTGGTGTTACAAATGGTATGGTTGTTGTATGTTTGTTCAATTTGAGCATATTTCCCTTATCCATAGCATATACTTACATGAAAATGTGACCTTCTATAGCGATTTTTACCATTATAGCAAACACAAAAGTAAATCTTCCTAATTGGGATAAAGTTTCTGAACTGTAGGGTGAACTGTAGTGGGAACGGCTGAAGTCACTGAAATATTTGATATAAATAAACAACTCCGATTTTAAGAATAAAGAGCTATGGAGTCACTAGACAGAAGTAATATTAAATGAATTAAGGTTAATTTCGAGTTGTGTCACCCTTGTCCAAAATGAGTTAAAGCAATTACTTACGCGTATTTGAGTCATCTTTCTAATTTCAATTTTATTCTAAATTTAAAGTCAGTGACCAAGACCATCAAAAATATAATTATTGAAATATTTAATTAAATTTAAAACAATTAAGTATGATATTACTCAAACGCATGATCAAAAAAAGTTTATTACAGCATTCGACATATTACAGTTTTCATCTTTTTAGGATTGTTCACAGACGAATATGCTTGTTTTCAGTTTAAAAAAATATTTTCAATAATAATGAAGTGCTGTTAATCAGGCAAAGGTGTGTTGATGTACGATCACTTTACGTTCGTATGACATCAGTATCGATAAGTGCATCAAACCGTGATCGGGTTATGACGCAATACTTCCGGTTTCTATTACCTCATTGTTGGGTTCGGAAGCTCAGTGGCTCGCTCCCATTCTTTCAGTCAGTGAAAGGGTCCTCCGATACACTTTTACCCTTCCGACAGCACCTGCGAACCGGCGGGTGCGCGCCACCGTCTCTCTCTTATAAATTCGGTGAAAACACAAGCGACATCACATTACGAATTCGGCGGCTGTACAAGCTAGCCGACCGATAGACTTCAACATATTATTTTGTTTGTGTTGTGCTCCAAACATTGTGAAGTGATTTAGTTTCATCTACACGAGGAGAATATCCAATAAGCGTCTAAAATGAAATTCACGGTGAGTTCGCGTTTGTGATCAAGAATACAAGTGAACGTTAGCATTATAAGTGATAGTGGTGTAAAAATATAGTAGTATAGTCTATATTTAGTTTAGAAAAGGATTGCTTGTACCTTCTTATTTCATTGTGTCCTTTATTTGGAAAAAACTTACAATTTTCAAAAATCAAAAGTAATTGAAAGTTTAAACTACTACTATGTTCTTTCCAAATTGTCCAGTAATGAGTAAGGTAACTTAAAATTCAGACAAGTGCTTTTGATAAAATAGTATATTATGCATAAATAGTGATATGGACTGACAATGTCATTAAATTATGAACTACCCATTCAAACGTACGGCTAATAAAATTAATAATAATAACCCATTCCATTAATTATTTTAAGAAAACACACTTTTAATTTCGTATAAAGTAAAAGTGGAAAAAGTGAAATTGATATAATGTGGGCGTTAATCTTAACATTGCCATGCGGGTCGTCCATAAACTTGGCACTTACACGGACTCAGTATTTGGAAACCCGTTTCTGAATTACTTTTGCTCAAAATATAATGTTTATCGTCATAATTTGAGTTCATTCACTGCACCGATTACAATCTGAATGAAAGTGCGTAATTATATTTTATCTTTTGCAGATCGTTTTCACCACACTTTTGTGTGTATCAGCATCATATGGTGTACTAGCGAAGAATGTTGAAGATCCTAAAGATAAACGAGAAGCACCAGTGAGCTACGGAGCGCCGGGATACTCATCCCAGAGTTTCCAGGCACCGGCGGCATATTCTCAAGAAGATGCCAGTGCGATCAGCGTTGGTGCCGGCTACAGCATCGGTGGAGGAAAGCCTACCTACAGTTTTGGTGGACAAGGATCAAGTGCCAGTCTACAAATCCCTTCTGAAGGCTTATCTCCTAGTGGACATACTACCCTACAACTAGCACCCATTACTTTGCAACCCGGTCATGGAGGTTTCGCAAGCGGTGACCTTTCTCAACTCATGAGTCAGCTTTCTCAAAGTCTCAACTCTGGAGCAATTTCATTTCAACCGTCCAACACGGTAGCAGAGTTCCACCAAGGTGCCGAGGGTATTCAAGGTCTTGCTCAAGGCCAACAGCTATCGTTCCCTCAATTTTCTTACGGAGCTCCTAAATATGAGTTATCTCAGCAATTTTCGAATGCGCCAACTTATTCAAGTGGTGCAAAGGGATTGAGTTCATACACTTCAACTGGACCTGTTCTTTTTAATCCTTCCGATTCACAGTCAGGCGCGGCCGCTGCACCTGCTTTGACTTATGGCGCTGCCAATTCTCATTCTTTGGGTGACGCTGCGTCCTTATCCTTAGGTGGTTCGGGGCAGTCTTTTGGTGGATCTTCTCATTCTTTCGGTGGTTCTGGTCATTCTTTGGGTGGTTCTGGCCCTTCTTTGGGTGATTCTGGTCATTCTTTGGGCGGTTCTGGACAGTCCTACGCCAATGCCTTGGCTGGTCTTAACCTTGGTGGGATCGGACCATCTTACGGTGGATCTTACAAGCAATTAAGTGGCGGGTATACTGCACCTAGCAAAACATCTTTCAAACCATCAACTTTCCTAGGTGCGTCCGTTCAAGGTGAATCTGGTCACGGTATTTCTAGTTCATCCGGATCTTACGGTGCCCCATCTTTTGGTAGTTTTCGTGGAGGTAATCATGGTGGGTTGACACTTAGCTCTGCCGGTCATGGTCCCAGTTTCGGGGGTTCACAAGGTTTCGGCAGTGGTTCTTCTAAGTATATTGCGCCTTCGTACCAATCATTTAAACCTGAGGGGTTAGAGGGTGCCAACGCGTTCTCATCCGGTCACTTCTCTTCTCCTCCTGGAACAACTTACGGGATACCTTCATCATCATTTTCGAACAACATCCACGCCGCATCTTCTAACAAGCCCTATTACGTAAGCACAAAACATTATCGTGGTGCACCTAGCAGCTTTGGCCATGGCAGTTCAGCATACAGGGCTCCCCTTTCGTCTCACAGTTCTTTAAGCTCGTTTTCATCAGGACCGAAATATAGTTTTGGCAGTTCCAGCTCTCAGTATGAACCAACTGACGCTCATGTGTCGGCAAGCGAGACTTCATATAATACAATCAAATACAGTGAAGCATTAAAGCCGATAGTTAACTAAATTTGATATGTATCTCGTCAATGTATTGTAAATATAGGAAAAATGCAGAGTGATCTTTGAGGGATGGACAGCGTGTTAAGACTGATCACATGGTGTGACAGGGCGAAAATAACGTCTAGGGTATAATTTATTTGCTAACTTTCCGTTAATTAGTAGCGTGGGCGTCGATGCTGATACCTGCACACGCTGCCGTCGCATCAGCGCGCACGTGTTCGGTGTTTCGTCAGCGCGTGCTTTCTTTTTGGTAATATATGTTTTATTATGTGGCTGCTACATTTGACGGCGGGTGGGTTAGATAAAAACTTGTTTCGATCACTGGGGAAAACCATGTAATCTTATTCATATTACCTACGACGTGAATTTCTGTTAATGTAAATATTATAGTTACTAGATAAGTTCATCTATTTATTATTTTATAAATCTAGTGTATAAAAATTGTTGTTGTTAAAATAAAACTTGATTCAAAGTGTGTTATTCTTATTTACTTTCCCACATCTCAATCAGATATTATTGAAAGGAAAAATCATTCAGAGAGCGTAACTTCCACAGGAAACATGATACCGCTTGGGTAACCGGCACTTGGCGCGCATCGCCAGTTTCACTCATATGAAAGTACTATAGGAAATTGAAATAACCCTAGTATATACACATATGCACCCGGCCGTGTTGTCGCTCCGTACTTCCGTAATATAAGCTTCCGAGCGGCTTTATATTACGGAAGTACGGAGCGATTTATAAGCATATGTAAAACAAGTGTAAAACAAATCATACTTAGCAAGACAAACAGCTAATTAAGCAACATAATTATGATTTCACTTTGACTGGAATATATTTTTTAGGCCGGATCTTAATTGACAGTTATTAAATGTAGACGAGAAAGTAGATTATACTTTAATTATTTGTACTTACCTTGTAAGTTGATCTGACCTACAATCATTATTCTTGTTTTGTTTAGAACCATTTCCTTACGTAATATTTGTAATTACTAGGTTAAGTCTCTGAAGAGTTCAGAACATGAATATACCAGAGTTTGTTAATACATTACAAAGAGTGATATTACGTGTCAAATAAGATTGTTGAATACTTCACATAATTATGATTGTGGTTATACATTATTATTGTGCACTTCATGTAAACGGTTACTTAATACCTTCACGGTTGGTGGAACATGTACTGTCAGAATTGAAGCAAAATGCATTCACTTCCGAATTCTTGAAACACTCCTTACGCAATCGGTCACGTTTTAAATGGACACCTAGGTATTATGTATTCATGGTACCGTAGCTGCTACCATAAACTGGATTTCTATTGTGTTCGTACTTAAAAGATTTGTAGCAGATAGTCCTTTTATCTGTAGGCTTGTCGCGTGAACGCACTTTCCAATATCTTAGGTAACACTTGAGCAATACAGTTTTAGTATATTACGGAATCTGATACAAAAAGTCATTTAGTTGCTTACATTGATGTAGATGTATGTGTTGATATCCATTGTGCCCAAATATTAAATTTAGAACCAACATTTTAAATTTCAAATTTGGATTTAGTTTTACAATGATTTTAATTCATTCATTTTACTTGTTTTATATCACTACTAGCGCTCATGATTACACAAATTTCCTTAACCACGAGAGTAAAGCAACAGTGTATTGAGACGGCGATGTTCTCTTATGCGGACAGATGAGATACCGACTAGCGAAAGTTATATGACTCCTTTCGACTAAGGCCATCCTTGATTTCAAGATCTTTTACTTACTATCTATAAGATCTTATACTAGATACTTGATTATTAGATTGATATACTTGACAAGTGCTTTAGTCAGAATCAGGTAACAAAAAAATGACATAATTTTTTACAAACGTACCGCTGGGATATGGTTACAGTAAAATTTATGTTGCCTACTTATAATAAGCGCTGTTCTAGAATGCATCCATTACCAAAATTCACATAACAATTGAAATAAATTATTGTTTAAAGTTAAAAGCACAGTATTGTTGGTAAAAGTCTTAATAAAATTTAATAACATACTTCTCATGACTGAAAACCAATACGCTATCAATTATCATCTACAACGTCCAAATAATGGATGGTTATAAATTCGCATTTCTTAAGTGAGGTAATAAACAACTATAAAATTTTATAGTTCGTTCACATGGAACAGTTAAACTGATGTGAGAAAGAAAAAAACCGTGCAAGTGCGAGTCTGACTCGCGAGCCGAGGGTTCCGTAAGCAAACAAAATTGTATGTAGATTGTTCGTTCATTTAGGGTATTCATCCATCCAATATTTGAAGATTTCTAAACGACTGCCCCAAAAAAGAATGTAATGTTTCAGGGTTCATGTATTTGTACATTTTGGTTTGTATAGGGTATCGTTAGAATCCTTATCCTAGACATTCCGTCCAGGATGACACTGAGTATATTAAAAAAAAAATGGCGGCTGGCTGGTTTTGGCAGGGTAGTTGTTTTTGAAATAGTTGCTTAGTATCCGTGTTTATGTTTTTTCGAAAAACAAACTTATGCCGTATAATTTACCGTTCTAACAATACTCCCTCATACAAAGTATAAGAAAGGTATTCACGCAAAATATAAGTTTGTAATCGCAAAATATATGTTTTTTTATGTGATATAACAACAAAGTAAGGACTTTCGGATATTTTCCTTTAATTGTGCTGTAGGTCAATGTTCCCATTGTCCTATAATCATGACATTTACCAAGGGAAGTTGATTAAGCTGCAAAATGTTCAAAGTGGTTAAAATCTAAGGTTTAAATGACCGTATCTTTCCATTGCGTTGACATAGAAGCTTGATATTTTTACAGCTTCAAGGGATCGCAGACATAGTATTTGATGTTAATTTTAACTTGATACCTCGCGTTCCTGACATAAAGGGTCTTGATAGACAGACAAACAAGCTATACAATTTATAGCAATACAATTAACAGACGGACAAAAAAGTGATAATATAAGGGTTCCTCTTTTCCGTTTAAGGAACGGAACCCCAAAAACGGAAAACGTCATTAATTTGCATCACCTTTGAATATGGAATTGTTTGTTGTTGAAGTTCAATGCAAGTATGTTGTGGCTTCAGCATATTGTATGCGTATTTACACTTGTCATTTAAATGAAGAAAGTGTACTTAACACTGGACTTGAAAGCAAGGTTCGGACAAGATTCGGTCATATGTTTGTATTTTGTACTTGGAAAAGTGTTTGGTTTGAAAGACCTGGTGAATTTTGGTATAAAACTGCTTTTGATGATTAGCATGATTTTCTGTTTGTAAAATGGCACACGTTACAAAATTTAGTTTGTTTTTTTAAATATAAATGCATTTGCAAAATAGATAGATAGATAAAGTCGTTATTGAACAAACCATACGAAATTATACAAAACTGGATATACATAATCTTACAAACTATAAACCTAACAACAAATATATAGCCATAACAACAAACAATATCTTATCTTTAATCATCTTTTGATTCAATTCTGTTATTCATTATGATTTTTTTTTTTAATACTGTTCACATAAATATGGTCTCAAATCGTGATACACAATATTCACAATATAAAAATATATACATACGTAAACTTACGGCTATGTCTCTGAAGGGGTAGGCAGAGGCGTATCGAATACCTACATTTTGCCAACTGTAGTTTGGTTCCTCTCACGTAGGTAATAGGGAGTCAACCTGTTGCCGCCAACCGGGCGCTTTGGGAATTAAAGATGACAAATTTGGTAATAAATACTTAAACAAATTTTGAAAATACTTATTGAAAGGCAGCGAAGAAATTTGACGCCAGTAGGCTATTAAAGTTTTGCCGCCCCTACCGGTCGGACTGTCTAATTCGATAACCCAGGACAAGACAAAAAATAATGTAGGCCCCAAATTTGCCACCCCAGGCTTCAGCCTACTCAGCCTACTAGTAAATCCGCCACTGTTGAAAGGACAGCATAAGTATATCGAAAGCAAAAAAACCGAACAAGTGAGAGTCTGACTCGCGCACCTACGGTTCTGTAAGCAAGAAAACTTGTATGTAGATAGTACGTCCATCTCGGGCATCAATTCTCGAAGAATCTTGCCCGTCTTTTTCGAAAGACAAATTACCTATGCGGTTGCCATGTACGACAACGTACATCGCAACCGCATAGCACCCTATAGATTTTGATTTAAATTCAAATTTGGTCAAATATATGGCTTCAATGGCCATATCTTATGACTGCGTTGACTTAGAAGCTTGATTTTTTTACAGCTTCAAGGGACCGCAAAATTATGTACTTGGTATTAATTTCAACTTGATGCGTCCACGGGAGAAAGGGTCTTGTCTCAACACACAGACAGATAGACAACCAGACGGACAACAAAGTGATCCTATAAGGGTGCCGGTTTTCCTTTTGAGGAACGGAACCCTAAATTATAAAATTAAAGCAATGAATGAGTAATACCTATGCTTGAATGATCTAACACTTATTTGTAATTTGTGAAGTGGCTTATTGCAATAATTTTACAGTTGCCTCGTCTTGATTAGTCCATTATTTTTATGATTAATACATGATATAGAAAGTATTTTTTTTTTAATTGAAAAAAAAAACTATAGGAACGTCAACCTGATAATAATACACTTGCAATATTATTTAGATGGACTATTATAACTTTAATTAAATTAGATTAAGTACCAATTAAATTAATAAACTGTAATTTAGCAACTTTTAAAAATTCGTACTTCTAATGTTAAGTTCTTAACTAGCGTTGCAGGAACATTGTAACAACGAATTATTGTAATTTATGCGTGATGCTTCCCTGAGTCATAATTATAGGCTAATCTATTACAAATGTATCGACATAAAACCGCACAATGCTCGTTTATTGCTTACACCAGCTATCTATCAATCTTGAACCTGTCATTAGCTTTCGTTGTTCCCTTGCCGTCATCATTATAAAGTCGCATTAACTATCAAGTTGGTTATAGTTTTTTTTGGCTTAGCAAACATTGGCGTGATTATGACGGAGCACACGTGTGGATAAAACTTTTTGATGTGACATGAACCATTACGAGTATATGTGAAAATAATAAAGGCAGCGCTGTAGTACATATCCTAATTAAGTACTAGATGCAAGGCAGAACAAGCTCTACACATTTTTTTAATTGTATTTTTATATTTGAGTGGGAACTAAGTCAGGTATTTAAAAGATTTTATATTTTAAAACAGTAGCTTTTATGAGCAATTTTCATGTTTACTAGTGTTATAGGGTTGTATTTGTATGTATCTTGGATAAACCCATAGATTGGTATTGGATCGAATCTTTATCTATAATCTTTATCAAATAGTAAGAAATCCATGATAGTATACAAAAAAATAACCGTCGTCGGGTCGTGTATCGGTCCAACAGTTTCTGACAGGCTCTTCTGTAAACGAGAGGTAACTTCTTAAAGTAAGTTTGTACGCTTTTATGGCAAGGTTTTGTTTAATTTTCCTTACATTTGCTGACATTTTCGAAAAGGGTGCTCACCCTTTTCAAAAATGGTGGCAAATTAATTAAATGCAATATTTTTATGATTTTTAGTGTAACGATTATAAGCTAATTAGCGTATTAATGTTAGTACTAGGACCCATATAAGATATTAGTGACTTCGACCAGGGCGACCGAGTTCACTCAACGTTTTTTTTATAAAATCATATATTTTATCATATATTTTAGGACAAACAAGTTATCTAATAACTTTAAATGATTCCTCGTTTAAAGTTATTAGATAAACAAACCAGAAGCGTGTCAGTATGCGAGATGCGTGATTAATTGATGTTACGACTTACCTGTGTAACATTTCTAAATATGCGTGTTAATTTTATAATTTGTGTAAATTGATAGCTTAACATTTGAGCAAGTGCATTATTAGTATGTAACTCGATATTAGTATATTATGTTATTCCGTACAAACTTATTCAGTCATGGGACTGCCGACAGAAGTGTAATCTTAAACGAAACGACGAACTTAAAACGTCACATTAGCAGGTTGGTGACATTAATTAATAAAAAGCTGACAGAACTCAATATATATGTATTATTAGCGTGACGGTCACGAGTTCAGTGCTTTTCCCCCGTAGCAAAAGTGCACAAACGTGCCTAAAGAAGTTTTCACTTCAAAAAAGAATTAGCGCAATCGGTCCAGCCCTTCACGCGTGATGCCGTGACCAAGGGAAGTAGGGATCCATTTTATATATTATTTTATAAATTATTATAAAAAAATACCTTATTTGTCAAGCCCCTTTAACGATTAGAAAAGAGCTCATGATCTTCGAATGTCTGTACGGATTTTCTTGAATTATGTCTAAGGTCATTCTCGATCAAGTCACATTGCAAACAAAAAAAAACGCACTTAAATCGGTCTATTGGTTTGGGAACTATGATGCCACAGATTGACACAGACATGTCATGTCATGTCAAACTTATAACACCGCTCTTTTTGTGTCGGGGGTTAAAGACTTCCACTATCCACCATGGCTTCATCATCAGACCATACCAAGCCCAATCTGTTGGACTCGGCAAAACGAATCATGTAAACCCAAACTCGAGGGGTTTACTAGTAGCCACTGAAGAGTTCCATTATCCGCTACATCATCAGATCAGCACCAAAATGCGCAATTACAGAATTGTCATCCAAACTACATATACACACTGCAGCGTTCTCTTGTTGTGCGCTTATACTCGCCAGGTTTTACAAGAAGAATTGCCTCAGGAAAGTGGTGTATTTACAGGAGATTGCAAATTAAACATTGGCAACTGGAAATAGATATTATATTGGGGCAACAATTATACATAAATCACTTTATACCTTCATACTATACAAGCTGTTAAGCAACCATCTGGGTGAATGACAAAACTTCCGACTACGACGATAAAAGCGTTGTTTGTGGTGTATTTCCTGCTGCATCCAGTGGCCATGACATTTCTTACAGGTCTTGCAAAGTAAATAATTAAACCAATGCAATGCCAATTACGTTGCCACCCGTACCATAATATATATATAGTATCGTACTATAATTTAAACAATTGTAATATTTATTATAGAATAACAATATAGTACTAAAAATACTAAATTTTCATCGCTTATTCCACTGTTTTATATTAACCGTAACTGGAATGCACCCGAATCGCACCATTTATAATTAAAAAAGGCTTAATTTGTTTGGGGCTTTCACGCATAACTACTCAACAGATCATTCTGAAATTTTGCATACAAATTGTCCAGAAAAATACCTATAAACCTACTATTTTAGAGGGATAACTGAATTGATTTCCAAATTCTATATTAATGCAAGCAGACCGCGGGTAAAAGCTAGTAGTAATTTAATGCGTACTATATTTTACTTGATTTTTCCAAAATTACTATATTTTTTACAGGTTTTTTTAAAAATATACCTACTATATCTTTTCCAAAAAAAGGTGGCAACCCTAAGGTAAGGAGTGCAATAGCGGTCAATATTATACTAGCTGTTGCCCGCGACTTCGTTCTCGTGGAAATTTTGGTGAAATCTACCCCACGGGAACCGTACATTTTGACGGGATGAAATTTAGCCTTTGTACTGTCCAACACTATAATCTATCTTTGTGATCAATTTCATCCATATCCGTTCAGTCGTTTTTGCGTGAAAGAGCAACAAAAGTCCATCCATCCTCACAAACTTACGGCTTAATAATATTTTGGAGCTAATGCCATTTTGGAGAATTTGTGAATATTACGACAACACGTGTTGTACAGATTATATACATGCATAGTACATTTTGTGTTATAGGGATTGACGCCTGGCGGTATCAAATACGCGGGGGCATGCGAATGTCAGACATTTTAGGGAGGGCCGCTACTCCATGTTGAACCCAAATATAAATGGCAAAATAACGAATTTCGTGATGCGCAGATGATTGTTCCGAGTCTGGGTATACTTTGAGTTCGTTACTTGTATTTTTATAAAAGCCCCGCAATGTAGAGATAATTCACAGGATTCTCCTACCATTGCTAGACCTTACCATTGCTACCTTCTCCTCTTTTAGAAACAAAAGGTCTTTGTATATAATCAAAGCAAAAGGTCTTACACCGAGCAACACCATCTGTACAAAATTGAAAGTATTAAAAGAATCAAGAATCAGGTAACTTATTGGTACTTGGTAGCGAGGTTTTCACTAGTAAAGTGAATGGCGACAAAAAATATATCATGACATTTTGCTATGTAGTTCATAGATGGCGTTAAAATCAATATACAGCTATAAATATCGAATACCTAGTGGAAATCGCTGTTATGTTTAGATAATAATGGTCAATACAACATAACAATGCCATGGTATACAATAAAAGACAAAATTTATTTAAACATACATCTTCACACACTAATTTATATGGAATTGTAATTAGATATTAAAATGGAAAAACTAAACTTATATACAATCTTCATAAGTCTTTGCTTTATTTTTAACCCTTACTACTTACCTAATTGATTGTTATTTCATACATACTTTGATCGACGCTTCATGTGAGTAAAAAGCTGATTTTTTCTTTCTGATATTATCAGAAAGAAAAGCCCAGCATTTATGTATTTACACGGGAAGGGAATGGGAACGGGAGGCTGACTCTCAGCCTGTGACCACGGCCAGTGCAACCTGATCGAAACGTCAGGCAATTCAGAGGTATGTAATACCTATTTCGTGATCGCGTTAACTCCCGTGTAAATACTAATAATTATATATCATGGAACGCGAAAGTTTAAAAATTAGTAAGATCAACTTTTATTAAAGATTAAAGAAAAGATTAAGCTTTATGTTTTACTTTACCAGTTGATGCCGGGCCAATTTATGTGTTTTCCTTCTTCAAACAGTTTAGTCATTTGTTTTAAATGTGAATTTTACTTAACAACTTTTTTTTATAATTCATTTCTATGTATATAAATACCGTAAAAGTTTTTTTTTTCTGGAACCGTACCTTTTTCGGGATTAAAGGTATTCTATGTCCTTCTCTGTATTCCTGAAAATGTGTATGCAAAATTTGATGACGATCAGTCGAGTAGTTAAGGCGTGAAAATGTAACAGACAGACAGACAGAGTTACTTTTGAATTTATAATATTAGTAGAGATTAAACCTTTTTACTAAAATTACATGCACATATTCCACTCTCCTATCTCCTTCCAGGACAGACAGAGATGACGACTTTTAATTTCCTCCTATCTTTACATATTTCACAATTATTCTCTACTGTCGTTGGTTCTTACATTAAGGCTCACCGGTTTTGTGTGCTTTTGTTTTGTCATTTTATTCCATGTAGAATAACGTGTGTTACTTCGGAATCTTGAAGATACCGTAAAAAAAAATCCGTAACCCATTATCGCCGAAGAAGTGAACTCACGTTGTTATCTGGTTAAATTTTTATTCTGTGCTACTATATCTTTGTCAGAGCGATCAGCTTTTTTTTATCCATAACCTGTCAAAGACAAGGATAGTGTCAATAATTTTGTTATTACCACTTGTGCCAGATGTCCGCTGATCAAATAAAGATGTTGATGGTTTCTAAATGCTACCACATCAATTTCTATAGCCTGACCTATGCACTCTAATTAGTCGATATCGGCACTTACCCACCGGTAACCTGCGATTAAACCAGTTTTTAGCCAGTTCGGGATTCTGAATACTTCACTGTTATTTCTTCTAATAACAACGTATGAGCGAATCGTGTTCTACAGAGGTTGCAGAGGTCAAGATGTTAGCAACAATTGGATACTTTATCACATACCTATTGATCTGGAGTCGTATTCGAGTCAATATGCAGACTTGAAGACTGCTTGCGTGGCATGGCCCCCTATTCAATTATTTTACTAAAATGCGTGGGTATTCAGTTTAATTCATTTGTTTGTAATTTTTTTGTAGTGAACCTTCTTTAGGCACGTTGGGCACTTTTGGAATGAGGAAAAGGCACCGAACTCTTGACCGTCACGCTCAGATACATATACATTATATAAGTTATGATTTCACTTCTGACGTGCAGTCCTTCGACTGACAGTGTCTTTTTAATTTTCTCATACATAAAAAAAAATTACCCGTTTCAAAACGTAGAAGAAACATGTTTGTATGTTACTGCTACATCTTGTATCGTGCCATTTACATTACATTTTAGAAATTTACTACCTGTATCTAATCTTATATTAAGGAAATTGATTTATTACCTTTCTAGCTTTTAGTTTACTTTCGTGACAGTTTATCTTTATGTGAACCTCGATAAGTGTCACATTCAGCGGTTTGTCTTGGATTTCACATTTTACCGTCATGTTCAACTGTACTTAATATAACGTAAATCTCGTGAATGGTTTAATGTGAACTTGACGAGCTTTTTGTATAAGAAGGTATGAAAATAGTTTTGCAAAAAAAGTTCACATTTAACCATTTTGTGCATGGTGTAGTAATAAGACCCTTACAAAATTTCACTTCATTAGGTTCATCCAATCCGACACGAACCGTTTCGAGCCGTTTTTAGACCACCTCTGGTCTAAAAATGGCTTAAATTGGTTAGTGTAAATATAGTACTGTAGTACTTTGGATTCGAGAACGTGCCCGCGTGTGCTTATAGATTTGTCATTTCAGGTTTTGATGCACTAAAATGTGTGCCAATGTGAATGGACCCTTGGATAGAGCTTCTTACCGTGGAGATCAAAAGTCAGACCCGATGGATACTAAACATAAAATGTGTTTTAGATTCGTATGTAGTTCATTTTCTTTCAATATTTAATAATAAATATGGAAAAAAAAATAAAATATTAAGACATTATTTTTGTTGAACAGAAATGTCCGTTTAGTTCATTTGAATATTAAAAGTAAACGTGTTTTATACGCATTATCTTTTTTTATTTATCAAATCTTTGAAAAGACTTACACCTTGCAACAATTTATGGTTCATATTGTGTGTGTTATGTAAAAAAAATTGTTAATGTGCCAACACTTATTTAGCACTATCATTTACGAAATGGTTTCCAATACCTACGGTATTCTCTGTTTAATTAACAACGTATGCAATACTCTAATTTCTATCGTTCTGTAACAGACCGTGTTAATAACTATATTTACACAGCATTGTAAATCTAATATTCTAGTATTATTGTGCAATGTCTGTGATGATACTTTTCCTATGAAGTCATTATGAGAACACTGAGGTGTGCAATTACAATTATTGCATTAACTCAAAATATCATTTGCAGGATTTGTGCAATTCAAAAAGTAAAAGTGTAACAGTAACTCGCTAAGATAAAAAGACAAGGCAAACAAAACAATAATTTCATTTTGGTTTGCTAAGGTTGCTGATAAATATGAAACAGAAAAAAAAATAACTTTTGAGAAAAGAAATAAGGCAAAGAAAAATATTAATCGTAAAATTAAAATACTATTTTTGACGCACTTGTCCGTTTTTTGAAGTAAAAACTTCTCTAGCGGCGTTGTGCACTTTTTGAGATGGGTAAAAAATGTTAAACTCGCGTCAGGACACGTGACCCTGATCGAAAATTCGTAAGACGGAGCCGAGTTTCTTATATTTAAAAAAAATCAAACATTTATGAGCGGCCAGGAGCGGAGAACTTCCAGTATACCCTATGTATACATTTAGATATGTTATTACCTACTTTTTATTTTTAACCTAATTATATATATTCAGATGTGTGTGTGTGTGTATGTATATGCAAATACATTGTGAAGCTATGTTTTCACTTCTGACGTGCAGTCCTACTACTGACTGTTTTTTTTCATTTGTGGCGACCAATTCGACGATTGGATGTAAAACGACTACAACAAATAACTGTAATCGTTTTAATGTAAATTGCGCTCACAACCTTATTTTTAGTAAAAACGAAAGTTGAAAGTGGTTTCTTAAGAAATCTTATCAAAAATTGTTTAAGTCCTACCACTATTATACCGCCAAGAGTCCGTTTGTTCCGGGGTGGCTGGCAGCGCAGCGGCATAATTTGTGAGCATTTTACCAAGCGGATCCCTGAGGCAAACCATGTTTAGCGCTGCTAAATAATTCAGGGACACCAATTTTCATATTGAAGAATTAATAAACGTTGACTGCATGATCAATCTATAAAATATAGACAGCGATATATCGTTTATTGATGTATATTTTATTGACATGCTCTTTATGAATTGATGATAGCTATTGTATGATAGAAAACGAGTTGTACAGATTGTATAATTCGATACAAAATTTGTTATTTTATTTGTATCCTGTTTGTATAGTAGATTGCATTGTATAATTGGATCCAATGTAATTACTGATGTTATAGCGTAATAAGTACGTACACATAGAGATACTTAAAACAAATCATGTCTGTGTTAAACTGTTAAACCCATAAGGAAAAGAAAGGTGTTTTAACTTTAACTAATACGAGAACGTTAAAACCATAGAAAATACACTTTATCTGCTGGTTAAAACACCTTTTATTGAAATCCTCAAAGAGTGACGTACTATAGTTGTACAACACCGATTTTGTATAATAGTGTGTGATTTTATATAAGTTCTGAGACTCGGTGGTATAAAATAAGTTGTCCTTACAGGCAGCCCTGGTACAGATAGAATGGCACCTATACTCACGTGGTGGGTATTGTAATAAATACTTTTTAATTGAATATAACATGATTATATTTCAGTGGTACCTATTTGTTTACCTACTTTTAACTGTCATAGCCAAAGATACAAATTGTTAGAGGTTTTCCTGCAAAATATATCTCCAATCCTAACTTTATATTATAAATGCAAAATGTGAGTTTCTTTGTTTGTTTGTAACGCTTTCACGATTTAATTTCACAACCGATACAGAAAAGGGCGTAGGGTATCGTCCGTGAAGAAAATAGTACCGTTCCCGAAGGGGTAGAAAAATAGCGAAACCCCGGGCAAAAACTAGTGTAAAATATTTGACAGAGAAAATTCTATATAGAATAGATCGTAGCTTTAAGATGTTTTCGAATTAGAAGAATTCTGTCGATAACACAAGAGACATTTTAACAGATGCTTGTAGTAAAATAAGCAAAAATCATTGTCACTAACGCTATTTTATTCTGCTTGATATCAGCGACTAAAGGATCACATTAGAACATGCCGGACACGGATTGGAAATGCTAAAAACATTTCATATTATTCATGAATTCATGTTAAAACGTGCGGCGCCCGCGGCACGGACGAGCGACGCACGAGTTGCTCACGAATACAGCCGAGTCTTGGGTTTGGCGGCTTGCACCTGGCACGGTCTAATGTGAATAATCCTTAATGTGGTCAAAGTGACCTCCGTGTAGATACATTTTTTGTGTTTTAGATATAAGGAATGCGTATGAAGTTTACTTGTACTGGTTAGTCTTTTCAGTATAGTCTCAAGTGAAACGGACATGTAATAGGACATTCCGACTAAAACATCACTACCACTCTTAGAACTATGTCCATAATAGGCCTTACGTAAGTAATGTTGAAAGCTATGGTTGTAATGCGCTCATTAGTTGCCACTTGTATAGTACAATTAGGCGTAGTTCGTGGTATGGAGGTAGACACAAAGTTATTACGTGCAAATTTAGAAAAGGACCTTAAACGCGTTCTGTATCTTTTAATTTTTTTTGCTATCTTATTTTTATTTTTCATCCTAAGTTCATGGATCTTTTGATTCTAAAGTAGATTTTTGATTGATGTGTGTGTCAATCCTGTCTTTGTAATAGCATTAGGAGAATAAGGACGTAGGAGTGTAGGCAGAGATGGAGAGTAGGGCATGTGCCCTGCTCTCCATCTCTGCCTACACTCTTACAAAACTCAGTTGTACAAACTGTTTACGATTACGTAATCGTAAACAGTTTGTACAACTGAGTTTTGATACAAACATACAGTTTGGCTTGCTTAGCGTTCCCTAACGCCTGAAAACATTCGCTAAGAACTCTCGTAGAGCTCCGGCTACCTTGATAACGGTAAAAAAGCAGGACTATGATAGCAGTGTTGTCATAGTCTACCCTTTGGCAGGGTGGAAGATCACCCCCAGTTTGAGCGGAAGTGTTTTGTTGATCTTATCGTATAGATATATAAAAAACCTTACAAGGGCCTCATCTAAAATACATAGCAAATTAAAAATAATTTATCACACAATTATTTTATTATTAGCTGCCGCCCGCGGCTCTGCTTATGTGAAATTAGTACTTACCCCATTTCGCCTCCATAGAGATCAACAAATTTAGATTTTTTTAAACTTTTTAAGGGAGGCAATCTCACAAATTACGTTATCTAATTCTAAATTTTACCTTATAAATTTTTTACCTCTTGAGTTGAATTTTCAATAATCCTTTCTTAGCGCATATCTACTTGGTAGCATTTACAATTTCTATATTTATACGATATTATAACGCTGACATATATACACCAGCTATACCTAGCCTTATACTATTATTAATTGGTCCGAGTAGAAAGCTAAAGTTACTTGCGTGCTTTAGTAAATTCCTAACGCAGGTACCTAATGCAGTATTAGAGATTCGTGCGATAAAAAATATAGAGTATGGGTTCCTTATCAACTTGATCATTGGTTACAGCATTGCTTTTGTGTGATATAGATTGAGATAATTTCGTGTTTACAGTCACAGTCGTCTGTTGTAGGTATAGTAATCTTGATAAAGCCTACAAACTTACAAGATATTATTCATAAATAAAAAAACACAAATAAATCGAATACATACCACATTTTATATTTCAAATATTTACGACAAAAGTTCTCTAGTGTCATGTGTGTAAAATATGAGAGCAACATGTTTCCGGATCGCTGCGGACTGCGGTATAGGAAACTAGATAGCATCAGAGCAAACTGGATACGTTCCGACACAGGACAAAGACCTATCGAGCGGTCACTTCCCTCAGCAATGATCTGGAGCCGGAGGAAAGTTGTCCACGCCCGCTCATATAAATACTTGAACTTGATATCGTCTTACACTTTTCCTAGCGAACCAGTGCATACAACACTTTTCCTTTCGCAATACGCGTTTTTCATTAATAAATAATGTAATTGTATATATTTCCAAGCGTTTCATGTAATAAGTACAAGATGGCGAAATGGGAGTTTTTGGTGAGTATTGTATTTATGTAATGAGGCAACAGACCGTTCAATTGTAGCGTTGATTGCACATCTGTTTGCGCCAGTGATTTATAACTTGTTGAAATATATGTAAACGTTTATATGTTATTATATGAAAGAGATTGATTGATTTATGTGGATTTTGGCTTGAACGCTGATAGATTATCTGATTTGTTGTTAATTTCAGATTTTCGTTACTTTCTCTGCGCTAGTGTGTTGCACGGAAGTTGAAGACAGTGAACAAAAGAAGAGAGGCGCTGGTAAAGGAACCAATTTGAATTCCATAACAACAGGAGCTCAAAAACAAGACTACACTTATAGTATTTACTCTTCAAATCCTAGTTCACAGAGTACATCAAGCTCATCTTATCAGTCCCAAGCTTCGAACTCATTCTACCCAAGTCAAACGGCAAATCAGTATTATTCGTCACCAAGTACGCAGTCTGATACATCGTCCTATTCACAACAACAGCAACAGTTAAATTTATTACCTCCATCGCCTACTTCGCAATTCGTTCCACTAAACTTCATACCCAATCCTGGGTATCAAGCTAAATATCAGATTATTCCCTCAAAATCAAACGGGAACATCCAACTTGCTATTTATCAACAGCCGGGAAATTATCCAGCTCAGCAAATTGTGCCTTACTCCCCGCAGTTATTTGCGCCTAATCCTACTCAAGTAAATTCTCATCAAGGCTATAATATTCCGCAACCACAAGGACAGTTTAATGTTGCTCCGAATTACCAGCAAGTGCCACTAGGCGGCTCGTATTTAGGACAGCCGTCTACTATGCTGTTATTTGCGCAGCCGAATTTAAATCAGCTCTATAACAATCTTGTGTATCCTAACCCCGTTCAAAGCTTCTATAACTATTATCCTTCAAACACTCAAAGCAAGTATAACGTCCAGTACGTTCCTCAAGGATCTTCTGTTGAATACGAAAAGCTACAAGGGCCTGTTGGTCAAAGCATTCCAAAGGAAGACAACGATATTGTTCATAGCAATGAATATACTTTGCCCTCCGATTCCAGTTCTAGTTACAAGAACGCATATTCAGCTGGTCGTAATTCTTATTCCAAACTATAAGGGATTTTTAGGGTGAATATCGACCAATGCAGGGCCAGACATAGAGGAGAGACATTTTGTTAATAACTCTGAGTTGTAGTACTCTTTTGCTTTTCTGTCTGTCTTTCTCTGCTAATAGTCTGCTGCATGTATATTTGCCAGAGATATTTATTGACAGGGGTGGTTCATAGCTTGTAAACTAGTTGATAATATACATATGTCATGAAGTTTTATTTTGTTGTAATACTATTTGTTACTTAATAAATGTTGTATATCTAAAACTGTGGCTTAATTTACATGTATCTTTAATAGTAGTAGTTGGCCTTTTGCTCCCTTTGCGTGTGTATTAATAGTAAGAATATCCTAATCTTTTTCAATTCAGCATTGATAAATTTTCCGTATAATAAGTAAATGAAGTTTATTTATAATTAATTGGTTCAGAGATATATTCATGAGAAGGTAAGCACGTCGATATGTTTGTATATTTTATAATAGATTACAACATTAAACATCGAAAAAATACAGTAGCTTTAAAGTCAAGGTCACTAGGACAAAGGATATTTTTCAGCCTCTCGTTGAAGGTAATTTTTTTTCTACAATTTTCGATCGCATAATCCAATGAAGGTTATGGAAGTCCCCTGGCCCTAGATTTCGCATCCTTGCTAAGATATTATTTTACAAAACTTAGGAAAAACTTAGGTATAATTTTTTATAGTACCTAAGGTGGCCGAGTTGTTAAGCCCATGTTCCTGTAATTTGTAGAAAGAAATAATGTTATACGGCTTTAACATTAACTTGTGCAACTGTGAGTAAGTATGTAAGTAGTAATAAGTACCTACCTCTCTTTAATTGCTTAATTATTTATTGAATAAGATCTTATTTATTCTGTCTGTTATCTATATGAATCAGTTGCATTAGTCTTGTGTAATTAGTTTTAGGTTTTTAAAAGCTTTGAATTATCACACGGGTATTAAATGTATTCTAATTTATCATGTCCAAAACAAATATTCATTCCAGAACAGTTACAAAAAACTTAATTACGAAACTAAAGAGGAAATGTCCATTAAGATGGCATCCATAAATCTAGATTTCACAATTGCTTAAAAACCTCTTACTGAGTAGTGTCTAATTAGTGTAAAAACTGAATAAGAAATGCCTTTTTTCTGTAATGGAAAAGACCATGTTCACTGTGGAAGTCAGCATGTTAGTCTGGCATGCCATGTCACCACTAATGTTCCATGATGCAACTCGACATTTGAGTTTGGAATTTAAAACTAATCACTAGATTAGTTATTAGTTTTAAATATTATAGCATATTATAGCATTCATTATTCAGTCATGAATACATTTACCCATAATTGTTATGAATTGATATTATTAATTAAATACCCACACAACATTGTGAACCTCCCAACCTCTTTCATACAACTTAAAAAAGCAGGCGTGACTAATACTATTAAAATCAACTGAGCGTAAAATGTTGGCCACAGGTTGTATCAATTTTCCTTTCGTTATGACTCTTATCTGTAACTCATCACAAAAGGAGGGCATTACTGGTGTAACTTTCTATCATTTCAAAAATATATGTTTAAATTGCTTTGCATAATGATGACTGGCTGCAATTGAATTTGTTAACACTATATTTCCAGATCTGTAGCTCAATAAAGTAATAGGGTACCATTGTTGGTCTATTACTTAACACGGATATTCTCCGATTAGAGTTCATTTGTTTTGTGGTACTATCTTTAATTATATGCACTTTGTCTGAAGCGAAAAGACTAATTTAGTCAATCTTTTGTTTTGTTATCGTTATTTCAGATTTTTTTAGTTTAATTATAAAGAATTTTGGTAAATTTCACATAACGAGGAAATTAAAAATAATCCAACTTCTACCTCATATACTCATTTATAAAATACATAAGAAACATACGACGGCCGTAGGTTCTATATGGAGGTATTCTGGCAATCTAGTCTCTTTGGAGGAGAGCATCCACTTTCCTTCTTGAATATCAATCCAACGACTGGTTGTTGTTACCTCTCGGTAATCCTTTACAGAGCGTTTTTTCCGTACAGACCAGAAGAGGGTTTGTCCTTCCCGTTCTCGTTAGTTGCCGGAAAAGGATACAGTACCTTTGTGTCGAGATCTAACAAACTGTGTATATAGTAATAAATTAACCAAGGTATGATAGGTTTAGAGTTGACACTCTTTCATATTAGTTTCAAAATCCGTTTTCTCTGACCGTTATGCTATATTTCAACTACGAATGTATTATGTGTACTGTGAAATGGTGGGACTACTACTGTCTCGCACAGCAAAAAAAAAATGCATACGTGAACCCTAAAGTTCAAATATACCTTTTACAAAAATTCCGATAGTTTTACACAGTGCTTGCTAAACATGTGCAAAAACATTCAAATATGCAAATGCTAATAAAATATTTTTATAAGATTAAGATTGGAATCATAGACAACTTAGTCACTTAATACTCATCACATTGAGATTAAGAGTTAGCACATCAAACATGACGAAATTACAGACTATAAAATTTGCATCAGACGTTATTTACAATCGGTACGTCAAAACATATTTCTAATGCTATTTGTATTAACGGAGTGGTTTATAAATTGAGTGAAATTGTCTGTGGTGGACGTGAGAATTAAGTTGAATCACTGTAACATGTGGCGTAACACTTATCACACGCGTTTCTCTAGCACCAATTACGAATTTTAAAGGAGTGGTTCTATTAAAATAAACTTTTTGAAAGAATATGGGAAGAATGTATTAAGATTCAGTTGTATGTACAATGCAGGACACCTACGACGAGGAAAGCCGAGTTCAAGCCTAGTTTGTAGAAAATAGGGTGACGACGATAACAGTGATTCAATTTACATAAGACAATATGACTAACGAGTCAAAGAAAATGAAAATAAAAAACTTAATGCTTAAAACTCCATCAAGCTATATAATAATTGTACTGTGTAATCTATAGCATGTAGTATAATAATTACATAAAGCGAGGCCTATAAACGTATAGGCATATAATTATTATATGGCTTGATGGAGTTTTAAGCATTAAGTTTTTGTTTTATTTTCTTTTTCTTTTTTTTCTTCTAGTTATTTCACACGCATTCATAATACGGTAGTTGACTGTCAAGTCAAATCAATTAGTTATTATTAAATATCAAAAAGGTACGTTATATAGACGTTTTTCTGTAATAAAAATGTTCACGTCATTGCTATCTCAAATAATTTTATTTAATGTTTTTTTTATTTTTAAATGTAAATCCGATTATATGTAAAAATAAAAATAAAGGTGAAAATAATAACGTTTTTTTTTTAATTTTCGTATAAAACTTAATTTCATGAATACTATGAAATAATTAATTTAAAAATAGGGGTACCCGATTCTGTGAATGGAACGATCCACCACGCGATCTCTAGTATCCTATAATTATGTGCAGTGCAAGACCTATGTCTGACGTGTCGACTGTCACGTGTGCGTTGCCAACTCAATAGCTCAGCAGTTGTACCACAGGGTAGGCAGAGGCGAATTAAACACCCACATCTTGCTGACTAAAATTTTGGTCCCACTTACATATATTATGGACTGGGGAGAGCTCGACTAGGTCAGGGCTGCATACATGTAAGTCGGACTGGCTGCTGTCAGTTAATTAAATTACGAGGTGGAGTAATTACCCATCCTCCTTTCGCACATCAGAATGACCTCAAAACGCCTGATGGAGAGCTAGATTGAGGTCCAAAGACTGAAGACCACTATTATAGATATGGATGATTTTAAAATGGTGGTCTCAATTGAAATATGTACATCTGTAATAATGTTGATTTGTTTGCAAATTAACGCTGGAGCCAGATTCGCTAATACATTTGTATTGAATTTGGTTCTATAAATAAAGCGTGGCGTTACCAGTACATAGCTTTAAAAATAATCAACGAAATACATGTTTCTGTACAAAAACACAATTTTGAATTCCAGTTCACGATGGCGACATTTACTGCACCGGTAATCGTTGACCATTAAGTGACCATTACGTATGCTTGTTTACCTTTGCTGTTGGTTGCTGCCTTAACAAAAACAATTATGTTTAGGGACTTGACTAGAAGCCTATGAACGCCCCAGGAGACTTCTGTGCTTCTGGAAGGAGATAGGCTGGCTCTACTAGTCAGCCTTATTAGAACGCATAATGGGCCGCCTATGAGTCTAAATGCGGAAACAGAGCCTTATATCAATACCAATAGAGACTCAACGCGACGACGGTTTAGGTATGGTACCTTTGGAGCGTCTGACCATGTGACGGTGCTTGTCTAATGTGAAACACGAATGATCGACGTAACGGCAGATAGAGAAGATTATCTTAAAGTGACAGCTGCCTGCCAGTTGTAGATAGACGATAATTTAAATGTTAATTTAATACCCCGAATACAGTATATCTCATCTAAAGCCGATCAGAGGTTATGAACTCTTCGTGCAACTCTTTACAAACTTTCACATACATAAAATAAATTAGTATGACAACTAGTATTAGAAGCTGTATGGGACATCCTCTCCTAGTAGGACCGACGACATCTTCTCCTAACATGATGTCAAAGTCAGTTTTTCAGGATGGTCAAAGTGGAAGGCGGCATTTGGATGAAAGCAGTACAAAATTAGTCAAGTCTTGTGGTAGGCTTGAGTTGCGGCCTATGTTTAGCAGTACAGGTCCCATGACTGAGCTGAGATGAAGACTACTAACACTAGTACTGTCTTATTACGGTAATTTGTATATACACACACACCTTGTGAGAAATAACTGCCGGCGACCCTTTTTATCAGCAGGGACACAAGACTAATACATGCATTGGACTCTTACATAAGAAATTTGCTTTGCCATTTACACAGAATAAAATATTTTTTAATAAAACAGAAATATTTATGTTTAATTCACAACATAAACATTTCTATATTTATACTCCTTTATTTTCTATTTCGATATTAACTATGTTATCAATCGTTGTATTTTATTATATTTGTAATAAATAACATGAAAATATTGAAATTCAAGTTTTATACAGTACTGAACAAATGACTGACCTGTTGGTCTAGTGGTTAGTGACCCTGACCGCTATGCTTATAGGTCGTGGGTTCGATTCCCACCTTAGTCTGGGTGTTCTTTGTGTCCGTTGTTTCTATGTTTGTAAAGTAATTAAAAAGAAAATAAAAAAATCACTAGAGTCCTCAGTAACATTCACAATCATTTTTTATGTATAATATATTAAACGTGGGTGATATCATTTATTAAACGAGTTCAGGATTCTTAGTAAAAATTAACTTTTTTAAATCGATTAAAACTTCCTTCTAAATAAAATAGGCTGTTAGTTTTAATTGAATCGGCAATGTGCTGGTTTTGTTAAAAATAAAATAAAGGAATGGAATTAATTAATAATTTGAAATATTGTTCCGTGTCGTCGATGTACTTTTATCGTTTTTATGGAAGTTTATTGACGCTATTGCTATAGAAATAACTTTCTTTCTTCTCTTCTTTCTATTCCCTTTACTTTTTATTAAACCAGTTTATTCAAATCATCGAGTTCTTGAAGTTAGGAATATTCAACCCTTGGGCTAAAACTCAAGTTTTATCTTGAAGCAGACTTCCATTGACGGACACATTGCAGTTACGTTGATGCTTAAACCACTTACTTATTCTTGAGTTTAGGTTTCAAAACATTGCCATTAAAGTGGGGTATTATATTATGTTTATTTTTTATAGATATTGTAGCATGAGATACACCTAATTATTTTGCAACTGTTACATTGGTTTCTGGAAGGTATAATTTAGTTTTTTTTGTTAACGTTACACACATCACATCGCACATTGCGTCGGAATTAAGCTGTGACGCAGGGCTATAAGGTAATGTTTGTGTGTAGGTATTGTAAACAAAACGATGCTTGTTAACCGTCAAAAAACGGGGGAGGTTACCAAGTCAACCCGTGTAGTCCGTATTTAAATTTGTGTTTTGCTGTTTGGCGCGGACTCAAGACTGTGTAGGACTGTGTAGGAGGTAGTAGAGGTTTAGTTAAGCTAACAGGGTTATTTTTTATTATTTTTCATTTTTTCAGTTCTTTTCTTCTCTCGTCAGTTTAATTTTTTTTATTAAAACTGGACGATTGACTATAAAATGAGGGCGTTGCAAGCATTTATTACTAAAACCGGAGTCACACACTACAGTTATACTTCGCCTTACGTCTTTATGGCTAGATAGCTTGGCTTTTGGTTGAATGGTTAAGAGTTATAAACAAAATCAAAATAGATGGATGTTATTATAATTATAATTGCACTGGCAAATGGTAGAGAGACTAAGATACCAGTGATTAAGGCTTCGAGGTATATAAGTCTCCTCACTTGAGTGTAATAGGAAGATCGTCTTTTGTGTTAAACTGTTGCGTGAAAGATATTCATAGTTGTTACACATAATTTTTCTTTAGCTCCACATATGGCCGGTATTCATCAGTAGTGAAAGGAAGCTGCGCGCTTACTTAATTGACTTACGTTTTATTTGTATCATTTCTATGATGCGCAATCTGACGCACCTATTTTGTAAGGAGTATTTACTAAATATTGAGCGATTGTGTAATCTCTATACAGAGTGTTTATTTTTAAAAATACCGAGGCTTTCCTTTTAAAATGTTAACAAGATTGATGATTACCTTATAGAACATGCCGCACGCCGGAAATTCCAATATATGAAATGGTGATTCGATTTCTTACTCCAATACTTGGTTTATCCTTTGACAATTGCAAATATAAAACAACAGTTTTTTTTTAAAGACAACTCCCGCATTCACACAACGCAACACTCAACAAATATTCAAACAACGGCCATAAACAACACCCAGACTCCGGACAACTATTTGTGGATCACACCAATATTTGTCCCGTGCCGTGTAGGACTTTTATTTACTTATTTGAACCCACAACACTCAGCGCTGCGTAGTGCCGGGGTGACCACTTAAATCATTGCGCCATCCGTGCAACCCAGTACTTCATTGCTGGTTCTGTTAAAACAATTCACAACATATAGTACTGAATCATATCAATACAGAGCAATGAATGTAATGACACAAAGTTATAAAAGTAAACTAGGCATAACACACTTCAGGGATAGACGATTTCTAACTCTTTCAAGAATTTCAGTGTCTCAGTATCAGTATTGATGATCTACGATCTACATCAATGTTCAAAACATTATAGATAATGCTAGAGGCCTAGGCGTGTGTGAGAGATCCTACATCCCACAGAAGATTGGAGTGGTTTTCTATAACTGAGTGTCATGTCCATGAGTGTAACTACAGGTGTTACGGCAGGTATGCGTATGTAGTATTTCACCCAATTAGGATAAAGAAAATAGAAGATGTCAACATACGATAACATCGAATTCTGTTATTCTTTTGTATTTTTTTCTCAAAATACCCACCCACACAATATAAAATATTAAACAATAAAAATGAATTCATTGTTGAGCAAACGACACGGCAGAAAACTTGTTTCATATGGAAATATGGATGCAATTTAAGTAAAAGTTTGACCTAGTGACCTGATGCATTTTTAAGATGTGACAGATACATTTTAAATGTCTTTTATGATTACAAATACGAATGCAGCCAAAGGATTTAATCTTTTTTTTTTTGTAGAAGCGCAAACACTCCTGCTGTATGATAAATAATAGAGGCGTTTGAATCAACATGCATTTCTTCTCGAATGGTCCAAGATGTCTTGTCAAACGCTTAACTAATCGTGGTTAGGCGTTTGACAATCTATGATCTTATTTAATAAATGTGATATTGAGACAGGTGAAAATGCGACTTACTTTAAATTCTTTGTTTAACACACGCCAATTTCACACATTTGTCATATAGGTGCGTAAGATAAGATAAGATAAGATAAGATAACTTTATTTGTCTAAACATGTGTACAGATGGTGTTACAGTAGGTATAAGATTTGCGTAACTAGACATTAACATTTTTTTCTTAGTATTTGCTTAAGACCCTAGTATCGTACAAGAGTTCCTATCGAAAACATATTACTTATTGTGTAAACAGACAACTCTATCAAACATCCTATATATATTAAGCTTATTAAATTTGTATATAAGTTTAGGACCGGTCTACTCATCCGCACAAACAGACCTACACTTCACGTAATACCCATTAATTATAATAGGAACACATTGCCTCACGCCAGTTCTACATTACATTATTTACGGCCAGAACAACTTTCGTATAACGTACGAGTATGTATATTTTGAGAGTTATGATTATTGATTGTAATTTCCGTGTTATCTTACACACAAAGATTTTGTAATCACATCTTGAACGGTTGGTGTTAAGGACACATTAGAGAATGTTGCTGAATTTAGTACTACGAGTATTAACGGAGCAGACCTCAATTGGTCAACAATAAATCGGTAATGTCAAATTTTGACACTTTGTAATGTCAAGTTAAGTATATTAAATTATATTAAATTCGGTCAACTAAAGCCATTAATAAATATTTTTAAATGGTCGCAAGAGTTGACATTATTTATGGTTGTGGACTGATTTTAGAATGAAACCTATCTTTAACTGCTGTTGCTTCGAATGTTGTCTGTTTTAAATGGAGTTTAAAATAAAATTCTAATGCCCGAACTTCACGCTCGGCGAGTGAAGGCGAGCAGCGACGAACGCGCATCTGAAAAGCCTACTCGGTTCGCATCACTCGGTACCACTCGTTTTCTTGTCAGTATTTTGGCGAAGATCAAAGTCGCGAGTGGCAAGCGGGAGCGGTCCCACCTCACGCTATCGTGTCGTGTACTCATAGTGGTCGGCGATCAGGAATGATTGAAATAGTCGAAACGTTTACTAATTACTAATACTCATATATAAATCATTTATTGATTTTAATTGATGTTATTTTACTTATTATTTTCAATTTAACTGAAATCCGCTACAAATTAAAACTTTACGTGATAATAAAGTATGTATTAGTAGTAGTAATAGTATAGTTATATTTCATAAGAATAAAGAAAATGCATTTGAAATGAAACTTTACTTATTAAGGGCGTGCGTATACTACTGCGGTGTGCAGTACGTATTGGTTTGCCGCCTACAATGTTTCATCTCATCCCCGCGACAGACACGAACGTATTATTAAATGCTAATGGAACCATTATCTTATCTGGGCTAATGGTTATAATAGAAATATCTCATGGCACCTTCATAATCACCCGCCACTATTGCAGCGAATACTTTTTCCATAGCTACCTTCACCCTTTACAGTTTTTTTTAATAATAATAAATTCATTTATCAGAATATGGTACATATATATTATAAAATTGTGTTCACATACTGTTCACCGGTGTACATCTATCGTTAAGCGGTGTAGACATATTATTCTTTACTTTCTTTTTTTTTGGCAATATATTGTCATTAATCATCTTCATCATCATTAATAAATTGTTTGGTGGCAACTGAACTATCTGCGTGCGGATGGGAGCCTGCGAGGCTTCATCGGCATCACTCGAGAGCCTCATCCGAGCGTGAAGTGCTGGCATGAAGTGCAAACGTTTCATTAAAAGATAATAATGAAAACAAAGCGGACAGTTGATTTAACATAAAAAATATTTTTTTTCAGGAATAAATAAAAGCTCTAAATACCAAATTTCAGTTCAGAAGCTTTATGGGTATACGGTTGATTCACAAAGTACCTAGTCGAACGTAGTAGGTGGTAAGAAAGTCGCCGCATTGGCAGTTATGTCATTTTAGGCACAGTATAGCAAACTATAGATATAATATATTAAGATATCGCCTAGTCGGTCGGAGTCCGATAAACGGCCTCACCAATAGTCGCTCTAAGGTGTAGACGTAAAAAAAGGTATTGTGCTGAAGAAATTCACAACAACGCATGTATTTACACTGAAATTATTTACTTTCTTTCCTTACTTAATACAATTACTATTGAAACGGACGCTGCTTACACACGTTTCGTTGAATAACTGAGTCCAATTAAAGTGTTTTTTTATGTCATGTGACTATCCAAAATTATGCTAAATTATGTAAATACTGCATATTAGTTTCACGTTTTGGAATTATTATTCAGTATTTAAATTATTGCAGATTATGCCTTGATTTTGATATTTTGTTAATAACATAACACGAGTAGTCTTTATTAGAAGGAGTAATGGTGTAAGTGGAGTAATAGTTTATTTATATTTACAATATGGTTGGGGAATAAATTATTCTATTTCTTGAATATTTACTGATTTCTCGACAATAGATTAATTGTTTGAAATTTTAATCGACTAAGCGAGATACCAAGATGATCCAGTATATTATTATGTGACACAATACATACGTTTAAAATAATGAGAGAATGAGTAATAAAAATATCATCTATCGTATTCATTCCCATTATTTTGACCTGGGTTGATAATAGTGACATGGGTTACACCTTACTTATACTAGGTACCTTCCTATCTATTGGTGTGGGTAGCCTCTCGCTAGAGACTATGGCTCTGGCACGGTAGTAAGAGTGTGTGGGATTCAGCCGCCTCGTTTTGCGAGGAGGCGATGTTGGCCAAAGAGGCGGCGGAACGGGAACGGGGAGAGTGCTTGTCCTCTACAAGCACTCTCCCATCCCGCCGAAGACGCACCAGGTACCGGAGAGCGCAGAATGATCTCGACCCTCAGCGCGCGGGAGCGCTGGCCTGAAGGTAGCCAGTCGGGCTGACCGTTGCCCTTGCAGAAGTCGGCCGGAGACGGTGGCGCGACATGTTCCGCACGCGCCTCCCTGATCTGGAGGAGGGTAAAGCCCATACTCCACAGTGTGGTCACTTGTTGCCAGGCGGCCAAGGTAGGCAGGGGTTCCCGGAGGCTTTCTTCTTAGGGAAAAGAAGGGAGTTTTAAGAATGAATTAATCAACGGAGTAATCAATGATTAACTTATTGATTACATCTTTAAAACGCAAAAATTGGAATTCATACTCTATTTTTTTTCAATGAAATAAAAGACGGATAAAAAATAAATAGTTGTAAAACGAGAATCTTTTAATGAAGAAATAGTGATAAATGTTACAGCCTTTGCCAATTATGGTTTCATTACTAAAACTTCACACGTTAATTTGTTATTAGAAACGTGTCAATTATCGGTCATGGTTATTATTCAAGAGATGATACATTTGCATATTAAACCTGTTAATAAAAGCGTATTGCAATAAAATTAAATATGTAGTTGACTGCTTGCAGGTCAATATAATTGATATTAATTGCATAAGGAAGAATTAGAAAGAAAAGTTTAATTTAATTTTACCATTTAGGTCAACCTTTCTTGGAACTAGAAGATATCCGTATTTTTTGTTGTAACTTTAGTCATTATAGTCAGCGCTATTACTGTTTATAATCAACATTATAATATTAATGAATATACATGTATTTGGATTTGTAGGTTCAATATTCTCTTCAGAACCATTTAAAATCTTTAAAATGCAATGGAAACCCGACTTCAACAAACTATACCGAATTTCAATACTTATTTTTGTCCAAAAAGTCCAAAATTGATGTAGTACTTTTACTTTTTAGTTGTAAGCTCGCACTAGTTGAGTCGATTTTTTTTTTGTGGAAAAAAGATATTTAATATTTTGACTGATTCTACAATCACGCTACAAACAAAATATAAGAGGGGGATCAATAACCATAACCGTCGACCAATCATGTAAACTCTTAACGAGTTTGAAATGTTTAAAATGCGGGCGAAACCGCGTGATAAAGTTGGTAGCAATATCTTACTAATATTATAAAGGCGAAAGTTTGTGAAGATGGATGGATGTTTGGTACTTATTTAAGCAATAATAGCTGAACGGATCTGGATGAAATTTGGCACAGAGATAGATTATAGTCTGGAATAACACATAGGCAAAAAATTTACTTTTCTCGAGGGATAAATATCATTAAAATTTCCACGCGAACAACAGCTGTGCGCAACAACAACTAGTAAAATCATAAAGGTCATTGATACTTTGAATTAACAATTCGTAATGGCCAAAGACAGGCACCCATAAATGAGTTCTAAGCTTACCGCACATTGCGCAGATAGTATCTAATTACCTATCATTATCGCTGTTGGATACCGAACCCTTCGTGAAAGTGATCTAGACAACACAGGTTTGCATCACTTCCTTCCGAGACGTAGGTAAGGGAAATATCTCGTAACTTATTTACACTGAGAAACTTACACGACCAGGTGTTTCATTAGAATTGCTAGGCTTATTATTAAGGTAGCTTCGGATTGATTGCTAGGTGTTAATGCATAATATACAAATCTGACATCTAAAAACCTCAACAATCAATCTTGAAGTCTAATGATTTTGAATTTCGTCAAATATTATTAAATATCATTAGATCCAATGCGATCGTGAGATCTCAGGTTGGACTACCGATGTACTTTTTAATTTTTTTAATTGGGTTATAGAATAGGCGTTTGTCTTACAACTCACCTGATGGAAAGTTATGATGAAGACGAAGATGGCACACGCCTATCCAAAACATAGCTTTTCTATCTACTCTTGACCGTTCCAAGATTATAATTGCCTGGAAAAATAGAGGCAGGCAGTGCAGCGCAGCAGTGGCGACTCGAACCAAAAAGGACCTGCCAAAGCGTTTTGTATTTGCGTTTTAATTTTTCTGATATTCGTTTTCAAATGTAATTGCCTTTTCTAGTTAGAAAATTTGCAAATTTAGAATGAAACCAAGGCAGAAAACTACAGGAATGTACTCCCCTCTTTGGAATTAAGTAGCCTGCGAAATGTTTATTTATAATACGTCCCTGCTTACTCCTGCAAAGATAGAAAGGCGTGAGTATATTCACCAAAATCTATAACAAGTATAAAACAATTTTGCTATCCAACAACATTTGTGTGGAACTGAGAGAAAAAAAAGAAAGAAAATTAATTGATGTTTTGCTGTTTGCAGGGCCTATAAAACATGAGTGCGGTGGTCACTGCTCAGATGGTGCAGTGGTTTAAGTGGTTACCCTAGAAAGAAAATCGTGCACACTACCTAAACCACATCCTTGGATTCATTACACAAAAAATATTCTAATACAAGAAGAAGAAAAAATTAAGTTACAGCCTGTCTCCTCTAGATTCAATAGACTATGTCTGGTATGATGACACAGTTAAATCACGTCGTGATCAAGTTATTCATACTTTGAATGTTGCTACATACTTGTTTGCCTCAAAAGTCCTTTCTAAAACATGTCTGATGATGAGACTGTAGGTATACTGTATTCAAAAATAAAAAATCCTTTCGCTTTTGAATTCTTACCATAGATATAAAACGTGTGTATTGTCTATTGTAAAACGTAATGAACAAAAATATCTACCAAGACTAGGGGTGTCAGTATCGTGTTAATAATACCTTTTAAGTTTAAAGAGTAATAGAAATCAAATAAACGTATATCAATAATATTTTTGTTGCCATATAAATCAAAACTCTATTAACCATTATAATGTGGTGATTCAGTGTGACGTAATCAATTTATTTTTGGCTATAATACAATATACTGCCATGTTTATCAAAGCTTTTGTACTTCATAGTTTACACTTAATGTCAGTTTCTTGTCGCAATTTAAATATTAATACTCTCGTGAGATAACCAGGATGATTTCTGTTTAGTTTCATTACTTATAAAAACATGAATTACTGCACATGCTACATGATTATATACGGTAAGTAAACAAACTGTGTATAAACGAGGCCTTGGCGTATGTTTTGTTTGGAGTACTTCAACTTCTAAAACAGCTCTTTCAAACAAAATAATACTCGATGACTACGCAGACTGCGCAGACTCTGTTCTAGTAAGGTTTCAATACAAAAAGATGCGACATAGTACTGTCTTACTGAGTATTCATATTATAGAAAATGAATGACCGTTTAATTGTATTGATTGATGCGAATAACATGCAAACTACGTGCTGGCAGTTGATTGACCATTCCTTTTATTTTTAATTTTATAAATTTATTTATTTATAAATCTGCCTTTGACAAAGACATTTCCATACCAGCGAAGAAGACCTCTTCACTGTACTATCTATATTGACTGAAAAAAAAATTATTATACTAAGCGAACTATCATGCTGCATGATAGACTCTCAATAGGTCCTTCATGCAGCATAATGATTCAGCATGTCATGCCGCATGATCGTCTAGAGACCGCTTAAGCGGTGTAGTAACAAAAGTATAAAAGATTTCTTGTTAATTTGTCACTGAAAGGTTACTTTTGGCCTTTTATAAGTTTTAGGCACTTTCATATTTTGGCCATGCTAAGGGTATCCACCAAAGCAATGAAAGACGTCGCAGAACGGAACAATGACTTTAATTGAGCCTGCGACCTGTATATCACAGGGTAATGACAGCCCTGCACGTCACGATTCATGAACTACCTGGTGTGAGGTTTCGTTGCCAAAAGCTAGCGTGCGTGAAACATGCACCGTACAAATGCATGTTATGTAACGAATAGACGCCACTGGTGTATGGTAAACTGTCTTGTAATGTAGAAATATATGAGACATTGTACCAACTGTTTAATTAGAAAAGTTTTAAAAGATCTCCTGTTAAAAACTATCCAAAGCTTAAAAGATACCACATATACAGCTCAGTAGTCTAGGCGGTTACCTAACTGCCGTTGCGTTGCGTGTTGTGATTCTCAAGCCCCATTTAGGTCTTGTAAATTTTAGATAATGTTGACCAGTCGGGGTACATTTTGTGTTTCTGTGATACATGCAGGAGATGTCGTCAAAAATATCACAAAGGGATGTCTCGTTACGTTTAAAAAGGTTAGCACGAACTTAATATAGAATAATTTGTGACGATTATAAAAACAACTAACTAGATTTAAAAGATTTAAGTACTTAAACGGATTTGCCGCTATTGTTGCTTATGATTGATATTTAAATTTAGGATTTTTGAAAAGGAAATTTGCTCTATATTGCATTGTTATTGCATCTATGTGCCTTTAAAGCATTAAACAAAGGGGAGATAGATAGATAGATAGGTACTCTTTATTGCACACCAAAAAAAGCATCATACAATCTAGAAACATAATTAAAAGTAACAGTACACGTGGCGGTCTTGTCGCAATCTGCGATCTCTTACAGACAACCTTAGGATGGACTACTGTATTGTAGTAGATAATTCGTGGTGCATAACAACTAAAAATAATAAGAAAAAAATTATAATTTATAATTAACAGTCTGTTTAAGTAAACTAAAATTTGTATTATTTTTAAAGAATTCACATACATACCTATACAATACATAAAGAAAAATACAAACATACATTCATACACATACATACACTACACATACATAGGTACATATATAACAAATAGTTATTACGGAAATAGGTAATAATCCTTAACGAGTTTCTGAAAAACAGCTTGTGACTACTCGTCGGATAGCTTCTGGCAATGCATTCCACAAGCGTGCGGCTTGCACTGTGAACTATTTGTCAAAAAATGTTGTAGTATGAAATGGAATTTCCAACGTTAGAGTTTCCGATGATCTCAAGTATCTATTGTGTGTTGTGCATAAACGCGAAACGTTTTTTTTAGGAGACAGGGGTAGTAGGGTTAAATAAGACATTATACAGTAAAAAGAGAATATGAGTATTCCGGCGTAGACGAATCGAAAGCCACTTGAGTTTAGTACTAAATTCGGAGATATGATCATTCGGAGGTATATCATGTGGGTCCTCATTAAGACCGAAATAGCTGACATCGGCATAGTCAAGAATGGGGCGAAGAATTGATTGCGCTAGTTCAATTTTAGTAGAAGTTGGAAGAAAATTACGTAATCTTATATATATTTTCTTTGATATTTTTTATCTGGATATTCCATGAAAGGGTTTTGTCTATATGTATCCCTATTTTCATAGCGTAATTGCTTATAGGAATTGTAACACCTTCAAAAGACACTTGTGGAAGGGCTGAACTGTCAGTTCTGGTTTGTGTAATAAGTCTGGAGCTACCGGTAATTATAGCTTGGGTCTTACTAGGGTTAACCCTAAGCCCATATATATAGGATAATCAGGAGTTGGAATTGTTGAAAGATAATTTAATGTATTAATTTTAGTTGTCATATTAAAGTTAGACGAAGCAATGAAGTGTTGGTTAAGCTGATTAATAACCAGAAGCTTAGGAGATGATAGTGATCGCAGGAATTTCCAGACCTTAGCAGGGTCACCGTTTTCTCTGTAGAACAATAGCAACGCCAACGTCAACGTATCCATAGCTCTGTAGCTATGGTTACGTCGGCGTTGTGCATTCCTACACACCTTGTCGCATAAGTTACGTAACTTTAAGTAGTTTTTTTTTATTTCATCTGTTAGCCAGGGTGATGACATACACGCACCGGGCGTGTATGTCATAAAGTGCTATTAAATTGGTATTCAATATGTCCACCATTTCGTCAATAGACTCATCTGTTAGAAGAGGGGCCCAATTGATCTCATTTACGTCTTCTCTACGAAGTTTGAAATCCATACCATTAAAATCGCGCTCTTGACTTTGCTTAGGAGGACGAATTTTGTAGGAGAGAAAGAGAAGGTCGTGGTAAGAAAATTCGTCTGCTGCGGATTGACCATGTTTAGTGACATGATTCAGAGTTGAAACAAGAATTAGGTCAAGAAGAGAAGGTGTACAGTTGGGAAAATTATGAGTAACTTTTGGATGGAGAATGGAGAGATTAATAGATTTTTTTATGAAAAGAAGAGAAGATGGGCGGAAATCTTTTTTCAATAGACATGTATTAAAGTCACCTATTATAATAGTATGATGAGGAAGGAGATAGACTTTGCAGGATATTCTCAAACGAAGGAAAGAAGTGAATACGCAACGTAGGACAAAAATTAACTCCTAAAAGAATTTATATATGTGTTCACCAGCGTTTGACGGAGGCAGTTGTTAAGATACACAAACCACAGAGAGAGGAATGTAATTTTGGAGATATATGGCAACAGAGCCGGTGGGGCTCTGCCAAATGATCGGTCATTTCTAATGAGTGTGAAGCCAGGCATAGAGTAAGAAGTTCAGGGAAGACAAGGCTTAAGCCATGATTCTAAAACGAGAATAGCGTGAATATCCTTACAAGTAAGGTTCGTCAGCATATCGGGAAAGTGACATTAAATTTTTTTGGAACATCGGCAAATTGCATTTGAAGTGTGTCAGCCAGGGATTGAACACTAACAAAGCTATCATCATCATCATCATCACTACCGAGGGAATAATAGTCTTCACCAAGCTTTCTTTACCAGCCATAAGATTAATTTAAATAAGTATTTTAAATAAAATTATATTCAGCTTATATATGAGATAGGTATAAATAGGCATAAAATACATAAAAAAAAATTTCATACATTTATAGTACCTACATTTATAAATCGTAAAATTCAATTATAATGAAATAATACGATAACTAGCAGTATAGTCCACCTAGGAGAGATTGGCGAATAGAATTTTGATTACGTAAAACACCGCTTGCCATTAAAAAAAAATATCGTGGTGCGTTGCGTTTTAATCTTAATAATAAAACGTTAAAGTTATTTAATAAGAGCTAGCTAATAAATGAATTTTAATACACTGTAATCTATACTAATATCTTTACACTAAATAGATTTTATTACTATAATCTATGTTGGAAATATTGCGCAACTTTATTGTTTTTAACTACTCCGCAACTTCGATAACTCGAACAAAAAGTTATTACATTTACACATTTTGTACTTTCATCGTTGAACTTATTTCGACATTGATCTACATAATTTCGAAACAATAATCTCCTTAATAGACGTTACGTATTTGTAAACTCGCGTGTAGATTCAATTTCTCGAAGATATAGTAGTTTGTACTTTGCAAGTCATTGGAATAATTTCGAATTTGATTGTGTTCAGCCACAGTCCCTGACGTAGTATGTGTAACACAATAATCTGCAGTATTTGCCGATTTCTTTGCACTTTCTGTATTTCTTCCTATTATATAACTATTAGAAAACGAATATAGTAATCGCGTGAAAAAGTAATAAATTGACTATTCGTATTCCAAAGTTTTTGAGAAATATATATTTCAGTCATGTACATAACATACATAGCTGCATAGTCTATTATGCAAAACTCGTCTGAATATCTATGGCATTCGCTTGTGTAAAACAATGGCCCAAGAAGTTTTTTTTTAAATATTTTAGATGAAGTGGTATCTAGCGTGTTTATAACTCTATCCTATCTTTATTAGAAGCTTTGACTTAATTCAACTTGCTTCTGAATTAATTCGTTGCGAATTATTAAATCGATGTAACTTTGTCGAGACTTGCCGAGTGTCATACTCGGTATATCCATGTGTCACTTCTGCTATTGGTATACAGAAGTCACAGCAGTGAGTTAAATAGTTTCATTAACAACGATTACGGCCACCTTAATGAATGCAGATTATATTTGAAGCGTAATTGGTTTTGTAGACAATGTATACAAGTAGGTACTGTGCTTAGGTTCTCGTCGAATTCAGGTTTTTTGTATCTTCACGTAGAAAAACTTAAGATATACTTGGTTTCAGTCCCGGAGTATGGAAAGTACAGTAGAAATACTTGGTTGCCCCACATATCAATAGGCCACATACAACATGTTACACATTTAACATAAACTTGCGACACGTGAGTGTGACGTTAGCCCATCTATTTAGGAGGAAATGACGAACATATGTAACGTAACGTGACAATGTACGTGTTATGCACCAAAATTAATCAAATATATATACGTAATAATTATAATTACTGATCATATCTGTAGTTAACCTCTGAACCATCTGCACCAAGTGCTAAATGACTGTTGTCTACTAATTGTACCTGATCAAAAGCAGCACATTTTTTATTTAATGATGAATTTATTAGCTAGTTAGATTAAGCAATTTATCATGTGAGATTCATTATGCATAGCAGTACTAGCGGCGTGAGTAATTAATTAAATTAATTTGGGAGAGGCCAAAACTAACGTTCATTCCGTTAAACGCAACGATAATAAAATCATCAATATGTAAGTCAAATATACGCAATTCAATATTTTACCGTATCGTAACACATGCCCATCATTATAGTTATACGTTACGTAAATTTTTATAACGTTAACTTTAGTAAGTTTGCTTTTCGGATTATAGCATTTTGAGTAAATACTTACCAACATTTTATAGGCAGGTGATTATGTTTTCACCTGTAAGGTGAAAACATTGTGAATTTATAATAATAATAATAATAACTGGATACATCTTATACACGGCCATCTGATCCCAAACTAGGCAGAGCTTGTACTATATAACCGGACTACTGATAAACATACTTATATATTTCTAAATACATAAATATTATAGATAAATAACACCCAGATACAACAAATCATCATGCTCATCACACAATGATTTGTCCTGGGTGGGAATCGAATCCACGACCTCTGGCTCAGCAGTCAGGATTACTAACCACTAAACCAACAGGCCAGTCAAAGCTCAAAAATGTAAAGTACATACGAGGTTCGTGCCTGTTATTAGGTGTTAGAAAAATCAACCTTGATCCGGATTTTGAGACAATATATGTTTGGGAATTATCTCGAGTGGGAGGCGCAGTAGGGTTAAGTCGTCACTTCGAAGATGCTTAGTTTGTTGTTCAAATTTATATCCACAAAAATAAGGCATCATCTTATACTGACAGTTGCACCACATATCCGCTTAATTCATGTCAACCCTATGTCCTACACAGTGTATCTGTTTAATGTAGATACTCTAGACGTTTAAAACATGTATTTGATTCCTACTTCATATGATAGGGCATAAGGCATCATGTACCTCTGTCGGTCCACGCGACTACTCATGTGTTAATTACTCCAGAACTACTGGTCCCAGTATTCCAGTTTTTTTCAGAAAATACGTTTTCTAGTCTGGTTCATTATACATTTGGTGAAAATAATACTAATAACTAGAGATACCTCACACACGGCTGTCTGATCCCAATCTAGGCAGAGCCTGTACTATGGTACAGACCAGACAGCAGATCCTACCAGACAGCAGATTTTTTTAACGACTTCAAAGGAGGAAGGTTTCAATTTAATAGTGTATATTTAAGTGTGTGTATGTTTGATGTGTGTACTGTTCTGCTCGAAACATTAACAATACACGTGAAAACATAGAATGAACATGAGAGCTTCTATATGAGAGCTCGTATATGTTTGTAAATAAGAGGCTATTTGATGAGCTCACCATCTACTTCTCTCATTAACTTATCACTGAGTGACAGTGAGATTAAAGGTCCACAACTACTGCGTATAAAAAGCAACAGAAAAACTTTTGCACTGGTGTTTGTAAAAACTGGTTTGCAAACAAGCGCTAAGTTTTTTATAGCTTTTCTAATTGAGTTGTTATTGTAGTAGATTTTAGCGGCAGCAGCTTAAAAATGGCTATGTATACTTACTATTTCAATTGGTTAGATCATTGTACAATACAAAGCTAAACGCGAATTACGTAATTTCACAACTTCTTTGTACTTGGAAACGTATCTTCTTCAAGCGTGACAAATTGTTGTCGTTGTAATGTTTAGATTCCTGAATGATTGTCACTTAATTATTATATGATGAAAGGACACTATTAAAACGTTTTGTAAATCACCTGTAATGAATGCTACGTTTGTGCTAGACCTTGTTATTGTTGCTAATATTGCATTAATTACGCTCTCAAAAGTGTTGTTCATTAAATCTATAATAGTAATACAGTGTTACAGACTTGTGTGGAAGAAAACTTTTTGAACAAGTAATTCATTTAAAAAAAATTAAAAACACCACGACTACTCTGCGATAAAATGAATTATTGTCATGTCATGTTTTTTATTATAGCCAGTGTCACAGTGGATGAGAATAATAATAATTTATTGTCACAAAAGTCTTATAGTACTTGAAGTCTCCTTTTAAGCAATGGCTCATTAACTCAGTACTAAATAAGTTATTCAAGAATTGTGTGTGTGTGTGCGTGAATGTATGTCTAAACGTATGATGTTATTGAATATGTCGCAACAGTCCTTCCGTGTCCTCATATGTTAGGCATTTTATTCACTCAGTTACTTTAGTTTTACGTTCATAATATTGATATGAATAAATATAATTTTCTTTATTTAGTTTATTATATAGTTTATTATTATATACCAGGGCGACTTATATCTCGTTTAAAATATTTCTAGGTGGATTATAGTGTTCAATTATATTTTTTGGTACTATATATCTAAGAGTCCTGAAAATCCAAATTAGTTTCTTGTTTCAGGTGACCAGAACAGTCTCAGATCTAAAAGTATGCCCAGATATTTTGTTTCTGAGACTTTGCATATGCTTGCACAGTTACAATCATTATTCAGCACGTCACCACATGAATGTACTGTAATGTTAAAGTCATTCCTAGGCTGAGTACAATTACCGATGCTGAAGCAAATGAAATTAGTTTTAACAGGGTTCAGAGTAAACAGATTATATATCAGCCACTGTGATATTTTTGCCATGCCTATTTCAGCACTACGAATGTTTGGCCTCGTTCCAATTGCTTCCAGAACAAAGCCTTTGCCTTTTATTTGACAGATAGTCTTTGAAGAGATTAAGTTCAATATCTCTTATTCCAGCTTTTTATAGTTTTTTTATTAGGATTGGAACAGAGACGGTATCAAAGGCTTTTAAGGTCTAAAAATACCGCTAAACATTTATTGCCTTTGTCAAGATGAGCAGTTACGAAAGATAGTTGAGTGCGGTAACGGCTGATATAAGGATTCTAACGATACCCCATACATTCAATTCACTTCAGGTATTTAGAAGTCATGGTGGAATAAAGAAAAATACACACAAACATGAACCGACAAACAATTACACTCCTTTTTTGGGCAGTAGTGTAACAAGGAGCCAAGATTGCAGACACCACCGCCTAGGGTGGTATAGTCAGTATTGCTATTTTTGCGTGTTCTTCCGTGATTGGGGATTATGTGTTGTCAATGGTTATTTTTAAGTTTCTAATGAACAATAATTTATGCGCATGTATATTTAACATAAATCAATTAACTAAAGTCAAAATACGATCTTAGATTGATTGTTTTTTTTATTAGAAAGTACAAAAGGATTTTATCAAAAAAAGAAGGTGACAAACTTTAGAAGACATGCTACATAGTTATGTTAACGTAAAACACTAAATTCAAATGAAACTCGAAATAAATTGCATGACTTTAAGGCATTTGCTTAGGAATAATGAGGTTTTACAGGCATCGCGAGCCTGTAACGTTACCTACCTATATAAAGCTAATAGGAATTGCTGCTAACGACTGCGACTTAATCCGTTTGTATACAGATTTAGTTTAAAGTGTTTGGTCAATGCCTTATACCGTGGTCGCGATCTTTTGCGATGATGTCATTGTGCGCGGAATTAGGCTGCGCCGCGAGCTGCGCGCCTTCTCCACCCGTAGTATAGCCGCAATCTGGTAATATCAGGGTGTGTCTGACCATCGCCCAGCTAGTAGAAGGAGCCCCTTTGCGGACTAGCAATGTGTGGACCGTTGAGGATATACTGTCATATCAACGACGGTCTACCCGTCTACGGACTACGTACTACGTCGTCGGTTTGATCAGACAGAATACAGGGCTCGACGGCGACGCGGCATAAGCAGTTGTAATGTACTAGCGCCGAACGCCGAGCACGACGGCAGGCGCCGCTAACTAATACTTTACAACATCCTACCCGTCTGATATCTTTTTTTTTTTTTTTTTTTTTTTTGTACGTGTGGAAACCCCCTCGGGCCGTCACCCCACCGGGGTTTTCGGCGGGGCGGTGTGTCGGAATCGAACCGACTAAAACCACACGGTGTGCCGTACTGCGCCTTAAGTAGGAGGGATCCGGGAACAGCTTTTATTAAGACATCCGGAACCCTCCTAGCGCCTGCCCGCAAAGCGCGGGCACCACCTTCGGGTAAAAAAAAAACCTCTCTATTAGGCGACGTCCAGGCACACGCAGACGCCGCCTCCTCGCGGGGGGCCACTATAGCGGGTGGAGGGGAAAACCCGTCCCTTCCACCCGCGGCCACACTCAGGGCGGCATGAGGCGCTGGTAAGCGCGCCTCCGCCGACCGGTTCGCCGGCGGCGAATTAGGTCCGAGTGGAGATCGTCCTCCCGGACCCTTTCCGCCGCCTCCTTCTGCGAGATGACGTCCTCACAGAAGGTCGCGACCGCGGTAAAATTCCTGTCGCTACCGGCCATGGAGCGTATGACGGCCGGTAGCGAGAGATCCCCTCCGATGACTGCAGTGAGGGCCCGACGCTGCGTCGCCCAGGCGGAGCAAACCGCCAGCGTGTGCTGAGCCGAGTCCTCACTGCAGTCGCAGTGGTGACAGGCGGGACTCAGTTCCCTCCTAGCGACCGAGTGCAGGTACTTCCCGAAGCAGCCGTGCCCGGAAAGGACCTGCGTCAGTCGGAAGGAAAGGGTCCCGTGCTGCCGCCCTGCCCACTCGACGATACCCGTCTGATATCTGACCTAGCCTTTAAGCGCAGTATGGCAATTGACACACCATGTGGTTCTAGTCGGTTTAACTCCGATTTACGGCCGAATAGTTTTGATGAGGTATCACAAAAGAAGTTTTCACACGTATAAAACAAAAATGCTTTGTTAATTGGTTAAACAGCAATAAAATTATAAAACATTTCCTCTAAATAATATATATATAAGTCCTTTCGCTGCCGACTACCGACATAATCACGACATTCGTAACATCCTGATAGTAAGCGACAAATTATCTAATCATAATTACTTACCTACTTACCTTACTTAACTTATATAGGTGTATGATAATACATAATAAGTACAACGTAATTATTTTGTAGCCGGAGATTGCTCGTTTTCCTTCCATAAGCGATTTATGCTTAGCTTCAATTGCTTGTTATTACTTACACATATTTGATTGATATGTTCCGTAAATTATAAGTAGCATTACCGTTGCGCGAGCTTCAGATAAAGTAAATTATTTTATCGCCAATTTCGATTTGTAAAGAGTGAGTGATAAGTTTATTGACGTATGGCACGTTGATTGGCGTATGTGAAAATATAATTATGAACCGAGTAATCTTTAATTATGGCGAGGAGCCATGTTTTTCCACCAATAAGTTATAAGTAAGTAAGTAAGGTATAATAAGTACTTATATTTAACTAGCTGCGCCCCACGGTCGGTTTCACCCGCGTAAGTCCCTCGTTAAGTTTTCTTTTTTGTGCAAACTTCACATAAACCATCTACTAAATAGTCCGAACAAAGCCTAAACATTTGGTTTGGATAGGTGAGCCCATTCTTGAGTTATAAAATTACAACGAAAAGTGGCATTGATTTTTATATATGTGGATTATTGTGTATTCTTCCTCTTAGATTCATATAATTTCAATAATTTACTTAGCTGCACTCGGGTACCTGTGTGTAAAAACAAAACTTAACGAGGGACTTCCGCGGGTGAAACCGCGGGGCGCAGCTAGTTATGTATAAAGGGGTGAACACTTGATAAAAGGCCCAAGGCGTGATTAACAATCTTCGTAGATAATAACAGATCTGTGTTCAACAGATCTATAACTAGGTAAAGATAAACCAGTACAGTACCTTTTTCTCCTCTGGTTGTCAACCGTTTTTTTGTTTAGTAGGTAATAGACGAGTTAAGTGTTATCAATAAAAATAAAACCGGCCAAGTGTGAGACGGACTCACGCATGAAGGGTTTCGCACCATCGTACAAGATTTAATACTATGTAGGTACTTTTTAATTTTTTTTTAGTATTTTGTTGTTATACCGGCAACAGAAATACACATTCTGTGAAAATTTCAACTGTTTACCTATTACGGATCATGAGATACAGCCCGCTGACAGACAGGCGGACGGACGGCCGGACAGCGGAGGCTTAGTAATAGGATGACGTTGGTTACCCTTCGGGTACGGAACCCTAAAAAAAGTTATTATTTTTTATTGTAACAGGTAAATGATTTCACTAAAGTAACGTATGACGTCAAAAGTTATTACATCATAAAAATTAAATAAATTCATATATACATAACGTACTGTTTGACATTTATTAAGAATAACTGATTTGAAACGTTCAAACGTTACACTACTACATACTTTACCTAAATTCTTACGAATTTTAGATTACTAAAAACTTTCAGCTTCACCCTGGTATATGATATTTTTACAAGTGGTATAAGTGAAAATATTGTCCACTTGGTACAACGTGTTAATTACCAAAGGGAGTGCGTAAAGAGACATCAGTGGCTGTGCGCTCCACTTGCTTGGAAAGTATCGAGTGAAATTGAACCAGTGAGGACGTCATATGGATACAGTTTTATTTGTAGCTGAATACTAATTAACTTTATTTGCTTCATTTAACGTCAATGAACTCTTAGACATTTAAGGGCATGAAATCACATAAGTTGTAGAAGTAGTAGTAAGAAGAACTAAAGAAAGAAATAGTTCTCTGAAATAGTGATCTGTTTAATTGAGAACTAGGTACTTCATTTTGTAATGTACCAGAAAATAATTGGGTTATTATCACAGTTAAAATGATAATTTTTAAGGACTTCAAATTGAAATATCCACCAGCAATCCACGCCCGATCACTTTGATTTGAAATTTCTTTTTTGATATCCCGTTTGTTGAGGAAGGCTAGGAGTGTAGTAGTAACTATTTCAATACAAATATAAACGCGGATGAAAATGCGGCCCGCAACTAGTCTAGGCAAATTATCGTAAAAAAAATTCTAATTTGACGGACCTGTTGGTCTAGTGGTAAGTGACTGCTGAGCCAGAGGTGTAGGGTTCGATTCCCACCCAGGACAAATAATTGTGTGCTGAGCATGATCATTTCTTCTGTATCTGGGTGTAATTTATCTATAATATGTATGTATTTAGAAATAAAAAAATATGTTAATCAGCAGTTTGGTTACGATAGTATAGGCTCTGTCCAGTGTGGGATTAGACGGCCATGTGTGAGGTGTCTTAAGTTGTTATTATTATTAATTAATCAGTACAGCTTGTTGCACAACGGGCCTTTATACAACACTGCGTCGTTAACATAGCTTGTTGCGTAGACATAGACTTCTGAGAGACCGTAACAGTTAACTAATCTGTTACAGAATCGTAATCGTGTCTCTGGACTACAAGATTGATGATCGTTGTAAAATAAATTTACAATTCGCGGTTTGTTATAGTCTATTTTGTGACAAAACCTGATTGGCGAGATTGCTGTATCGCCAACGTTAACATTATAATAAAATATATCGAAATCTGCTTCCATATAAGGTAGACTTTTAGGGAACTCGATTTCGTTATCGTCGTTCTATCTGTTATTTTAATTTCCATTCTAACAATATAACTAATAGCAGTAGCAGTTTGGAAATGAAAACCAAACTGCTTGGTTATACAGTGATTTAACGATATGGGTGGTTTACGTTTTCAGTTCGAGTGTGATTGCCGACTTGATTGCCCATTGCACACCTTTGACTTTGAAGAAAAAAGAGAAAATAATTATCACTTGTTTTGAAAGTGAAAGGAAATTTCATAACGAAACCTCATGCAGGTTTAGTCCCAAAGAGTCTAAGAGTTTTCCATTATGATCTCGAAGGTTTGTTAAATCTGCAAATTTAGATCAATGTAAGGAGGTAAGGTACACCAGATACTGCTTGAATTGATCAAGGGAACAACCTTCATTCTAAACAAGACCGTGTTGTTTGTTATAAGTAGGATAGCCAGAGCCTCATTACGCCCATACTACCGGTGCTCCTGTTACGTAATATGTCTATTTGCCAACCAATTAGTCTCCAATCAGAAAATCAACATCAAATTACTTGCATCATGTTTGGAAATTCGCATTGTATTATACATCGAGAAACGTCAACCACCAGAAGAGGCAGGTTTAAGAAGCCATTACTCTACCATAGATTATTAACCACACACACACACACACACACACACACACATAAACCTAATCATAGAGACATATGAAGAGTGATTCTACCTGGCCTTTACTGATTACGCTAAAGCTTTCGACTCCATCTCCCACAACTTCATGTGAAAAGCTCTGCATGAATGCGACGTCCCATTGGAGACCATTCAACTAATAAAAGAATTCATTTAATTTTTTATTTTATTTTAAATGAATTGTAACGTATAAATAAATTTAATGTCCCCATAAATTTACAATTTAAAATATGCCCGACTTGAAAATCCCTTCAACGATTAGGAAAGAGCTGATGATTTTCAAACGCCTGAACAGATTTTCTTGAATTATATCTAAAAGCATAAGTCACCTTTCAAACAAAAAAAAACGTAATAAATGTATTAAGGAATTAAAGAGGTTATAATAATAATAAATAATGTCTATTTGCATGGGTGTACCCAGCTTTAGGCTCAAGAAGGAGAAATAAATTCTTAATCCTGATCTTCTGCGCTTGATTGTCGGCTCTGCAAAACAAAAACTACTTGAGCCATATCCCCGCGCTTGTTTTGCGGCTAAGAGGGGAGGAAGGGGATGGAAATCAATCCCTGCCCCCTTGTATCGGCTTGTACGGCTAATTTTGTATTGCTATTTAGTATTTATGTATGTTTATTCGTGTTCTAAAATCCATAGTATATAAGCAATGCTAAGGTCTACATAACCTATTTAATATGTCCAAGAATATTATTATTATAATGATTGTTTTCTAGTTTTCTAGCATACACTTGTTACAAACTTACGTACAGTACGACTGTACAAATAACAGTGAGATGGTACTACAACCTAACTCTTTAAGCAGAGAGGCGGCTCATGGTCCACGTTAGGACAGTTTGTAAACATGGTTAATGCTGTATTATATACAAGATATTTGTACTTAAACAATGTCACTTACACAAGTGACATTGTTTGATGTTTAGGGACTTAAGACTTTAATTCGTGCGAAGAGATAAGTTGTTCACGTACATAATGTACATAATTTGTTAAAGCAGTTTTTTTTTATTAAAATTTCAACATCAATAATACATAATATTTGCTTTTATGGTTTACCGTTTTTACTTGGGCGCTCTCAGCAAATCCACAGAGACTACAAAGGGTAAGATTAACTATTTGAAATTACGCATCGTACATGTAAACTATAAAAATATATAGCTTAAAAAATTTATAGCTATTTTTGCCCGTAAAGCTGAAGCAAAAAACAGAAAGAGAAGCATTAAACAATTAAATGATTAACGTTTAAGTGCATTGGTTGGCATTTGAGATATTAAAAGAATTGTTCCTACTTCATGTATTATGCAATACTAGTCAGTATTGGAGAGATTATTTTTGGGTCACTATGTACAGCTAGTAAGGCGGTATTGTCAGCAAAAGATTTCAATAGTTAAGGATTCAGATGTCGGCAATTTTACAGTGAACAGTAAGTAGAGTATGGGGCACAGTGCACTACCCTATGGAACTCCTGCTTTTATGGGACAAAGGTCAGACAGTGCTTTCCCATTTTGTACTATGAAGTGGCACTGCTGTAAAAATTATTTTAGTATACCGTACAGTTCATGTGGTAGAGCGGTTTTTAATTTTAAAAGCAATCCTTCGTGCCACACACAGTGAAACGCTTGAGATATGTTCAAGAGTGCACAGTAAGATTTTGTCTCCAGTGGTTCCATGATTTTTTTGTTAGTTTGTGCACTTAGTCGATAGTGGTATGTTTACTGCGGAACCGAAACTGATGGTCAGGAATGAATTCTTTTTTTTTTCTTTGAGTATACGTAGAATTCGTTGCAGCAGTAGAGATTCGTCTATCTTGGATGGAATAAGTAGCAGGCTAATGGATCTATATGATTTTGCGTGTTTTATTAATTTAATTATTATTTGTTTATATATAGTTTATTGTACACAAACACAATAGAATAATATCTGAAACTTAATGACTACGAAACCACTATGTACAACAACGGGTTCGTAGACAAGCGGGCTTAAAAGCGATCCCACCAGGCATTTGCCAGCTAGAATTTTTTTCTTTGTTGGTCTAAACGCGGTAATCTCTGGAAGTGTATTGGGCACAGTATTCATTGAGGAATGTTATAGGCTATGTAACATCATGGTACGACCCTTAGAAGCGTAACAGTGACCATAAACGGGGGCAAAACTGCAATACGTGACGTGCCTTACTGTTAAAAATATAATATCAGTCAATAGGTTTAGAGTTGGAGACGTTTTTACTTGCGTTTTGGAGTAGAACATCCAATGAAGTAAAACGTTAAATAAGTCATAATGTCTATAAGCTTCCGAGACCTGATTGATATACGGCTTGGTCAGCATTACAGAACCATTACGGAACGTCGGTCGTGGTGTGTCAAGACTGTCAAGCGTGCTAGCATAAACTCCCTTAGCTTTTGATTACATACATATTTCACAGCCTCATTAATCTGCTACGACGCGACATGCAGACAAGATTAAAAAATCAATTTTCACAAAGTTCATGAGTTTACTTACATTACATAATGTTCATAGTAGTTCTTGCTAAGATCTTGTAGACATTTAGATAAGCTTTAAAAGTCTCGAATTCGAATACTTAACAATATATATTATACATATGTGAAGTGGAGAGTTAAAAAAGGATATTGTCTTTTTCTTTTAAAAGAGTAACGTGGGTCACACATTACTAGTAATCTCGTTAACCCCTCCAGCTAAGCTTAACGCTTGTGTTAGGAGCGGGTTCACGACGGTAGTGCACTGGGTGGGGTTCGAACCCGCAACCACTTGATCGCAAGTCCGACGCCTTAGCCATTACGCTGCCGTCGCTTATTGTTAGGTATTATTAGGTTTAATTGTGGTGTTATTGTAAACTAGATGACCCCACAGAGTATGTCCTGTCAAATTTTCAATGAATAAATGTTAATTTCAAGGTTTATTTTATACTATGTATTGATTTCTATGTATTCACATGACTGGCTCTTTTATTCATGCTTAATTATGCCTGTAGAAGTTTAGAATTCACGATTAATAATAATAATAATAAGTTGTTATGACAAATAACTATCGGAAATATATCCTGAAAGATGGTACGGTGGACATCTGTCGGGCATGCCACCGTCCTGGTGAATCTGTCAGGCATATTATTTCTGGTTGTTCTCGTCTTGCCAACGGGGAATATTTGCACAGACACAACCAAGTGGCCAGGATTGTGCATCAACAACTTGCCCTTAGATACAATCTTGTGCATTCAGAGGTGCCATATAACAAGTATGTGCCCGACCCAGTTCTCGAAAATGGTCGTGCCACATTGTATTGGGATCGATCTATCATCACTGACAGAACTATTGTTGCCAATAAACCTGACATAGTGGTGATAGATCGATCAGAGCGCCGCGCAATGATTATCGATATCGCTGTTCCTCATGACGACAACCTCGTGAAAGTTGAAAAAGAAAAACAAATTAAATATTTGGATTTGTCTCACGAGATTGTCGATATGTGGAATGTCGATTCGGCGATCATTGTTCCGATCGTCATATCTGCTCATGGATTGATAGCCAAAAGCCTCGATCAACACCTTAAGAGGCTCGCGTTAGACGGCTGGATCAAGGGACTGATGCAGAAGGCAGTTCTCCTCGACACGGCCCGTATAGTGAGGAGGTTCCTGTCTTTGGAGCCCTAACCACCGGTGTCTTGGTCCCTGTACCCGATGTCGGTGGTATACTATTTTTTATATTTTTAAATATATATTTTGTTTTATAAGTATTTAAAAATGTAATTTATAAGTTTTACGATAAATAAAGAGAATAATAATAATAACTGGACACATCTCACACACGGCCGTTTGATCCCAAACTAGGCAGAGCCTGTACTATGGTAACCAGACTACTGATAAATATACTTATATATTTATAGTCTCTACATCTCTACAAGATTTGTTTTTTGGCTCTACCACAGCTCTACATAAAATCCTTTGACAGTTTGTCCTCCGTATACCTACTTGACATTGGCAAAATTGTGGTAACTCCAGCAAGCCACAAACCAAAAGTTGAAGTTGAAGTTAATTTCAAGAAAAAAAACAACATTTCCAGCTTTTCCGTAATTTTCCCATTTTTCTGGCAAAATTTTTCAATTTATCCCCCCTTAAAACGCAATTTTTTTAAAGCCCAAACAGCCACATTGGGGTGGATGTGACAATTTTTTGAGTTTTATTAGCCATTGCGAAGGTTTGCGCTTACCAATCAATATCATTTTATTTTTATTTATATAGATAAAATTACCTCGTAAGCCGTAAATTAAAAAAACATACTAGTGGTCCACGAACAGTAGCCCTCGACAGCAGTGGATTCAATTAAGTGGATTCAGTTAAAATCAATAAAATCGATAATTTCAACTTTTTATCAGTTTCCCATGTTTTTCACAGAATCTTGTTTAGAATTAGGTTCTTATTGGTATTGTCGAATATGGTCAAAATGTTTTTTATTGATTTATTAACCTGACCACTAATCAATAGTAAATTGATGTAGATAAGAAAGCCAAAAGCATATATCTCAGTAAAGTCTGTTCGTCACCTTGTTATGAAGGTTTACTTCGCCACAATATCGCATCTATGCGAAGAATCTTCAGAAAAAAGCGACAAATGATTCGCATTTTCGGTTATTGCTGAGGGAGTTCGGTTTTACGTATACCGGAATCGCGGCGAATAAAGCTGTTCGCATAATCCTGAGTACATATACATAAATGTGACTTGGATTGCATTTTATTCATTACTAGCTTATACCCGCAGCTTCGCTTGCGTAAAAGTCTGTTTTGTTTATGCTTCGGGAACAGTATTTTTTTTTCGGCATGAAAGGTGTTCTCTTCTGTACTCCTAACAACGTGTATGCTAATATCGTTTCAGTAGTTAAGGCATGAAATCGTAACAAACAAACAAACAGAGCTACTTTCAGCATTTATAATACTAGTATGGATCAATTTGTTCTCGACGGCGCGTCACCTACGAGCCCGCCTTCGCACCTTTTATATTATTATATAAAATCTTGGAAATGAGACTTAGAAAGTCTACAATAAAATCTGTATCAACGTGAAATAGAAATTAGAATATTTATATATTGTATTTTACGATGCACTGTCTGAAAAAAATCATTATATAAACCGTAATGCTACCTTTGTTAATGATGTAATAGGATTGCTTCCTAATTCTCATCATTGTATTTCTACAAAATAAATTTATTTTTTAACTTTTATGCAATTGCATTGTCTCGCAACGCTGCATATCAGGTGACTTTTGAAAATATAGAAATCAAGTATATGAGTAACGTTTTTGAATTATAATGTCTTTTAATCAAGAAATATTTAAGGCTAATAATGTGAAGGTTTATTAAAATCGTATGAGCCCCACCCACTTGCATGATGAATTGCACTAACTCAATCAGGATTTTTAAACTCTAACCTTTACCAAAGAGATTGGACATGTTAAGAAGTAAGAATGACATTAACAAAAAACAAACACACGTCTGGGTCAAGGGTTGATTCCATGTAGTGTCTGCAACAAAACAAGCAGGTAACCAAACAAGGTATTGTGGGTACGTATAGTTAAAACAGCGATTTCTGAAGAGGGATTTTTTTTATTTTTGACTAAATAAGTGTTGAGAAGAACTAAAGAAGAGAAGAACCAACTTTTATGTAGTTAGCGACAATTATTCAGCCCGGACTATGACTCTGCTACCCTAGGCATTAAAGGTTGAAATAGAGAATCAAAGTGTTGTACTTTTAAAATACTCTAATAAAAGATATTCTCACCCCCCCTTCTCCCGGACCTAAAACTGGGTATGCCCAATAATGTGGGGTTCCATAAAACTATAGGGATTTCATGAGTTCTAAATGAGCTGGAGCATGTTTGAATGAGATGCTCATTCATTTACTAAATTATATCGCCGTTCTTCACCGTTTGTTCTCAGTAGTTTGTCTCTAGCTTTTGCAATCGTATAGTAGGCAAATCTCATAATTATTTTTATATTACTAAGGTGGCAAACAGGCACTTTATGGAAAATGGTCGTCGTTGCCTATGGGTGTTGCAACCCAATATACGCGCGTTGAAGAACGGCAAAAATAACCTTTTAACGTTTTTTAGAGAACCCAGTTCCTTAGTAATTTTTCCTTGACGTTACGGACGGTCTTTCCACAATTCGAGAAGCTGATGCTGCAAGATTCTCTTAAAGCTTACATACTGCTGAGGTTCATCACCATTCAAAACTATCTAGTTGCAATTTATCTAGATTGCAACCTATCTAGTTTTGAATGGTGAGGATAAACCTAAACCTCCTGACTACGTGATAAAAAGTAGCAGCGAGCATGAGATTAATAGAGTAGATCTCTATCATTAAAAATATTTATTAGACCTCAAGAAATTAAATGCTATAAAAAAATTCTTGCATAAATCTCTCGACATAAGCTGTAACCCTGTTTGGTAAAAAAAATATTTCACAGATATTTACGGAGGGACTGTTTGGATCGTGTTCGTTAAAATAGTTAATCAATTGTTTGGAACTCATTCCTCCCCAAAATGCTTACAAAGGCACTCTGCCTAAGTCTCAAAAGTTTAGCAATTATTTGTTTTCATTTGCACTTCTAATATTTTGTAATAAACTCTGAGACATCTTTAAATTTAACAACAACAATTTATTACATCACTACAGCGATTTCTGAAAATTTTATGTGACCCACTTTTCACATAGAGCAACACTGTTTAAAGTATGTGTGAACTACCATTATGCCCATAAAGTCCACTAAGTAGCTCTAGAATTCATCATAATTTTCGTGTGAATCCAAAATATTTCGTGACTAGAATGTCATACGTATCGCATGGACTTCATCCGATAATGTGAAAGAAATTTACAAAGTTACGTAATATAATGTTCGTACATAATCTTCACGTCGTTTACGAACCATTATCGCAAGAACGGATGTGCCTACCACACGGGGAAAATAAAAGTATTTACGCACTTTAGCGTGTGGTCTTGTTTGTTTTATGGTCGGCAGTGAAATATGAAGCGGTTGTGTAAGTGTTGGTAAAATCGTTATGGTATAGTTCTTGTATAGTTACATAGATCAGCTAAATTAGATTGGACTATAATTTGGTGTTTAGTTAACAGAATCGGCATTATGCAATCGGTTTCCATGGTAAAGGAAAGTTGTACTAAAGGGGATAAGTATTCATCCTAACTGCTGGAAGTGTTAATGGTTCTGATGAAAGTACTTTATGTATTATTGTACCTTAAACCCCTAACCACCCTAACCTTTTTATAATTTTTTCACGTTTCCTACTTCACGTTTCATGTTACTTTTTAACTGTTACTGCCTCTTGTATACACAACTCTTATAATTTAAAAATACCTTCAACTGGGGTGCCTTTCAAATCAAGGGGCGAGTTTGAAAGTTAATATTTTTTTTGTAATGTATCCCATAGCTCGCTAAAAACGGAACGCGACAGTAATTTATTTTTCTATCTGACAACTTTGACATTTCCGCCGTCTTGTCAGTTGGTGCCGATGCGTGTCTGGGGTTTCTACAATAATTTCTTTTTTTTGGCTCTACTACAGCTCTACATAAAATCCTTTGACAGTTTGTCCTCCGTATACCTACTTGACATTGGCAAAATTGTGGTAACTCCACAATGCCACAAACCAAAAGTTAAAGTTGAAGTTCCTTTAACTACATTTGATTTACGAATGATTGTCAAGTCCTATTTGGATAGACAGGGCAAAACTATTAAAAAAAATCCAAATAACATACCAGGTGTAGATTGGGCCATGAGTGTATTAAAACGACCAGGGACGAATATGGACAAAAGGTTGCAAGCAACATCAAAAGGGCAAGAGCTCGAGTGAACCGCGACTCTCTTAACAGATACTTTGATAACCTAGAAAAAGAAGTCGAAGATGTGCCGGCAAAAAATATTTTTAACTATGACGAGACGAATCTCTCTGACGACACAGGAAAGAAGTGTTGTATTTATAGGAATTATAAAATATCCCAAGCGTATATGGAATCACGCTAAAAGCTGAACCACGATCATGGTGTGTGGCAGCGCTGATGGCACAGTTTTGTCTCCATATGTCATCTATAAAAGTTCACACTTATACTATCGTATAAGTTGGAAACATTGGAAACAACAAGGTGTCGTGGGAGAACCTTGTTCTGGTGAGGCATGTTGTAGCAGAGGAGCACGATATAATCGCACTCCAAGTGGTTGGATAGATGGGCCTACTTTTAGAGATTGGTTTACAACCACATTTTTGCCACATGCAAACAGGCTCGATAGACGAATGGTTATCATTGGAGATAAAATATCAACCTATAGTTTTTTTTAATCTATAGTTTTTTTATTAGTTTTATAACCTCTTACGGGGTGTCTTTCCCATTTTAAATTAAAAACTAGGGGCAACAAAGTCACCTCACCTCAAGCATAAAATTAAAAGCGTAGTATTTATTTTTTTTCAAAATATTATTATAAAAAAAACATATTCTAGATATCTACTATAGAGTATCTTTCCATTAATAGGTGTTTTATTCAGAATTTTTTAGCAATCTTTAACCGTTTTATTATAGTTTATTTACTAAAACTTAATCAAAGTCAATTGGGGTGGTTAACGGTAATGAATTAGGTTGGAATCATTTACTAGTGGAATGTTGCCATCCCCTATCCTCTTCTTCTCTCTCTGCCTCTCTTATTTATTTATTGTCTATTATATGGGTCAACTCCTGAATTATTATTATGCATTTTTTATAAAACAAATTCAATTCTTTTAAAAATATAATGAAAGTCGTCATTTCGTTACATAACCATGAAATTAAAAAAAATAATATGTATGTAGGCAGGGCGTACCTAGCTTTAGCCCAGGAGAGGATCTTTAAGCCAGATAGATCAAGGTCTACCGACTTTTTTAAGCCGGACTTTCCGTGCTTGTTTTGCCCTACATACTAATGGCAGACACCTAGACGAAACATATGTTTTAAGTGTAATTTAATTTAAGTTAACGTAACTTAATTAAAGTTTAGTAGTTACGTAAGTACACAAAAAGCCAGGGGGAAGCTGCCCTGTCCCCTGGGTAGTGGGTACGCCTATGTACATGTGTTGGTACATTTAATAATCTGTACATTTTAACGTTTAAAACAATGACTGTTTTCACTTTCTAGAGAATAAAATTATCAGTTGCTCTAAAATGGCTCAATCAATTGGCATCGCTAAAGCACGTACCATAAAAAATAAAAGTGATTCGAAAACAAAAGAACTTAAAAGTTGATTGCCGCCAAAAGATATATTTAGTAAGCGGCCTTAACACTCCGCTATTAAACCGATATCTGTCGATTTAGATGCAAATTTCCTAATATCGCTATTATAAATACAGCATGACAATGGAATAAAATCGTACTATGATGTTAAGTGCAGCTTATTGGGACATTTTTATTGCTAGTACTGTATCGGGTCAACAAAGAAAGATTTTTTTTTACTTTGACGTTCCATCCTGTATAATTAAGTATGCGAACGGGAATTAACCCGATCACTGCTGTATTTAACTTATAACACCTCTCCTTTGCGCGTCAGGGGTTACAAAGAGTGGCCTTTAAGTTCTCGATGACTTACTCTCTTCGCTGCTGACACTCTCATGTGTGCTGTTACCTTAACACTTCCCGTTAAAACTGAACAATACTTACAGCTAATACCTTTCTTTGCCACACAACGTTATATGTGTAACAATTCTATTGTTAACGAGGAAACCTTTGGCACAGTAGATGCCAGACGGCAAGTAGTTTAGGGAAACATGACGTAATATATCCGTGAAAATAATTTGTTGTAAAATATAACTAGAATACGTACATTATTTACGGTGTTCTTTCAACTAATGTCGGGTTTACCTACGGTACAATAAAATTAATTTAGTTCACTAACCAATCAAAACAATGTGGTTCATATTGACTGACGTCAATGTGTTCATCTTGTACTAATAATATAGCTAAACAGGTTTCTTTTTGCTTTTGCGCGCTTATTCCTGGAACTACCAATCACATTTCAATTTTCTTGGCGTTATCCTGGAGGGGAAGGGAGTGGCCACACAACGGACAAATATCCTCGCGGATGCGAGGTCACTCCTGGAAGCCTCTGAATGAAAGCCAGTCTACATATTTAAATACGGTTGAATATGCCTTTTCCAAAGACTTACTCAATGAGCGGTTTTCTACCGCTTCAATCCACCAGCTTCTGTCTACTTTGCCCACATCATTATTACTTATACACTAGTTATATTCACACAAAACATTTAATAGAAAAAATAGAAGTCACGACCTCACCTTACTTTACATTAATTTCCTTTTTTTTAATTAGAGTCCTCAATGTGATATACAACATCAACGATCATGTACATTTTAAATTACTTAAATGTAACTTATTCACAGACCTTATAAAGTTTTAAATCATATTTATCGAAACTTTAAAATGTATTTGGAACATCGATTTTTTTTGTTTCGTTTCGTACGTGATTGTAATGACTCGGAAACTGTTTTCAACTTCTAAATCGCCGTAGTTTATGTTAACGGGAACACCGATTGCCAAGAACATTAATGTCTGTTTGTGCTCTAGTTGCGAAAAATAATAACATTGTATTGAAATAGGTCTCGCATTCAAAGATTGGTTTGATAGGAAATAAAATTATGAATTTTAAAGCCAGTGATCTCTTAAACATCAGACAACAACCCTAGCACGTTGTTAATCTATCGATCAGCTGTAGTAAATGCAATTTCAGGTTCCATCTAATATATATAGGCGAGATAGCATTACCTTATTTCTTTTAGGAAAATAAGTGAGGTGAAAAACCCTTTGACAACTTTAAGCATGTGCCTATGTGTGTCATATGGGTTTCGCCTCTCTCTGAACGTGTAGGTAAAGTTAATGGAAAACGTCAGTTAGTAATAAGATTGTATGTAAATCATTCCATGCAATCTTATTACTAACTGACTGTGTCATCCTTATCGAAGGATGACACATTCCATTTAGTATAAGCTGTAAGGCAACCTTATTCATGTCTTGTCGTTGCCCTCCGGCATGAGAGAACTAACCCGTACATCTGTGTTATTTTCGTTCCGCCCTGAAGTGTCATCGTTCTCGACAGCGCCATCTTTGCCAGTCATTGTTAAGGTTTAGGTTAACATCGCATCACCAAAATAATTCACTGATAGCGAAAATGTTCGCCACTCACCATTTCTGGATTGTATCCTCTGCTGTCTGATTATAAAATGGACACGCAAAAAAAACAAAATGATGGTAACTTCCGGCCGATTAGATATTACACACATTGGCATTAAATACTTTTTAATGCCAAAGAAAAAATAGAAGTTAAGAACGGGGTTTCACTCACGTTTTGTTCCCTTAATCACCTGTATGCATCTCTGGCGACTCTTCTCATCGGCAGAAATACAGGCAATGGTAAACACTAGTAGCCTGGCCGTGTACTTCTTTGTCATATTAGTAAGAAGCTTCTAATTAACACCCATAATTTGTTCCTGGTTGCCCAACATTCAAGGAGCCTAGATTTTAAAACTAGCTTTTGCTGACGGCTTCGCCCGCGTTAATTTAGATTATGTCAATACATTTAGAAGTCCTTCGGGAACAGGGCTTATTTACTAGATGTCTCTGTGTCCTTCTCCGTTTCCCTGACAAAGTGTATGCTAAATTTTCTGATGATCGATTGAGCGGTAAAAGCGTGAAAGCGTAACAAACAAACTATCTCATATTCACATGTTAGGTAGGATTATAGAGATACAAAAGGCATTGATCTGCGAAGGAATAGTAAACATCTAACCACACCACTCAACCTACTTTCGTTGAATAAGTGAGAGTCAAATTAGTTGTTAGGAAAACGGGATATTCATTCGAGTAACTTCGAGAAGGAAAGTGATCTGGTTTTAGGGCTTGACCTTATTTTCTATCGTTATCCTGTTCACACAGTCACCTTGTATTGCACTCTTTTGTTGAATAAGTGAGAGTCAAATTAGTTGTTAGGAAAACGAAATATTCATCCGAGTAACTTCGAGAAAAACTTCGTTGGTGTAAATAAAGAGTATGACCAAAAAGGATCTCCACTTTAGTCGCCAGTACTACCAGTATTTAATCCACACTTAAAGCTCAAAATTTAACCATATAAATGAAAAAATAAACATTTAAAGAAAGTGATATTGAATATTTTACGAATAGACAAAGACTTAATATGTACCTACGCATTTAATACCGAGTTATTATTTTGAAAGAATATTAGATATAACCTACTATTATCACTCTGTGTTCACAAAAACCGTCATGTGATTCCGATTGCCTTTCTGTGCGCCAATATCTAGAGTAGTGCGGTATTTAACAACAAACGGTCGATACGCGCGACCACTTTCCGAGCGGACAGTCGGCCGAAAGCATTTGCGCTATTCATGACTTTTAAAAAAAAATAAGTTCGTACCACTTTATCATAATTTCTCGGTTTCAGTTTTTTTTATTAGTTTTAAATAGAATAATTACGTATCGGAAACGTATTAAAAAGAAAACAAGGTTCCATTTTCAAATTTCCCGCGCGCAAATTGTGCCAGAGACTTATTTGCATTGTGGTCAATTATCTGGTGTAATCATTGGTGAAGTAAAGGTTTTTCTTTTTAACTGATGTTTTGTTTAAATTATAGGATTTCATGCGGTGCACTTGCGTGAAGGCTTTGTAACGTCGGATATGAGGACAGACTGTTGTTGAAGTTTGTATGAAGATGGATTATTTCAAGCCTGATGCGGTGAAGATATTGGTGTGCTGAATTTTGGACTTAGTGATCATCAATGTTCGTGTGTTGTGTCGAAAGTAGATTTTGAAAAACTCTGTGCTGTGCTACATTCAATATGATTGTTCTAAAGGTGAGTGCTCTGGACGTTCGTACTAACACAAACAAAAATAAGGGGTGCAGCAGGGTGAAAGAAATAATAATCGCAATAGTCTGTGCTTATAACACCTACTCCCGAGTGTTTATGTTCTTATATAACCATCATTTAGTGTTATTGAAGTTATACTTCTTTTGGCGCGTAAGGGAAAAAACGATGAGAGTAAATTTTTACGATGCGCGCGCACACCGTCACAAAAAACCCTGAAGTAAGCTAGTCAACATTTTAGTTTTTCAAAAAAGTTACCAACTTCACGATAGTGATAAAAATGGTTTTTACATATTACTTTGAGTACGTTCGTAGAATTTAAGGTTAGTTGACGGTATGTATTATTTATTATGACATTCAAATAAACTTTATTTAACTAGATAAAAGTATAACTTCTTACGTGACACACACTTTTGTTTTAAATGTGTTTAGTAGAAAATACTGTGTAAAAACGATTGTCGATCAAAGTGTACCAATACTATAATCAAATTCGTACAGTAATAAATGAAACTTTACAGTATTTAAGTAAAGAATGCAATAACTGAAATAATAGTAAAATGTATAGACAGTTGTGTTCGAGTATTATGTATTCAACTAGGTAATTACTTTAGGTAATTTGATAAGGCGGTGGTTAAATTTAAAACGTCTTAATTAAAGATATAATTAAAGAAATAAAACGTCGTTGTAGTCCCTACATTTTCACATCGGTTTTATTATTCTGACTCGTTTATAAAGTAGTTAGACTCTAACTTACTTTCTTACAATTAGGGCTTTCAGATAGCCCTAATTGTAAGAAAGCTAAACCAAGATGAGGCTCAGATATCTCAGTTATTATTCAGCTGAGCTACCTTAACCCTTTTCTTAATTTAGTTTTCTGTTTATAAACAAGTTTGAACCAAGAGCCACTCGTATCTGCGAATATCGGCGCCCCTAGCGACCTGTTGTCTTCTATAGTGTGTAGGTATTTCAAGAATCTGTTGGCTCTTACTCGATAAAATATCTGTTGTCCTAGGATATCTTCCAAGAGGAAACGATGAGTTATCAACCTAACTTTATATTGCCACCAAGGCAGGTATTATTATAGTTAAAGGAATAAACGTAATGGTATGAAGCCTCATAATCGACATTGTGTTTCTTGACTCTGACCAAATTGTCTCTCTGCATAATATAATTAGGTGGCAGGTTCTAGGATCTGAGGTAGCAATTGAGTAGACTATCTATGATGCTTTCATCTTAATCGACATTGTGTTTCTTGACTCTGACCTAATTGTCTCTCTGCATAATATAACTAGGTGGTAAGTTCTAGGATCTGAGGTAGCAATTGAGTAGACTATCTATGATGCTTTCATCATAATCGACATTGTGTTTCTTGACTCTGACCAAATTGTCTCTCTGTATAATATAACTAGGTGGCAGGTTCTAGGATCTGAGGTAGCAATTGAGTATACTATCTATGATGCTTCCATCATAAACGACATTGTTTCTTGACTCTGACCAAATTGTCTCTCTGCATAATATAATTAGGTGGCAGGTTCTAGGATCTGAGGTAGCAATTGAGTAGACTATCTATGACGCTTTCATCTTAATCGACATTGTGTTTCTTGACTCTGACCTAATTGTCTCTCTGCATAATATAAGTAGGTGGCAGGTTCTAGGATCTGAGGTAGCAATTGAGTAGACTACCTATGATGCTTCCATCATAATCGACATTGTGTTTCTTGACTCTGACCAAATTGTCTCTCTGCATAATATAATTAGGTGGCAGGTTCTAGGATCTGAGGTAGCAATTGAGTAGTCTATCTATGATGCTTTCATCTTAATCGACATTGTGTTTCTTGACTCTGACCTAATTGTCTCTCTGCATAATATAAGTAGGTGGCAAGTTCTAGGATCTGAGGTAGCAATTGAGTAGACTATCTATGATGCTTTCATCATAATCGACATTGTGTTTCTTGACTCTGACCAAATTGTCTCTCTGTATAATATAACTAGGTGGCAGGTTCTAGGATCTGAGGTAGCAATTGAGTAGACTATCTATGATGCTTCCATCATAAACGACATTGTTTCTTGACTCTGACCAAATTGTCTCTCTGCATAATATAATTAGGTGGCAGGTTCTAGGATCTGAGGTAGCAATTGAGTAGACTATCTATGATGCTTTCATCTTAATCGACATTGTGTTTCTTGACTCTGACCTAATTGTCTCTCTGCATAATATAAGTAGGTGGCAGGTTCTAGGATCTGAGGTAGCAATTGAGTAGACTACCTATGATGCTTCCATCATAATCGACATTGTGTTTCTTGACTCTGACCAAATTGTCTCTCTGCATAATATAATTAGGTGGCAGGTTCTAGGATCTGAGGTAGCAATTGAGTAGTCTATCTATGATGCTTTCATCTTAATCGACATTGTGTTTCTTGACTCTGACCTAATTGTCTCTCTGCATAATATAAGTAGGTGGCAGGTTCTAGGATCTGAGGTAGCAATTGAGTAGACTATCTATGATGCTTTCATCATAATCGACATTGTGTTTCTTAACCAAACCAAATTGTCTCTCTGCATGATATAATTAGGTGGCAGGTTCTAGGATCTGAGGTAATAATTAAGTAGACTATCTATGATGCTTCAATCATAATCGACATTGTGTTTCGTGACTGACCAAATTGTCTGTCTGCATAATATGGCTAGGTGGCAGGTTCTAGAATCTGAGTTAACAATTGAGTAGGCTATTTAGCATTCATTCTATTTGCTTTGCCCTTGTTTATTCCAAAATTAATGAAACGTTCTTTATTATCGAATTGTGCCTTTTGTAATTGTTTTGACATGCAATTATAAATATACACAAACGCTAACCGACTGAAAACCGATTAATCATATGAATAGGCATCTAATCCATTGATAGGTCGTTAACATTCCGTTATTAATATTATTGTAAACATATCTTCATTTGTCTGATACTCTGACAGTGGATTTGTAGTGCCTTTGTTATATCACAGTTTGTTCTTTAAATGACAACATAAACTTTAAGTACTATGTTCATTACATTTGTAAAAAAAAAAAAATTGTCATTTCGAATTCCAAATAGTGCTTTTTTCAAGTTTACTAGAAAATATTTAACTCCTTAAATTTAAGTTTCACTTATTATGGATTAACATCATTATTATTTTTTTTAACGAGATTAATTTAGTATACTGGCTTGGGTTTAGTGTTTTGAGGTTTGCGGTTTTATAATGGTTGTGTGCATACAATATTTCTAAAAACGTTCATTGATAATGGAGTGATGTAGTATATAGTCAACTAGCTTTTGCTCACAGATTCGCTCGCGATAAAAAAAAAGTTATTTTTAATCATCGGAAACAGTACTTTTTTAAGAAAGTTACCCTATGTCGCACGCTTGACTACGGGTGTGCAAAATTGCAAAACAAATAAACTCACATTCGCATTCGCGGTTATAATAAAAAATATTCCCTCTTCCTCGCCCCATATTCCCTCCTTCCCCTATTCCCGCCGTAAAGGCCGGCAACGCACTTGTGTCTTTTAAGTTGCTGGTGCTCATGGGTGGCGGTAGTCATTTCCCATCAGGTGACCCATCTGCTCGTTTGCCCATATACCTTAAAAAAAAATTAAAAAAAATTGGTTAGGATTAGGATAAAGAACTTCCGCTATTTTTGTCAGACTCAGATTAAAGAATAGCTCAATACTCGTATCGTTTTTTCGCACGTTGCTCTATCCTAAAGTTCTATTCTCCGTTATCACAAATATTTAACTGTGATGGGATATATTCAGATTTTAGCTCCAACTGGTATAAGTAATACTTCTGTTAAAGAGAGAGAAAGCTAAGAAGACTTGTATTTAGAAAATAATTAATTACTCGCCATAAAACAGTATTTACTTGGTATAACTATCAAACAAAACGGAAGGTTGTAATTGATTGTTAATAAAAAGGTTTTGAAAGGAAAAAGGATTTGGTCGAAAATGATCTTAAATGAAATTCTGACAATTAAAGATGTTCTCAACTTCTACAACTAACAACCATATTATTGTAATGTACTAAATTTGGTGCAATGATTACTTCATTATATTCGCAGTTCCCTTCGGAGTTTTCTCGTTCTATGACTATTTCTGTCTGCGGCGCCGATCCCAATATTATATGCTCATATTCCCTTTTCTTTTTTCTACTATTTCTGCTCAACTAATTATCACTTTTTCACTGATATTGATAATGACTGGTCTGTTGGTCTAGCGGTTAGTGACCCTGACTGCTGAGCCAGAGGTCGTGGTTTCGATTTCCACCCAGGACAAATAATTGTGTGATGAGTATGATCATTTGTTCTGTGTCTGGGTGTAATCCCACTAATATTATAAATGTGAAACTTTGGATGGATGGATGGATGGATAAATGGATAGATGGATGGATGGATAAATGGATGGATGGATGTTTGTTACTCTTTCACGCCAAAACTACTAAACCGATTGCGATGAAACTTGATGTGTAGATAGCTGGAGACCTGGATTAACATACAGGCTACTTTTTATCCCGATATTCCCACGGGATTGGGACTTACGCGGGTGAAACCTCGGGGCGCTGCTAGTTTATTCATAAATATGTGTGTATTTAGAAATATACAAGTATGGTTGTCAGCAGTCTGGTTACCATAGCACAGGATCTGCCTAGTTTGGGATCAGATGGCCGTGTGTGAGATGTGTGAAGTTATTATTATGTTGCAGTTATTTTTATATGAATTTCGTAGAGTTTCTATGTACAGTGACAATTACTTTTAAAATTGAAATAAACTATAGATTTTCCCGTCACTGTTTGATTACACAACTACTATTACATTATCAAATACTTGAATCAAATCTATTGTTTTACAACCAGTAAAATTACGCCTACATTAGAATATAGATTGAGCATTTCGGTTTTATACAGAACTATAAAAGGTTAAGGCATTTATAGAATTTGTGAAATAATTCGAATACTGTTACCGTCGTCGAATACACCTACCCACACGGTATTTACCATATGGAGAACGTTCAATGTAGTTAATTGCTATTAATTACTTGCACCGGAAAGGTGTTTAATTTTATTACTCTACTAGCAGTTCCCGCGGCTTCGCTCGCGTGTACATATTCATGTATTTTGCCCGGAACCCTAGTTCTTTTTCCAAAATAAAAGTAGCTAAGTACTATAACACCAGCTATCTGCCAGTGAAAGTCCCGTGGAAATCGGTCCCCTTGTTCCGGAGATAAGTCGAACAAACAGACAGACAGACAGACAAAAATTAAAAAACCAGATTTTTAGGCGTAGGGTATCGTGCAAATAACCGTATGAGCTTAAAACAAAACAATTATGATGATGACGATGACCTTGATGTAATTCAGATTCCATTTAGATGTTTCATAATAATTGCAAATTTACCATATTGCAACTTTGGACGCATTTCTCATTGCAGTAAGTTCTCAGAAATAAATAAGGTAGAAAAAACTATAAATAAAGAATTGTTTTGCCATTGTGCTATTGGTTATTATTTAGGAACATTACTTTGTTCATTATAGCTACTTAGAGTGCTTTGAGCACACTAATATCTTAAAAGAGAAAATTAAATTTACTTCCATGCAATATCTTGATAACATGTCAAACAATATATATTATGTAGCTATCAATACAATAACTTAATAAGTTACTGTTTTTACTTCAAGCATAGCCAGTAACACTTTTCTGTTTTAACGATTAAACAGAAAATGGTACTTTAAAAAGTAAACATCTTACATAGACGCACTAATAGAGGTTTAATATCTAAAAATATACTTCCTACTTAGTTACTTTTACCTACTCATTGTTTGCAAACAATGTAACATTAAGGTCGCGTTTGGATATCTTATTACAAGACAGTAAAACAAATTAGCTTGTAAATAAACATTGACTCAAGTAAAGAAACAGTAGGCAAAACATTTTTTCGTTTCTCCGCTAACGAAGTCACATAAAATTCATGTTTAATGTTGTGACACGACCAACACTTTTAGAATGACAAATAACCTCAATTGAGATTTTTGTATGCTAAAAAGGATATTCCCTTTCTAAGTTGACCATTTATATCCAGGAAACAAAGTTATCTGATCGATGTTTAGTAACACTTTAATATCTAAATAATCATTTTGATTTAAAGGTGCTTGTCATTCGATCTAATCGAATAGCTGTTTAACGATGTTAGTGTTTGGTCGCGCAAAATAAATAAACCGCAATAGTCGTTTGAAACATAAATACAGTAGCTAAGGTCTAATCGCTCACTACGATCCAGTTGAATATTGAGTAGGTATAAAATACACAATGGGATAAAGTGAGAGTGAAATTAAGAAAGTAGAACATTTGAATGTACGAGTATGTGGGTATGCAGTTATTGCATTAAGGAATAGGTACATAATATTATACACTGACAGATCTATGCTCAGGGTAGATCGATTTAATTATTCTTTCGTGTCATTTTATTAAATTTAATTTGCAGCGTAGAGTGACAGGAGGAGGAGGACTAGTGAGTATATTAGTTATGTCTGCGGTCTCTTGAAGCTGTAAAAAAATCAAGCTTCTTAGTCAACCTAATCAAAAGATACGGTCATTTAAGCCTTAGATTTAAAGAAATTTGAACATTTCGTCTGTAAATCAAAAACCTATAGGATACTTCCCGTTGACCTAGAATCATGAAATTTGGTAAAAAGCATGATCTCGCAGCACAAGTTAAGGAAAAAATCCGAAAGTCGTAAATTTTTTGTTATATCCAATAAAAAAAACGAACAGACAGACGGACAGACAGACAGACAACAAAGTGATCCCATAAAGGTGCCTTTTTTTCTTTTAAGGAACGGAACTTTAAAAATATTTTTTGGGATTACAAACTTATATTTTGCGGTTGGAAAGTTGACTTTGTCGTTTAATCGATGTATGGGAGTTTTTTTAGAAATGCAAAATCAAATCATTGAGAATTGATTCCCGACACGGGCTTACTATCTAGATACAAGTTTGTTTGCTTACGGAACCCTCGGTGCTCCAGTCAGACTCGCACTTGTTCGGTTTTTAGACTCTAAAACAACGAACGATGACAACTCGAAGTATTTATTTTATATTTTCTTTGCACTACAATACAAGTCTTCGTCTTCTTAGTCATACACTCCTGCGGAATGGTCGTGGTTATGAACTGTTTGATAAGTTCACTGCGGCTTTTGCGAGACTTCTCCATTTGCAGCACAGCATGTCCATTCCGTAAGAATTTTATTTATACAAACTTCAAAGAGTTTTGAAAACAGATCTCCCAAAAGTAAATGGCAAAGTAATCTTATTACAACATTATAAATGCGAACTTTTGAACGGATTTCTATTAAATTCACATAAGATAAAGCCACGCGGGCACCTAGCCCCCTTTTTTTTGTGCATTTGGAAAACCACTCGGGCCGTCACAACACCGGGGTCTTCGGTGTTGCGGTGTATCGGAATCGAACCGACTAAAACAACACGTGTGCCGTATTGCGCCTTAAATAGGAGGGATCCGGAACCGGGGGGGACCTAGCCCCTATCGTAAGCTTGTAGAAGATGAAATCGTTGAAAGACGATTTATATGTATATTGAGCATGAGAATATTTATAGTATTAAAAGACGACCTAAGTATATTTTTGTGGAAAATGTTGAATAAATCATAGCACATGTGAATCCTTAAACCCTTACATATTGATTTGAAAACATTGGATGACGGTCGGTCCCCTAAGATTTTACTATGCTTGATCATTTATTTACATTGACTTACTTTAATGATTTCATACAGAAATACACTTTAAGATATCATTATTCATATGTAGATATCAAGTCGTTCGATAAAAGTGTAAGGAACGAATGTAAATGTATCTGTTGTGTATATATTTGTGTCATGCACTATAAGAACTCTCAAAAGTAGTTGGGGCTTTACTTTAAACCCCTTAGCCTTTAGATTTACTTATATGATATAGGTGCTCATAATTACATAATAATATTTTATCGCCCACGATCATTCTAACGTATAATTTTAAAGTCTAGACAGCGATAAGTTTTGAAAGATCTTGCACAAGATATGAAGTTATTGAAATCATAGTTGCATTTTTATCATCTTTATAACTTGTGTTAAGGAATTAGCTATTACCTGCGATTTCACTTGGTGAACTTTGAAGTTTGATTTAAGGCTCCATTACGGCTACGTTACGTTTCAATATTAACACGTTTTAACTTTTTTTAATATAAAAGAAGAAATTAATGTTATTTGAAAAAATATAAGTAAGTACAATACCTAACGAAGGTAAACATTTGTTTAACAATTTGATCACTGAGCTATTAGTATGTAAATTTATTAATCTATTTTCAGCAATGGACAGTTTAAACAATGCACGCACACATAAGGACACTATGTTCAAATATGACGAGAGAGATGATGACAATGACATTATGTAGGATTCTCAAAAATGTAGCCCAAGGTCACAAGCACTTATAGGTTTCTAAATGTGTTGAAATAAAACACATTTGCAAACAAAATTTTGCATATATTGTGTACTCTGAACTACGACGATTTGTCTCAAATAACCCTGGCGATCGCTCTTTAATTTTTTTATATTGCAAAAGCTTATGTGGCTCAAACCAATGCTAAATTTTATTTTTGTTCTAAAATACTGATTGAAAACAAATAAAACACGTGCTTCTGTCTACAACTTGTCGAGCATCACACCCAAAACATAAAAAGAAGTATCTAAGATAAATAATTATTGTGATTTGTGATGAAATGCAAGTCAACCCATTTGTGAAGTGTCTGAATTTGTATTTTAACTGACGTCTCATTAACATATGTGCAGTCCGAACATAAACTTTACCGTTACGTAAGATGAAACTATAGGTACTTGTTAAAACTTATGATTAGCTTAGTAAAGTGTAAATATTCACTGACAAGCTCAAGACTGACAAGCTTTATAGGTACACTGTGTAACACAGGGTTGGAGTTTACATCAAAGCTGGTCACTGGCTACCAGTCCGTTTGAGAAGTAAATATAATTAATGGTGTAATAAATAAAAATTTATAAATAAAAAGTGAGAAATGGTTCAAATTACAGATGCCCGACTGAGGAAGTAACTCGAGAAGATCCTAGTTAAAATAACCTTGTGTTGTAATACTGATGAAATATCTGTTTGTTTTCTGAGCTCTCTAAGATGTAGCTGTATTACTTAATCGTGTTAATTCCTCAAGGCAGAAATGCTTTTAAGGCCTCTTATAGTTTTCTTAGGTTAGGTTAGGTTCTATTTAAGCCGTTCCGGATGTCGTAATAAAGCTGTTCCCGGATCCCTCCTACTTAAGGCGCAGTACGGCACACCGTGTGGTTTTAGTCGGTTCGATTCCGACACACCGCCCCACCGAAAACCCCGGTGGGGTGACGGCCCGAGGGGGTTTCCACAGGCACAAAAAAAAAAAAAAAAGGTTCTATTTAAGCCCGGGATCCCTCCTACTTAAGGCGCAGTATGGCACACCGTGTGGTTTTAGACGGTTCGATTCCGACACACCGCCCCACCGACAACCCCGGTGGAGTGACGGCCCGAGGGGTTTCCACACGCAAAAAAAAAGGTTCTATTTAAGTAATTTAATTACCTACTTGTAAAAAAATCAATAAACCACTATTATGTCTTTAGTTAAAGCTTTTTCTAGAGTGGTTTTATACCTATATTTATACTACATATAAATAAAATAGTTATTGATGTGATGAACAGATTGTCCGAGAATACTTTGCTTCCAATAAGCGACATGTTCTTTTTTAACTGATATCAAAAAAGGAGGTAATCAATTCGTCACATATGTATGTAATTTTATTAGAACTGCAAAATATTCACATATGGCAATCTATTATAGCTTCCAAACAAATTTTTTTTTTAAAGGTGTATGATTTTACGGTGTGATTCTATCTTTTAATTTGATTGCGTGTGATGTGAAATTCGAAAACAAAAGAATTCATTCTATAAAACAGTCGCCCGCCTTGTTATTTGTCTTTAAACTTAAATAACACATCCGGTTTTATTTTTAAAATAAAAAGAGTCTAGATTAATGTGTGCTACTTGTTACGATTGATGTCGTAATGATATGTAAAATAATTTGTTTATATTCTACATGTTAAAAAATGTATTAAGTACACATCGCTGCGTCTTTGGTTCTATGATAGTACTTTGTGTAGATGATGACGGATATATGTAATCACAAGTTAATGGAGCGTACTAAGCAGCTGGTATCTTTTAACCACATAAATTACAAGTAAAAGTTTGCATTCACGTATGGCGTACGTCGACAATTTCATAATAGGCTCTAGTTTATTTTTTGCCATTCACCTGTTTAATGTAATGTTGGGTGCGGTGGCACGCCATTTTTAGCGTACTAGTGTAGGCCAAGCGCCTCGGATATCTATCTTGTGGTCGACTCACTTTTCCGCTTTTACTTTCAGATTGCAACCGTTTTTCTCTTGACCCTAACCGTGGGAGCCGAAAAGAAAATCGAGTTACAAGACATCGAGGAGGACAATTTAAAGAGTGAAAAAGAAGGTGTGGTACATAAATATGTTCAAGGTTCGCAAGGTAGTGGTTCAGGAACTGGACCAGGACTAGTTCCCTTTGATTTGTTAAAGAACAATGTTCTCAGGTTTTTCGCTAATCAACCTCCTGCGCTTCATCAGCGATATATCCATCAGTACGCTGTTACAGAGCCGCCAGAAAGGTCACCTACAGCAAGTACCGTAGAGTATTCACCGCAAACGGCTCCTCAACAAGCGATGGTCGGATATTTGTCTAACATCCCGATGCAGGTGTATTTAATCCCACAATATTATACTGATCACACTGTTAATAACCACCAACAAATCAATCACCAATCAACTCAGGCGCGTTCTCAATACCAGTCTCCAGGTGTAGCGAGAGTAGCAGCTTACCAGACTGCCCCTGAAGCCGTACAAACACAAACTAATTATATTGAAGTACCTGCATATGTGACGCCAACAGGAAAGACGTACGTACAGCAATATACTCCACCAGTATACGTTGGTTACCCAGCACATCCTACAGTCGCTCCAACTCAAGCTACAGTCACTCCTGTCGTGGCATATCAAGTGCCAATTATAGAATACTCGCCTCAGCCAACCACCGCTCCTAAAGTGTACTACAATAATCCCCAATATACTGATAATAATTCAGTAGACGACGTGCAAGAACATGAAGACGACCAGAGGCAGTTTAGCACCCAAACAGAATTCCCATTCCATAAACCATTGTCCGAATTTCCTCGACACTACAATTCACGGGTGCCAATAAGGGATGATTATAGACCACTACACTCTAACGCTATTACAGAACTACCACGTCCAAATCCAGTATTATTAAGAGGTTCTCCCTCACATTTGGCTCATATACCGAAAACCTTACCACTCTATCGGCCATTAACAAAGCCTGTATATCAAGGAGGAATCGGTCATGTCTCAAGTGCGTTCACTCCACGTCCACATGAAGTTTACGGACTTCCTCCTTTTAAAAGACGCCCTACCTCTTTGATAGATTCTTACATACCATCTAAAGTTCAACTGGAATACCTCAAAAGGGGTTTAATCAAGGAACCCTCAGCCGTGTACGATGCGTTGGCCAGCGGCCGTCTACCCCATCCAATTCCGCACAACTACGAACGAGGTTTTCTTCCAAATCAGATGTATCATACAGGTGCTGGTGCTGTTACATATGGACATTATAAAAGAACACCTAAAGTTGAAAAAGTTCACCAATAATATAATAATTAATCCACGACTGAAAACAATTTTAGTTTAACTAGGTTAGTTCAGCCAGTATGTATGTATTTTGTGTTAAGAGTTATAGGGAGTGTTGGTATAGAAACGTAAAAAATAAACATTGTTAATTCTTCAAATACATTACAAACAGTTAAGAGATAGTCTAAAACAGTTGGTACGTATGTAAATTATTACTGTCTCGAACATCCGTGATAATCGATATTATGTGCCTAAAGTACTTAAGTATCATTGTAAACTGTAAGTTCACTGCGAAGTTTTGCGTGCAGGATAAAGTTGGCTATTGCGCTTGAAGTTGCCTACTAGGAAAATGCCAAATTATAAAATTATTCTACAAGCTAAAATGGAAATACAGTCACTAAAAATATTGATTTAGGTTATTGCAGTTGATACTACGATAGCTTACATCTAAACTTTTTACAAGCTAAATCATTGGTGAAAGTGTATCAGTCGCAACAACAATTTGACTTAGACTTAGAAAGAGTTTGTTCCTGTAAAGATACTTATTCTACATAGGTACCAGAGTGGTCACGTGAAAATCTAGGTCTGCCGAGAGTACAGTAATTCAGTCGACAAGCAAGAGATGCCGAGGAGGTGTCTCTAATTATGTTGTGGATTATAACTATAAATAAAATTATTTATTAGATATTTTAATGGGTACTCATAAAGTGTCGGTGATGTTAAGCAGTGATATTATTTAATTCGTTTATTAACGTTTGCGATGCTGTTTTCTCAATTCTCTATTTAAGCAACTGTTATGATTGGTGCGATTGAATTGTTGAGAGAGGCGTATTTAAGTCGTATTTAAGAAAAACTTGTAAATTTTAATAGAAGTAAGAAAGAAGGAAAGAAGAAAACAAGGTTGTATGTCTAAATTTGTTTTCCAAGTACTAATTCTAGTAACTAGTAATATATTGTTATTTATAATAAAGTTGTTATCAAATATTGTATGATTAGTTTAATTTATTCTTTGCTTTTTATAACTGATTTGATTGTTTTACTTTAAAACTATTGACAAAAAGCAGTTAATTTTGAACTTCATTGCCGAGTCTTTAGATATATTAATACCTAATCAATTTAATCGCAAATTACAGACGTTTTTATGACAATTTTTTTATTCAGAGTTTCTGCAAAAAAATACAGTAACTTACTTTTATTACAGTAAATAGCGTCAGAACTTGTAAAAATCTTTTTTTCTATTATCATGCTTCTTAAAAGTAGTTTCAAGTTCGTAGTATATTGTTGATAATAGAATTAATTACTACTTTTAAGTTAATAGTAGACATGTCTCTTTACAAAGCCGTTTGCTATAAAGTCATGAGTTCGTTATTTATCGGTCTAATATATAAATATTTCTATAAAATACGTATAGCATAGATTTCACCAAAATATATATCTCGTAATACTCATTTTGAAATAAAGTGCATACTTTTTGATGAAATACCTCTTTTAACATATCCTTCCCAAAATAACCTCTTACATTAGAGATTCAATCCAAAGTAATATGGTGGTGATCTTCTGGCGTACGACGCTCACCTTTGAAGTAATCGATAAAAAAGACAGCAACTTGTCACTAAATTTGAAAGGGACCTGAATCGCATCTCTACATGGGGTTCCAAGAACCTGGTCGAGTTCAATGACAAGAAAACACAGCCATGCGCGTTTACTACCAAGTTATCTTCCTTTCTTCCCCTTCCCACTCCACACCACATAAACCACTACTACTGCAGAACAATCTCTATAAAACTCGGAATGGATGTACGCTGTAAACTAAAAAAAAAAACTACTTCGAGAGCGTTATAAAAGTGGCCTCACAGAAACTACGAGGGGCGATCAAAAAGTAATGATAATGAGTATAATAAAACAACGATTCTAGTTTAAATTTAATTTATTTTTCTACATAGTCTCCTAACAAGTCGATACATTTAGTCCAACGTTTCTCTAAGCCTAAAATACCCTTTAAAAAAAAATCTTTATCTTGGCTCTCCCAAAATGCCTCTACAGCAGCCATAACCTCGCTATCATCCTCAAATTTCTTGCCCCTGAGGTGTTCCTTGAGCCGAGGAAACAAATAAAAGTCGCTGGGGGCTAAATCTGGAGAATAGGGTGGGTGTTCGACCAGTTCGAAGCCTGCTTCTCGAATGGCAGCCGTCGCAACTTCGGCTTTGTGTGCAGGTGCGTTGTCCTGATGAAACAGGACTTTCGCTCGGAGTTTGCCCCGTCTTTTTTCCTTTATGGCTTCTCGCAGTCGTCTTATTTGATCAGCGTAGTAGGAGCCCGTTATAGTAGCTCCCTTTTCCAGGTAATCAACCATTATGATTCCCTCAGCATCCCAAAAAACGGACGCCATAACCTTGCCCGCCGAGCTCGAGACTTTGAACTTCTTCGGCGTCGGTGAGGATGGCCTTTTCCAAGTCATCGATTGTTGTTTGGTCTCAGGATCAAAATGATGGATCCATGTTTCGTCCATGGTCACAAATCGAGACAAAAAATTTTCTTGGTCAGCCTGGAACTTTGCAAGATTGGCTCTTGAAATGTCAACTCGCTTTTTCTTTTGTTCGTCCGTTAACATTCTCGGTACCCAACGCGCGGAGACCTTCTTCATATTCATTTTGCCGGTCAAAATGCTTTGGATGCTGCCATATGAGATCCCTGTGACCTCAGCTAAATGTCTGATGGTTACTCTTCGGTCTGCTAATACGATATCTTCGACTTTTTTCACGATTTCCTCAGTGAGGGACGAGGTTGGGCGTCCCTCGCGATGTTCATCTTCTGTGGATGTTCTACCCAGCTTAAACTCTTTGCACCACCGTGCCAACGTAGAATATGGAGGAGCAGAGTCCCCCAGTGTCTCCACCAAATCAGCGTGTATCTCTTTGGTAGACATTTTTTTCAAACAGAGGTACTTGATGACGCATCTCACTTCGTGTTTCTCCATTTTCGTGTTGTCGCTCCGACTGCTGGTATTCAAATGAATGTAGCTCCTCCAAATGATGTCCTATTTATACAATTTTTTAGGTGGGAAGTAGTGAAGGACCGAAGAAGTGAAAACAATTTTTTTTGGATTTTTACCTTTATTAGAAATACCCGTTTATCATTACTTTTTGATCACCCCTCGTAGGTGTCCTGAACAAGGTGAGGCGGTTTTTCACACCGGAGCAGCGGTGTCTTTTGTATGAGAGACAGATCCGTTCCTGCGTGTCTGTTCTCGTATCTGGGATGGCTCTGCGAAGTACCTACTTTACGCTCTCGACAGTCTGCAGCGACGTACCAACATCCTTGAACCCTTGAAGTTGAGTAGAAACGTGGCTACGCTACGTCAAAGAGGCTTCTATGGCAGTAATCTACCGCCTCCTACCATGGTAAGTATTCCAAGAAGCTCTTCCAATTGATTCCCCCTTCTCCTTTCGTATGCAAAACAACACGTCGCGAGCTCAGGTGTCACCTAAACACAACGCTGCATCATGCCGCACCATTAAAACTTGGAATTCATTACCAGGAACACGTGTTCTCTACGACCTCCAACCCCGGGTTCTGTTTAGATGAAACGTGAAAAGACGTCTCTCGAGGTCGTCAAACTGAAGGCCACCATTTTAGTATCATCCGTATCTATAATCAATCAATCAATCAATCAATTAGCTGCTACTAATACGATATTATCAGTAAACCGAAGGTGCGAGATATACTCCCCGTTTATATTAATTCCCCGTCCTGTCCAATCCAGTGTTACATAACAAAACAATTAATGAAATATGTATTAAAAATACTTATACTACGTATGTATATCATTTAGCACTGTGAATGTAAACTCTTATAAATTACGGAAGCATTCATAAGAATTCACATTCACGATAGCTGGCTTCTTATATCCGATGTAGAAGAGAATTTTATTTTTACAATTCAGATCGGGTCTCTTCATTTATAGCCTGGTTGGTAGGTGCTGGCACGGGTTTGAATTCCATCCTAAGAGTAGACTTTATCTAGATATTTTAAAAGGAAATTCGGGAATTACAAATCGAATAAAAAAAACTTTTTTTTTGGTTGCCCAATTCTTCCGGAAGGTTATAAACTTATAAGTTATTAGGAGCAAAGCAGACCACAAATGCGGCTGAAGCTATGAGGAACGGCATATTATATGATAAAAGATGATTGATGAAACTTTACGCGTGAGGTATTTAGACTCGTCCGTTACTTAATGTATATAATTAAACGTGTCTGAACCGTCACGTTTTAGCCAGATATGAAAAAAAAAACATGACCAAGGTGTTACAAGTTTTAATTTAACTAAAGTAAATTACTATCTTTAGGATGTCGGGAGGCTTAAACTGACGTATATGGTAAAAACAATCTGTCAAAGTTTTTTTTTATTATCGTGTTTTCCGTTCATCTGTAACACTTTACTTTGACAGTCCGTCGTTATTTCTCTGGGTATAAAACTTTATCTCGATGGATATAAATATGAATTAATAAAATGTTCAACTTTAATATTTAAATTAAAGAGAAGATGGTAGCAGACGTTGCTGATGAAAATCTACATATTATTATTACAGCAGGCTTAGTACAACGGACAGTAAAGGTTTTCAGATGGTCTACAATGATTTAGAATACGATATTGGGAACTGTTCTTCTCGGTGACAAATTAACAGTCCCTCGGGAACTATCTTTTTTCCTGGATGAAAAGTTCCCTATGTCCTTCTCTGTATTCATGGCAAAGTGTATGCAAATTTTTATGATGATCGGATGAACGATACGCAGTAGTGGATCTTGGGGGGGCTAAGGGACTTAAGCAACTTAACGGCTTTGAATCCGCGCGAGTATTATTTAAATCCTTATTTAAATAAGTAAAAATATTTGATGGAATCCTTAGAACCACCTCGTAATTATGATTATCCAGAGCAGACGAAGGGTGGACAAAGAAAAAAGTTCCGATCTGATTGACTGAAGGAATACTCTTGGCTAGTCTATAGTCAACAACAGAACGGTGCATATTGTTTGCCTTACTTATTATGTTCTGGCCTAGATAGTGGTGGCAAGCATTCTTTAGCTCTAGGATCTTTAGTCACTCGTCCACTTTGCAAATATGAAAAGGAAAGGGAAAGGGAAAAAGGGAAGGAAGGAAATTTTCAGAAACCATTCCGTTACCGATTACCACAAAATGGCGGTATTAAAAAGTACAAATTTCAAAAGTTCATATGAAAACCTCGAAAAGGCTGTTAATATTTTAATTGAAACTGAGAAACTGACAATAATAAATCAAAAAGAGAGCGGCTAATTCCTATAGTAAAGACAATATACTATGTGGTCGAGAAAATATACCATTAAGAGGCCACCGAGATGATGGTACATTGAGTGATAGTGATGAAATTGGCCAAGGTAAATTTCGAGCCATTTTGAAATTTCGTATTGAAGCAGGTGATCCATCTCTCCAAAGAGTTCGTATGCTTCCTGTCTGCAACGGACTTGACTGCTGCATTAAGCGATTAAATCATTCAAGAATTAAATCGATACGGCCTAAAACGGTGAAGGCATGCAGCTTGCCTAATGTTCGCAGTTTGATGGCAAAGTAGTTTTAGCAGTTTTGTACGTGAGTCAGCAAAAAGGTTGGATCTTTTCAAGCAAGCTATTTTTGAAAAACACCTAGAGGTGGAAAGAGTCAAGTTATAAAGTCTAGGTGATACACGTTGGGTTGAAAGGCATGATGTGCTCCTTTACTTCAAATAGATCTTCGACTCTATCGTACAGTTCCTTGTAGAAAACGAGAGAACTTCTCCATCATTGAAAAGTGATAGTTTCCTGGCTTCTATTCAACGATTCGATTTCATCTAACCTTTGACGTTAACCGTCGCTATATTTTAAATTACTGTTTTACTTTCACGGTCACTCCAGGCTCTTGTATTAGATCTTAACCTTTGTTATGAGATGGTAGAAAGTGTAGTAAGAATATTAGAAAGGTAGGTATAGAGAAAACTAAATATGAAGAAGTTTTCCAAGAGGCGTGTCGTATTGTAGAACTTTTAGAGATCCCAGTGCATGCCAGGACAGCCAAACATTCAACTCATCGTTCAAATATAGAAGCACCTGATACTAAGGAATATTACAAGTTAATATTAATACATAGGTGCAACCCTTGAGTTTCTTACCCATTCCCAAATATTCAAATTCTCGATAAATGTAGCGAGAATTTGAATATTTAGGAAAAAACTACTGCTGCACTCCACCCTCCAGTGGTTACTGGTAATGACCTGGAAGGTGGAGCGCAGCTTCTCTTCGCTTAAACTAATAAAATCGTTCCTTCGTACGACAATGACCGATGACAGGTTAACTGGTTTGGCTGCCATGTGTGTTCACCGAGATTTCTCTGGTAGTCTGCAACCTAACAAAGTCATTGAGGAATTCACGAAAAGTTATTCGAGGAGACTCTAGATGGATAAACCGTTAAATGCGTTAAACAAAATGAAATGTGTGCCTTTTAAGTATTTACTTTGACCTACCCTTATCGTTGTCAAGCTCCTCCCAAATGTCAATCCTGGATCCGCCACTGATGATACGCATAATATACAAACAAACATACATTGATTTTTATAAATTAGAAGATTCAAATTTACAGGCAAATTCGCAACTAATAGATAGTCACTAAGAAAACAAAATTCCTGAAACAAATATTACTAAGACTACAAAATATAGTAAAGTGCCAGCACATAACATTTTATACAATTATATTTAACAGTTCCATAATTTAATTGAATCGTATTTATTAATCTTCACTGTCTTCACTGATAAATTTTAATGGGACCCTGCTTTTACATTTATGTAAATGGAAACCAAAAATATTGATTGAAAGCAATCCACTTCCACTTTAAGAACAACATGAAAATAATATTTTATATAGGTACAGGTACAGCAAATGTTGCCAACAAACACACGGTCTACCTGATGGTAAGCGTTACCGATATCTAGGTATGTATAAATAGCCAATATACCAGCTGTGTTGCCAACCCCTGTCTTCTCTCCCATAAACTTGACCTTACTCCCTACTCATCAGCAACAAAAAAAAACCATAAAAGTCAATTTTATTGTTGGAAAATTTGTGTTAAGATATTTATTTTATTATACAAGTGTAAAAATAATATAACAGAACGAAGGCTGATGATGAAGACTTAATCTACAAGAACCTTTACTAGAAACTCAAAACAGATTGAGTTACTATATCAAAATAAATTAAAATACTATTAATTAATATTTTTACGGCACTTTATTGAATATAGCAAAGGTACACAAACGTCGTCAAGAAATACCCACGATAATTAACGTCGATAGAAGAATAAATGTATATGGATAATAGTTAAGCAAAAACATTATCTGAAACAATAATCCAGAAGTTCATAATATACGCTGTGGTAATAATATACTAGAAAGTTGAATACATAACAGTATGAAATTATAACATTTACACCGATTGAAATGTATCATTTGTTTCTTATAATGGCTTGATCTCGATCACAATAAAAAAATAAATTTGTAGGTTTAATAGATACTTAGTTTTAGAGTATAACCACAAAATACATAATAGTACCAGTAGTAAACTACAACTGCTAATGATACTATTTTTTGACTATCATAATTACGATTGTGAAATAATTATGGATCCGGATGTACAGTTACAATTATAAAAGCTTTTTGAATCATCTTTTAGTATTTGAATCTCTATGCAATAGGAATAGCCCACGGAGCAGCTCCTTGGAATAGCCTGTGAAAATAGTCAGGCTGGAAAAAGGAATAATCATTGTTTTCCAAATTCAAAAATGATTTTCATCATCGTAAGAAAATAATATACTACGTCATTTAGTTTCGTTAAACCTAACTTCTTGCGTACAACTAAGTAAAACGGATCTACTTCCTACTTACTAATCTAAAAGAATAAAATTTTATGAACTCCAAAAAAGTTTTTTTTTAGTTAATCTCTGAAGCGGTTTCTGGAAAAGGACCAGTACACCATGTAATTATTTCTACATTTTGTAACATGTTTCTTATGGTCAACCGTAACACGGGCCAAGCCCTCTATAGAGTACGTAGGCGGATGTTCGGACTACCTGTTGTAGTAAGAATTCCTTAATAGAATAACCGAATAACAATGTTCCTGACTCTTAAGGACTTAAGGACTGAACTTAAGGACCTCATGATCGCAAGCATATAAAAGCTACAACTTATGCCACGGGACCAACGATTTAATGAATCTCAAAACTAATGCTAAAGCTTCCAAAGGGAAGGCTATAGATCGTAGACTAGACATACTTACCTTAATATATCTATTCTTAGAGAGACTTTTCGTAATGTATTATTTATACACAAATTATATACAAAGAGTGCCGGTCTATTTCTTGAGCATTGAATCTTTTTTATTTTGTTTTTATGACTTTTTTGCCACCTTTGTGCCGTTTATTTAGGGTGTTTTGTAACAGACGTGTGTATTTAAACAATAATAATATTGCTCTAATTTAATTTAAAAAAAAAAACATTTTATAACACCGCCATCTAACGAACAGTTACAGCAATACTATTGATGTTTGTTTAGACATTTTCACAACCAACAACTCTTTTAAACAAGGTGGCCACACAGAAACTTTCAAACAGTTTCGTATACTATTCAGTAGATGGCAGTAATGTTGTATCATTTTGCGAAAGCAGCGAATCTTACTTTTATTTACATATTTATGATTGAAGTTGTAAAAGTGCGTTTCTTCACAACCTGATGGCGTATCAGTGCAAATAAAAAAGCTAATAGGAATGTGTATTTGAGTTATTGTTTGTTTCAGTTAATAATGATTTGAAAATATAATATATAATAATAATAGTATTGGGACATGTAGTCGCGTATAACTCAACATTTAAACCCACCAATTGCGTTTTTTTTAGACTTGGCTCTGGGTTTTTGAGTTCTTGCTACTCTACTCATTAGTGAAAGAAAATAACACTATCCTTGTAGGTCTGTCTAAACGCGGTCATCTGTAAGGTGGTGAATGCTCCAATTAAAGCAGGAGTTCACCCCATTTTCTATGATAAAATATATATTCCTCTATTTTTTATTTTCTCTCACCTTAGGTACTAAAGAGGAAATTTAGTAATTTATTTTTTATTGTACATGGTGCCATCGAGCAGACAGGTCACCTGATGGTAAGTGACTACCGCCGCCGTTGCCCGCCTTTAATTTAACTGTCTTAATTTTGAAATAAAACTATTTTTAACGCATTCTATCGCGATTTATTTGGTGTTATTTTACTATTTACACTGATCCCGACGTTTCAGTTGCTTTTCAGCAGCCATGGTCACGGGTAGACTAAGATGGTGGTCGTCTCATGTGTCGAAGTGCAAAGTTCTCTCAAAGTACCCGAGGTTTGTTGATTGTTTTTTTAAATCTTTATTTACGGAGCTTAGCCACAATTATGACTATGTCGCTGTTTGTTGATTGTTGGTATTACTATTTACGCAGAATGAGCTGAAAGTGTCTTGAAGCCTTGCTGTGTTTTGTATTTTCTTGGGTTTGAGTAAGTGGATAACCGGATCCCAAGCTGGTGGTACGTTCCAACCATCTTCTCTATTAAAATTAGGGTGTTTTTTAATTTCAATAGCCTCACGGAGCATCCTTGGTAGGAATCGGTGTTCTTTCGCGAGTACCTGTGGTTTATCGAAACGCAGGTAATGGTTGGTCCCTTGTTGCACGTGTTCACACACAGCAGACTTCATCGAGCGTTGGTGTTTTATGTCAGCAATGTGTTCTTTGACGCGGGTGCCAATGCTTCTCTTGGTTTGACCAATGTACGAGAGCCCACAGTCATAGTCTATTTTATAGACCCCTGCATCTTGTAGTGGTACTTGGCACTTGACAGATGGTAAAAATTGACTTATCTTCGTTGGCGGCTTGTAGTATGTATTGATTGAAGCTCGCTTCAAGATGTAGCCAATCTTGTCAGTAACTCCTCGTAGTGTCTGTGACAGTGGCTGGCTTTTCTTGGGATCTGTAACGGAGGCGCGGTAGTGGGAGCTTGTTGTCTTGCAGTACGTGCTTGACATGTGCCAGCTCAGCGTCCAGGTGTTTCTTGTCACAGATCCCACGGGCTCTCTGAAACAAAGACATCCCCACGGTAGCTAACTGTTTTGGATGGTGGTGAGATTCACCGTTTAAGTACCTATCAGTATGGGTCTTTATTCTATACACAGTGTGGCTTAAAGTATTGTTAGGATTTCTGATCAAAAGTACATCTAAGAAGGCTAATGAATTATTTGCCTCTAATTCCATAGTAAATTTTATGTTGTTATTAATGGAATTCAGGTGTTCTAGGAATGCATTTACACTATCTGTTGGTAATATTGTAAAAGTATCATCTACATACCGTTTATAAAATCTAGGTGTGATGGCGGCAGTCTGCAGAGCTCGAGCCTCGAAGGCCTCCATATAGATGTCAGCAACAACGGGCGATACAGGGGAGCCCATTGCCACGCCATTGATTTGTTCGTAGAACTTATTGTCCCACAACAGATAGCCAGTTGTTAAACAGTTTTCGAGTATTTCTGCATATTCCTCAGGCATGGTGTTCTCTAATAACTTCCTCCTAGTTATTTCTACACAGTCATGTACAGGTATGCATGTAAATAATGACTGTACATCAAAACTGACCATTGTTTCTTTGTTAGTGAGATGTAGGTGTTTAATCTCACTAACAAAATGGTAGGAATCTCTAACATACGCTCTTGTGTTGCCTCTAAGTGGTGAGAGTACCTTAGCTACGTGCTGAGTCAGTCTGACACCAACCTACAGACTACAGGGGAAGGGGGGGGGGGGGGGAGAAGGAGAATGCGAGGAGGAGGAGAAGAGGGGAAAACGGGGAGAAGGAAGGTTTAGGTTAACCTCACTCACTCGGCGAAACACAATGCAAACATTTCATAACTGCCGGTTTTCTATAAGGCCGTGATTTCACTCCGGTCGAGCCGACCCATACGTGCCGAAGCATGGCTCTCCCACAGTAAAATTACTAGTTATACTAATAGAGTTCTACGAGTATACTGTAGCAAGCGGTGGATCAAATGGACACGGTTTTATCGATTCCAACTATCTTACATATTAATACTGGAAGGGAGACGTAAATATTTCTAGGCTTTTGCAACCATCATATTTAGTTGTTTTATATTTATTTTCTTACTTTGTACAGTATCTAAGACTGAATATAGAAATATTATTATGTTTTATTACAGTTTCTTTTCACTTGAACAAAAGAATTTACTATTAGTTTACGCCACGATCGCCTAGTTTTTTTTCAAACATACCCAAACCCAACATTTCTTTAACTGTCCTATGGGACGGTTATATGTAACACAATACTGCGCCGTGAGGTGACTAGGTACTCATAATAAGAGGCGGCCTGGTCTGCCAGGGTTCCCGGAGACTTCCTTCCTAGGGCTCAACGGGCTAGGTGGCGTTGATCACGTTCAGTTCTGCTCCGTAATTAACTATTGTTTATAAATATTATAACTTGTGGAAACAGTGTCAAAATAACTTAGAACTAACTATAAAGTGACAAATAATAACACCAATTGTTATTTACAAAAAAAAAATAGTGTATCAGTAAAAAATAACTATATTACATTCAAACAAAACTGTTGCATACAAAAGTGTTAAATTTTAGTGAAACATTAACAGTATCAGACAATATTCAGTGCTTCAGTTACAGCTAAGTACAAAATTGTATTAATATTAAGAGTGAAAAACCGTCCCAAACTACAATATATTTTTAAAAGTTTTACTCAAAAAGTGCATAATCACTCTAAGACCAACATTCCATTCAGTGACATCTAGTTGATGCAACGACAAAACGATAAATTGTCGGTAAAACAGATCATGTTTGGACGTATAAGCACTGCATCTGTCTACTCAAAGTGAAAGCACTATTCCAGTTTAACTGTAACAATCTCTGTGGCGTGGATTGACTAGCTGCCGACTGACACGCAGAGAAACGGGGGTTCGAAACTCAGGTGTTTCGGTAAGCACTTTTTGTGATTAGATTCATCAATATAGTCAATCTACAATAAAATTACAATGGCAAACGATAACATTACACTTCGACGACCAGCAGCAATAAGATCACTATCATTGAATAATGAATCTACAACTTCCCTGTTTGAGTCTACAACTATGAGCTTACCGAATGCGTCATTAGAAGGTGATCACGAAAAAATTATGGAGCTAAAAGAACAAATACAGAATTTAACCGCCAATTTACAAAGCGCTAATCAGGAAATAGAGAACCTAAATTGTGAAAATATACGACTTCAGTCAGAGTTAGATAAATCGAATAGAATGATTGATATGTGCAAGAAAGTTGGGTTTGATGGAACAACATACTTATCGCCTAAAACTGTACAAATAAATAAATCTAAATCGAGAAGGATAAGTTTAAGTATAACTTCCACTCCGATTCGACATAATGCAACTGTCACAGAAACGAATGAATGCACTGTCCAACCAAAAAATCTAATTAGTAATTATGAAAACAAACTACCTTTGAAAATAAATTCTAAATGTAATATGAAACCTAAGACTACGCCAGACAACAGGATAGAAGGGAGAAGAATTCTTATCTTAGCAGATCAACAGGGTCAAGGTATACGAAACACTCTACAAGATCTCGTTGGTTCTGAGACGAGGGTAAGCTGTTATTGGAAGCCAGGTGCAAAAATGTGTGATATATTGCACTCCATGCAAAACGATATTAGTTCCTTAACAAGTAAAGACTTTCTAGTTATATTAGGAGGAATGAATGATACCAATCCGTGTGAACTACAAACACACCTTAATTATTGTCTTATGCGCAATAAGGAGGTTAATGTTCTTCTATGCGAGGTACCTTATAATAGGTTTTTAAATGAAATAAAACTGAATTATCTTCTGAAATTCATTAGTCGCCAATATAACAATAGCATATTTGTAAACATGAATTATATGGCAATTTTACCATATAACCGTTATAGGTGTATATGTGGATATCTACTAAAAGAAATTGTAAGATCCGACTATACAAGGAAAATGCAACAATATAATATACAAAAGCAGATACAAGGCACGACAAAACAACAACAACAAAAATATACTGCTGAACAAGGTACACAGACTGATGACATACGCGATTCGGACTATAGTTGTATAAATAACAGCCACAACATTATAGGAAACGATGCACTATCAGAACCTCTTTTTCGTGTATAATCGCATTACAATTCTACATCAAAACATTAACGGACTGCTGAGTAAATCGGGTATGTTTACAGTATGTGTAGAGAATTTGAGTCGGAAGGGTATTCATATTGATGTACTTTGCTTTTGTGAACACAATATGATGACTTCGGATAGTGATTTGCTATGTATTCCCAATTTTACGTTAGCAGCCTGTTATGCGAGAAAATCGAGGCGTGGTGGCACCTGTATTATGGTTAGAAATGGACTTAAATATGGATCTTTGGAAAATGTACCGCCATGCAGTGTACCACGTATAATTGAATGTTGCGGAATAGAACTCATGGATCATAACATAATTGTGTTATGCATTTATAGACCTCCACAGAGTCGCGACGTGAAAAACAAATTTGATGTGTTCCTTGATGTGCTATGCCGAGTCCTTACATTGTTTCCATTCAATAGTAATAAAAAGTTTATAGTGTGTGGCGACTTTAATATAGACATTTTAGAGAACACCACTTACTCACGACAGTTTAATCAAGTTCTTCAAGGATTCAATTTGAAATGCGAAATAAATGTACCCACTCGTTTAAGCTCAGGAACCTGTATTGATAACTATGCACATAATTTACGGGGATGTAGGAGCGAGGTATTAGAACTAGCAATATCAGACCATACAGCACAACTACTACACTGTCCTGTCAAAAAAACATGTAGACTCGACTATTGGTTTTCAGAAAAACGTAACTACTGTAAAACTAACATAAACAAATTTGTTGATTGCCTAATCGGGATAAGTTTTGCTAAAATATACCAGGAACCGGATCCAAATTTAGCCTTTAATATGTTCCATGAGCTATTCTTACATACGTATAATTTATGTTTCCCAAAAATTAAGACGAAAATCTCCACAAAAATAAAGCCTAGGTGGGTCAGTAGTGGTATTAGAGCTTGCAGTAAAAGGAAGCGTGAACTCTTATGGATATACAGGCGATGTCCTACGGAAAGAAATAAACTAAATTTCCAAACTTTATCTCGTAGATTTAAGAATATTATCAACTTAACAAAAAAACATCAAAATAGTAAATATGTACATACTTCTAAAAATAAATGTAAAGCCACTTGGAAAGTAATAAATAAAACCAAGGTTTATTACCCTACTGAAGGCATTGGACAAATAAAATTAAATAATCAATTAATAACGAATCTACGCAGATCAGGTTAAGCATGTGGATGGTAAACAGCATATCAGAACTGGCATCACCGGTAAATCTTTCTCAATTTTTATGCAGCCTACCGTACCACAAGACATAAACAGAATTACAATGCAATTAAAAAATACGACCAGTACCGGCTATGATGAAATACGAACAAATATTGTAAAAAAAGTATCGGTATATATCGCTCCTGTGCTAAGTCATATTATTAATAGTAGTATTCTGCATGGCATATTTCCCGACAAACTAAAACTGTCAATTATAAAACCCCTTTTTAAAAAAGGAGATACAGATGATATGTCATGCTATAGACCAATTGCTCTAATTTCAGTTTTTTCCAAAATTTTTGAGAGAGTTATCTACGATAATATAAACAATTTTTTTGAAAGAAATAACCTGTTCTCTGAACAACAAAAAGGATTTAGGAAAAATAAAGGAATTGATATAGCTATATATGACTTTTTGAATATAATTATGTCTAGAGTTGATAAACGTTTACCTGTGGCGGCCCTATATATGGACATGACGAAAGCGTTTGATTATGTGGACCACAAAATTCTCATTGAAAAATTGAATGCATACGGAATTAGGGGAAACGTATCTAACTTATTAAAATCATATTTAGCAAATCGTCAACAGATAACTGCCATCAATAAAATAAGTTATAAATGTAAAACTGAGCTCTGCTATCACTCAAATGTTAGAAATATAACTTACGGAGTACCACAAGGAAGTACATTGGGCCCATTATTATTTAACATTTACATCAACGACTTTCCGTCAGCAACGACTTTCCCCATGGTAATGTTTGCTGATGACACTACGGTTGTATTCGACAATCCCAATATCCATTTAATTGAAACCGATATTAATAGTAATATCGTCTCTCTTGTAACTTGGTTAAAAGCGCAAAATTTAAAAATTAACGTAAACAAAACAACCGTTATGAACTTTGGTAGAAACATAAAGGAAAACTTAAACATTAAACATGATGAAATAAAAATTCGTGAAACTGCAACAACAAAATTTCTTGGACTGCAAATAGAAAATACATTGCAATGGAAAGAACAGATAGGGAAAGTATGTGGCAAACTAAATCAGCATGCATATGCCTTATACATGCTAAATAAATCTGCAGACCATGATACTGTCCTTACAGCGTACCATGGACTAGTTGGGTCCACATTAAGGTACGGTATTATATTTTGGGGGAATGCAGTAGGTAAGGAATTGGTTTTCAAGGCACAGAAGCGTTGCATCAGAGCAATATGTCACCTACGGACCACTGATAGCTGCAAACCGCATTTCATTGGCCTTAAATTATTAACAATGCCATCAATGTACATTTTTGAAATGTGCATGTTCGTAAAACGTAACTGGTCTAAATTCTCAGAAATAAGTAGCAGTCGCAGATCAGGTAAATTACATGTCGTAGCATCTAAGACAACCATGTACAATCAAAGTGTATTTTGTATGGCACCAAAGATCTATAATAAGCTTCCTACATTTTTAAGTTCTTTGCAAAGTATCCAGGATTTTAAAAATAAATTGTTTGCACTTCTGGCAGAGAAGGCATACTACTCTATAAATGACTATTTAAATGATAAGTTTCACACAGGATGCATTTAAGCTGTAATGATTTTTGATTGTCCCATCATATATTGTTAATTAATTTCAAATGTTATTATTTATTAATCTCTATTTACATTATATTAAATTTTCAAACTATAAAATAATGACAGTAAAATAATTTATTAATTGATAATTTATGAAAGGAATTAATTATTATTTATTATTATGTGATAAAATGGAATAATATAAACAATAGATATATACCTACTAACCATAATTTAAGCATAACTAACCATGTAAATTTGTACACCACGTTATGTGGTAGGACATAGTGCGACAACATTTATATATTAAGATCTCTGTAAAACCTCTGTTCCACAAAAAATGATAAATAAATAAAAATAAAATAAAAGGGTATACCCGAATCCCTTCCAATAGACTCACTTGTGACGGAACACCCTGTGGTTTTAGTCGGTTCGATTCCGAAATAACACTTCACCGCTAGCCCTGGTGAGGTAATGGCCCGTGGGGTTTTCATGAACCTTTTTCGTTTAAAGGACTAGAAAACCATGGGTTCTAACGACTTGTTTGTAGGTACTTTCGTATCTTTATCACAGACAACTTTAATTAATTTAAAGTCTATTGAAAGCTATCTTATGAGCTTTATGCTGCTACAATTAATATTACTTAGATTTCTATGCACAGGTTATCTAAACATGTCGGTGCAATTACTTTATTTCGTAATGTGTTGAAACTAAAAGACAACACTTGGCGGATGTTATACAATTGTGGCCATAAAAACTGCCTTTGCGGGCGTTAAAATAGGATAAGATCAATTTTGTGATAGTTGATCCGATTATGGCATCATATCTATAAGACATCCTATAACTGTAATACATTATGACATTTCCTTCCTGATTAGCGAAAAATGTGCTAACTGGACTGGTTCTCTCTTTTATGCATCTATATATGGTCAGCGGTCCGGCAAGCTTCTACCGCGGCCCGTAAACACTCACATTACCACTCAATTTATTACTCACACACATCATGACAAGCTTGTATTCCCAAGAATTGATTCGCTAACCATCAGCAGTTATTCGACGATATGCTGGCAATGTTTCCTATCTATTGTAGAGTGTCGGTGTTTTCATGTGGGGTCTATTTGAAAGATATCAGACTATTAAAATAAAGGCTGTCAAGTACTTACCCCACTGACCTTAAAGCACCAGGACAGCCAGTATGTGTACAGACAAACAGAAGACAGATTTGTCGTGTGACAGCTAGAGGTGTGACACTGACCGAAATAGCATCTGTTGCGGTCATTCGGCCACTTGAACAGTTAACTACTATATAGGTGTACCAAAGGATGACCTTTGAAGCCCAAAGCCGGTTCACATCATGAAATATACTCCGCGGTAGAAGTTTGAAATTTGATGAGGCCGTTGATGAAATCAGATGATTAGTGAATATAAGACTAAGTTTGTGTAATATTATTTCTATTCGATGGTCATTGATTGATGAACGAAATATATCTATAAAATGATTGATGATCAATTACTCCATAAAAATTTGCAGCTATACCACAGATTACTGAGTAGTTACTACGTAACAGATGAATCACTCCCTACAAAAATATCGATACCTACCGTTTCTATTGCCTACCTTTCCGGGATTTAAAAGGTGTGTAGGGTTACCTCTTCAATAACTTTTTTTATAAAAAAAATACAATTGTTATTTAAATTATGTACTTAATTTTCATTTCCATGTTTTTATATACAAAAATACCATATATTTTAATTCTATGTAAAGTTTAATAGACTTCTTCCTTTTTCTAAAATCTCGATTAGTAATCTGTATGGTAAAAAAAATTATTACAAAAATTACATAAATAGCATTGCTAGGCTTTTTTCCCTTACTTTATCTGCATTCTTATACTGCACATAAATAACCAAGTCAATTATCACTATGAATTTACAGTATTTAAAGAATATGTATATCAATACGACCCCGAATAACGTTTCTTGTATTTTTAAATAAAAGCGTGTGCGCTCGATGCATGCGATGCGCCGGTGGATCATCGGCCGGTAGGTATTTAACGCACGCAAGTAGGTACATCAAGTGTCATAGGCCTTGCTATACCTACTTTTAGTAGGATTGTTAGCATAAATTAGGTAAGTACTTAGCGATTTATACAAATGAAAGTACAACATCAACCTTTTTTACCTTAGGGAAGGTCCTTTGATTCGATAAATTTGCCACGAGTATTGGCCACAGGCCTAAGATGGTATAGTTACGCCGCTGGGGATACCGCAAGTCTCGGATGGGGAACGGGACTGAGACTACTGTAGTTCGCAGAGGCTAGGGTGCGTACCCGAATGTCTTGTATTTACAGTAACTGGAGAGGCCTGTAGGACAGGAACACCAGCTGGCATGACAATAAAAATTACATATTTATAATTAGTAAAAAACAAGGTAGCCTACTTGTTAAACTGTTCACCCAAGCACATGGTCAAGCAATATTTGCAGTGAAGCAGTGCGTTGCAGACTAAACGCACCAGTAGAGTACCCTGCCAGTATCTAAGCGCTGTTTAGTTGCAGTTACTCTGGCTTTAGCACTAATTTTAGCAGTGTTATTTAGAGAGCGGTGCCATATAATAAAATTATTTATTTTATTCATTTTATTTAAAAACACTAAAATTATTATGGACACCCTGTTCGTTGCCAAGCTACTATATGTATTATTATTATACCGCTATTTTAAAGTCAATCATTTATAGATCCGATATACATATAGTTGTATAAAAGGTATGCTTCTATAACAGTTGTAAACGTGTCACGTGGTTTCAACACCGTTTGTTCAATATTTATAAGGTCGTATAGTACTTAGTAGTCATCTACGACTCAGCAAGTCGTATTTTACCAGAAAAATCTATAATATTAAACAAACAGGTATGTATTTTAGTAATATTTTTTTTCTATTACCAGATTTGTTACTGGATTTTAAGAACGTCTTTTGGCATATAGTTCGTTCGTTATAGATTCGTTAACCATCGCGTTAGTTGTACAATAGGTTCATTAAACTACTGAAGTGCCATCAGCCGTAAAGCGCTATTCTATTTGTCGACGTACTGCATGCCAGAAGACGTACTTAAAATCCAGTAATACAAAAAAAAATACTAAAATGCATAGGTACCTAACCAGGATACTTGTTGTGTGCATTTCAAAGCATATGGGAGACCGAGATTGGCTCGGTATTTTTTTTGTAAAGTCACGTTTTTCTAGTAAACACATCTATATTTCACCACCATATTTGCCGATTTCTTCTCACAAGGCTCAATACCGTTTGGGAACGGGTGCGAGCGGTATACAGCGTGTATTTGGAAAAAACTAACTATAAAAAAATTCAATGTTAGTTTTTATGGATTTTATCAAAAACTGAGTGAATAGTTCCAAAATAAAAAAATAACTTAACTTTACACGTTCCACTTGCTTTAATGAGAAACTGAGGTAAAACTACCTGGAAATTCAAACGGTCACAACTTGTAAACGGATAGTTCTTTTGTTAATTTTTTTTTCATTTCTTCTAGAATCCCGCGTTTATTTTATTTACTGCGAACTTAGCACATGCTCTTTACTGTAGCTTACCGCTATTCTTATAGTCGTACGAACCGAACTTAGTGATTACTTCATGTGACAGATCCAATCTACATTAATTGCAAGGTTCTCACTTCACAGGAGAGTGAAGTTTCACGCAATTTTTTTATGTCTAAATCATTAAATTTGCACTTACTCTAACAGGAGTACAATGTCAACGAGTAAAATGTACAAATAATATGTCGTAAACATTATGTAACAGCACAGTTTGATGGCAGATAATATCGCGGTAAACCTAAATGAAGAAGGTGTCGGATTTGATTTCTACCAATAAACATTGGTTTCGTCATAACATGACAAAACAAGCAAGCCAGTGGACGTAAACGTGTAAGTAACAGGTTTACCGCAGTGCGATAAATATTTCAATTAATAGAACACGTGAGCATAAAAAGCTTACAACACATCACATCCTTTCAGAAATTATCATTTTACTATTCTCAGTACATTACCTTGCATTGTGGTTAAATTACCTGCGGTTTTACGCAGGTGGTGTTTGACCGTGTCTCTTAGCTATGCTACTGTACCTATTTTGATGGGATGCAAATTGAGCTTAAGTTTTGTAAAGAATTATGTACCTCGATAAGCTGCTTCGTTGTTTTGTGAAAGAAGCACCAATAAACCAAAACACGTTTATATTTATAATATTAGTAAGGATGTTTTTAAGAAAAAGTATTTCACTGTGAATAAATATAGCAAAGCAGGGAAAGTTAAATTGAACCGAGAATTGATTGTTGGGACCGTGGCGTAGTGCCTGAGGCCTTGGGACTGGTGGCGGTTAAATTGTTATTTAGGTTTCTTTTAAGAAAATCTCGTTATTAGGAAAAAGTCTGCAAAAGTGAGACCAATGACCACCAAAAGTGTAGTTGAATAGATAAGGATTTATAAAAGATACCACGACCTTTTACTAGGAGGTATAAATCTTACATTCATCCTCATAGTTATTTATAGCATAGACTTTGAAAGTCTAGATTTAAATTGATATGTTATGCTTAACCTGCCTAACCACTAAGAACTTTAAAAAAAATTACATATAATTGCACAAAAATATACTTATTATGAAAATGTAAACAGTCGAGAGTTTATGTCACAAAATATTGTCTTGGAGTATAGTAAAGAAAAAGATGCAAGTTACTATGACACAAACTTCATATTCACATCATAACGCGTGAATATCTGATGCGTACACGTATATTTCCCATTAACCATGTGCTGGTTTATGCACAGAAGGCCTTATTCTCAAAATGACAAAAGAGTCGCAAAAGGACTAGTTCTCAAAATGGCAAATTCTCTAAAAGCCTAATTCTCTGAATATCTAATTCTCTAAAATCCTAATTATAAATAAGCACGCATGTTTTCATCATAGAAAATGGAACAGCATTACATAAGGCGTGTGGTGTGACAATAAAGTGAGATCGGACAAACGCACGCTCATAAATATTTCATTCCAAACGCACCTCGGTTATTACACCTGAATTCATGCATGTTAAATAAAATGAGATGCCTCATTTGAGAAAAAGTGAAAAGCTGCGATTACCGAGCGTCTCCATTTGGATATCAACATAATGTATTATGTCATTCACTACAATTCGTAACACATTTGAAATTCGAACACGAACTGCACCTAAACCGTAACAGATAATCTGAAGATAGAATTAAACACGAGTCTCTATTGTTAACGACTGGCCTGTTGGCCTAGTGGTTAGTGACAAGTCTGGGTGTTCTTTGTGTCCGTTGTTTGTATGTTTGTAAAGTCCCCCGCGACCCAGGAGTAATTCCTAATGCGGGAGTTGTCTTTTTATAAAAAAAAAAATCTGTAATAATTGTCGTGTGTGTAGTAATTGTCGATGTAGCTTCAGTTTATTAGGCCTAGGAAAAGTTAAGTCCTCCTCGATAACTTTTATACTATAGGTTTCTTTTCGGTGCTTCTTTTTATTAATTTGATTGAAATCGTCATTGAGGTTCTTATTGTGAGGAACTATTGTTAATACTGGACTTATATTCTTCTTTCTTATGGTATAGCGCTAAACGAGCAGACGGGTCACCTGATGGTAAATGACTACCACCCACCTGCACATGCACCATGCACCTGCAAAACCAAGAGTCACAAGTGCGTTGCCGGCCCTTATGGTGGGTACTCCCAGGTGGTAGGGGAAGGGTGGAAGATGGGGAGGGGAGGGGGGAGGGAAGAATTAGGGCCTCCGATAACCTCACTCACTCGGAGAAAAGCAATGCAAGCATTTTTTTAATGCCGGTTTTTTGTGAGGCAGTGGTATCGTTCCGGTCGAGCCGGCCCATACGTGCCGAAGCATGGCTCTCCTACATATATATATATTCTTAAAGGAATAGGAAGGAAGGAAAAACTAGATACGTCGCTTATGCTGAGAGTTTAACAAAATCGCTAATCTCATTGACATTATTACTCTTCTTACATTTAGTTTACGCCTTCTTCAACGTTTGAACTCACTTTGGTCTGTGTATAAGAGGTATAATATAAGAAGTTATACTACGGCAAGGTATTTAAATTATAGATCTTCCGCTTACAGAATATAAATCTTCCACGCAGAAGTGAGGCACTTCAAGGAGTACAATGAATGAAGGTGGAAGAGGATGAGGGCTTTTCCTACAGTATTTTGAAGCACTTGATTCTCTCACTCTCTCCGTAAAACCGGCATTTCTATGCCAGTTTTAGTCCCAAGTCCCTCAGTTGCTTGAATAACTCCTATATGTTCGTACATTACCTCGCTTTTACAAGTGGGTCGACATAACGGTTCATTGCTTTTTTTTTAACAATATTGGTAGGACCTATAACATGTTAATATTTTAATTTGTTTTATTTAATACCTACACTTGTATTTAGTTGTTAGAAAGAGTTAGAAAATCATTTTTGGACCTGTGTGGACCTATGCGGTAGAACTTATACATCGTTAAAGACTACTTATTTATAAATGCTGCTGTCATATATATACTCGTATATCCTGTATATATATATATGACAGCGGCATTTCCTCAATAAGTGGTGTTATAGAAAGGTGTGGTCAAATTTCAGGAGCGTTAGATATGTGTAGCCGACCAATAGTTGATTTAGCTTGAGAAAAATGGATTTTGAAAAAAAAAAACATTTCATTTGAAAAAAATCCGGAGAGGAAGATTTCATGTTTTTTTATTTTTTTAAACTGTGCCCCCCAGTCCCCCCTTTTTTTCATATTCGCCCCGTTGATTTTTCGTCCAAGTTTGAAAGCAATCGGTGCATAATTGCGACCTCTAACGTGCCGGTAAAATTGAGGTAGATACATACATACATATATACATATATAACCTGGCAGTTGTTTTGGGGTCTAGGGATCATAACGAAGCGTGAAGAAATTTTTGGAAAACTCGACAACGGGTACAACTTTCTTCGAAATGTACCTAAAAATATTTTCCTAATTTAGGTGTTCATTTCTAAACAACACATTATGAATTTGCATGTCAATTTTAATGATTTTATTTTTTTACTTTTTATGCAGACATTTTCAGAAAAATCATCAACAATAAAACCCTGTTTATATTATTTTGTATTTATAATTCATCAAAATATATATACATCAGCCAAGTAAGTATATCCTTTACGATGAACTATATATCTAACCTGCGACCTTCAACTATCACGAGTTAGACTAGCTAATTGAATGAACATGAAAATTTAATGAAATGTTAAAAATTTTGTTTCAATTATATTCTGCTAGGCTGCTAAGGCTCGATCCAGAGGGCTGTAGCTAGGCTGTGAATGTAGGAGGTCAGCTGGTGTGTTGTAACTGGCTGCTGCATAGATGGGTCTTAGAGGTATCTAGTCTGAAACAATGAAGCAGGCATCATGTATTGGTGATGAGGTATAAGATGTTGGTTAAGACTTAGTAATATATGTAGGTACTCATTGCTACATAAAAAAAAATATGGTGGTGGCGATGATGCTTCTGGTTTAGGCGGTTGGTATGGGTGGTAGCACGATATTATAAGACCTAAGACTTTTCTTAAGAAACAGGATTTCTAATAATAATTACAATTTTAAATTATGATTAGTAGAACGTGAGATTAGCGAATTAAAAAAAACGAAGTTATAAGCTCAATAGCATTAGTATAGACTCGGTTTAGGGTCAAAAGTTCACTCGTCAACAATTTAACAACCGCTTTCAAGTGATAGAAGTTACGATAGAACCGATGTAATTAATTTAAGTAACATCTATGGGCATACACATTTATTATCATTAATTTAATAGGTCTACACAGCCGGATACACAATAACAAACGCCTTTTAGGATTATATAATGGCAAAGAGCTTATAAATAGAAAGAATGAGGAACTAATTAGGTATTATGTAAGTAACGTACCGTGAACCTCAAGTTCTTCGGTACGAATATGCAAATTTTTATGTCAAAACATTAGTTGTATCTTAAAACGTGTGACTCTTTACGAGATAAAATAAATGTTGTATACACAGGTACACACTCAAAGCGATTAACTACAAATATATGTCACACTAAATGTGTGACGTTACAGCTTTGGTTTAGGGGAGAGCATGTGATAAGTCTAATGACACATATGTTTCGAAAGATAAATAAATATTTTTATCTATTTGTATTTTTTATACAAATCGATTTATACCTTTTATATTTATTTGACGACTATAAGTCATAAATAAGTACAGGTTTTTGTCTTTAAGTTTAGCAGTTGTAACTTAAACTATATCCTTATACTTATATATTGTACTAGCAACCCGCCCCGGCTTTGCACGGGAACAAATTATACACCTAAACCTTTCTCATTAATCACTCTGTCTATTAGTGAAAACCGCATGAAAATCCGTTCAGTAGTTTTCAGTTTATCGCGAACAGACAGACAGACACGGCGGGGGACTTTGTTTTATAATATGTAGTGATGTAGTGATATGTAGTGAAGATTTTTATAATATGATTTTTTTCATCATTAGCTCAGCTACATGATTTGATGATGATTCCAAACGCAAAAACCTCATGTAATGAAAAGTAAACAGAAACACTATTCGTTCCTACAATTTTCGACAGTTTCTCTCAATTTTATCAGGATCCCATCATCAGATCCTGACTTCCTTGACATGGGACCACCCTTGAGGTACCCTATCTAACAAAAAAGAATAATCAAAATCGGTCCAGCCCGACAGCCGCTCTGCCCCCGCTTTTTAAATCTCTGATATCTTCTAAGATATTAATTTTAATGATATGCTGGGAAGGGCAATTTTGATCTACATAAAATGCACAACGTATCAAATATATTTAATTCGATAAGGAATAATACTGTATTATTTAAAATAGTTTGATAAATAACCCATAATTTTTTTGTAATATGTAAAAGATAAAAATGGTTACTGTGGGTTATCCTTAGGAGATAAACATATACCAATCCGGACTTTTTTATTGATCTTTTTAAGATATACAATTCCGTAGTACATTAATTTGATCTATCTCGTAAGGTTTAGCCAGCGTTTGCAATGTAAGCGCACAAAAATATGTTTGTTACGACATGACACTACATCTTTGAATTTCTCGACTTTTCTCTACAATAATATGCATGTATACTACATATAAACCTTCCTCTTGAATCACTCTGTCCATTGGTGAAAACCGCATGAAAATCCGTTCAGTAGTTTTCCGTTTATCGCGAACAGACAGACAGACAGACAGACGCGGCGGGGGACTTTGTTTTATAACATGTAGTGATAAAGCGGGATTTAATTTCTACCAGTACGACAAAGTCCACCAATGTTTCCCCAATAAGATTGAACCATAGGATATCTGCTTCTTGTAAATTGATACCTGCAAAGAGTTGCTTTGAATTTATATCCATATTCCATAATATTTAAATGTAATAGGCTCTAGAGAATGAACTGTAAAAATTTTAATCAAAATTATCACTTTCAATTATCTTTTATCACGTATGCAATTACCTAAATGATATTGAAGTTAGCTGAGGTCGAGGACATAGCCAGGCTTACTAAGTTCTAAAGAATTGAAGAATAGAGGGATAACAGGCGGCAAGGCTCATTTGCAATTCACTCTTTCAATTTTGATAGTGCCTAAAATGGATATTGCTTTATGTTATAACCTAAATAAAAATTTAAATACATATAACCAAAAACAGAACGACGACGAACGTGTGCATGCGATTATGTACGAAATATTTATTGAGGCACGAACGTAGGTAACTCATTCCATTTATTTTTATTGCAAGTGTATCAAAGATAACGTTATTGATTGAGATATTTTAGTTACAGGCCATTAAAAACATATAAGACCATATTCATACTAATTCAACAATACATATATTATGACATTGAAGGCAATCTTCATGCGTTATCTTTCTTTTCTTGAACATCGCCACAACACTATGTTTGTAGAGTTTTCCAACCAACGTCTTGCGGAATGTGGATGTACCAATCTACTGCGCCTAGCAATTTTTCATGTTGTTTGTTATATAAATATATTTGTTTGGTAATAATTACATTCTGTTCACGACTATAACGAAATGTATTTATTAATTGAAACGTGACCATAACAAATTATTTGGATTGATTTTAAAGTAAGATTTAATACATATGAGCAGTTTATTGAAAAGCAAATAATATTAGTAGGCCAGTTTGTAGCGTCTAAATGTGCGACCCTGTGTCTTCTTTACAAGGTGGCATTCGTCGGTCACCAAGCTGTCTGTTTGTCTCACTGTCTGTCTGTTTATTCCGGCTAAACTGCGGAACCGGTGGAGCTATTTTCACAGGACTTTCACTGGCAGATAGCTGGTGTTATAAGAAGTAGCTTAGGCTACTTTTATTTTGTAAAAATAATTAGGGTACCGCGCAAAATATATAAATATACGCGGGAACTGCTAGTAAATAATAAAAGAACCACAGTTGGAGGCATCAATTTAATTTCTATATCCTGCTAAATTTGTCACAATCGCATTCTTATTTCATTCACATGTGACAGATTACATTTTATGTTAACATTTAGCTTTACTTATACCTCTTAAATTACACTTATAGCCGTAAAAATGTCTGTTGCTGTGAAGTTCCCTAGAACATCAGCTTGCCACCCAATACGGTATGCATTCATATATTTTTGTGGCTACCGCCGTTTTGTATAAAGCCTAATATTACATTTTATATATATTTCTCGGTTTACATATCTCGGTAGATATCATTGATTAAAATCTACCCAGGCTGCCATTGGGATGCTTCGAGGATATAAACAGTATGTATGTATCGTAGCCATAAAACTTGTGAAAAAAACGCAAAACAACGCAAACCCCTCGTTAATTCTCGTAAACAAGTGGCATACGAGAATTAACGAGATGCCCATGTCCTTCAATGCCCGTAAACATACCTATTTAATTGTACATCTTGGTTAAATTTTTATTACATAGCCCTTTCTATGCAGTCACTGGGATATAAACGCATTACCTATTTATTTGTTCCGAAGAAATGGAGCTGACAAATTGTGTAAATGTTGCATTTAAATAATTAAGTTATTAGAAATTTATAATTAAATGTCATATAACCCACACACACATTTACTTTCTATTAGATCTAGATAAAATTATTTATATTCATTTATTTTACGTTACACAAGGCACTTATAATGTCAAATTGAATTATGTAGTATAAATGTGTTTTTAATTACATTTTTTGTGTGTGTGTTTATTTGAATAGGAAAATCAATTAATTTCACTGACATTATTGCTCAAATTTCGAGATGCTTACTATAAAAATGCTACGACACAGAATGGCAAAAATGTCTAAGCTCAAAAAGCACTATAAAGTTTCCATTGACAAATCACATAAAACATAAACATCAATAAAAACCCGTCTGCAATCTATACTAAGCGTGTCACGAACTACTTTCTCACTTTCATGATTTCAAGGTGTTGACTGCCAATGGTCTGCTAACCGATAAAAAATATTTAACTTAGTTGTAAAAAATACATGTCTGCGCATGTATTTTTTTCTAATACAACTGATGCTAAGTCGTAACCGTTAGTTATAAACGCTTGCAAATAAATTGGTGTCACTTATGCGATACCAATCTATATCATTGGTACTCTGGCAATATCCAGAATACAAAAAGCATTTCGCAAGCAGTGTTGAATAACCGCTGTCTTCTGTACCCTATTTAATAATCTGGCATTGGGAATACGTAAGGGTTAAATAAATTAATATATAAGTATACCTACAGGGCCCAGTCAAATAAGGTCCGATATAATATAGTTTTAATGAAAAAAAAACAATGTTTGGTTTTCGTGTCTGCAACCCCGACTAGGGTTTAGGGTTAGGTTTTTTTCGCAATTGCTCGAAAAGGTAAAAGTTAGACATAAAAGTTCTAATTATAATGTGTAGTGCTTACAATTTTACATAAAAACGGTTAAAATTAGTAGTAGTAATAGGTAGGTAGTAGAAAAATAAGCGAATTTTATTTTTAAATTGCTTAAAAAAATCTAATCTTCAAGTTTAGGAATATAGATTTATTCTTTACTTGAATGCTTAAAAGTTAATGAAACATTAGTTTTTATAGCAAAATTTTAATTCTTTTACGAGGAATCTAAATATGGCAAAAAAAATTGGCATCCACTGGCGTGTTTAGACATCTTATTTTGAAAACTGACTCTTTTAATGAGTTTAGTGTTCGTCATTGCCACTTTAGTTTCATTTGTGGTACATATACGACCTTCAAACTTTCAAGAAAAGAGCGTACTCCTATCTTAAAGGCCGGCAACGCACTTGTGACTCTTGAGTTGCAGGTGTCCATGGGCGACCCGTATGCTCGTTTGCCCCCTATAATAAAAAAAAAACATATGCTGTGTATGCTTTTGGTAGCTTCTTTTTGCATATGAATGCTGAACGGAGTTAGACTTAGTAGAGCGCTTAGAGCTTCCTTTGGTGTAGAAGAATAGTGCTCTAGTTGCTATTATACATCCGTGCGTTGTTGGTTAATTTATTTGAGGTAGTTGTTTGGCTGACTTTTTTGCACCAGATCGCAGCTCCGTACGTTACAATTGGTCTTGCAATCGCCGTGTACAGCCATAATGCAACCTTGGGCTGGAGCCCCGACACCAGCTATGCGACAACTAGTCCATAATGCCATTTTTGCTTAAATTACTTTGTGATATGGGGATTCCAGGCTAACTTTTGGTCAAGTGTGAGTAACTATTACTTAAGCTCACTAGAGAAAAAAGGATTATAAACAAATACGTAGCTGAAAATGAGAGGGGCTTATTCTCAGCGTCATGTGGGCCTGGGCTTTTACATAAAACACCAAGTACTCGAACACGTGTGTAATCAAGATGTTTGATCCGTGCCAGAGAGCGTCGATTCATCATTGACAAGATAGATCAGTTCAATAGTGATGTGACCTGACATGGGAATAACAAGCCTTCAAGGAGGCTTGTTATGTTATGTTAAGGGCACCCTAGTCTAGTATGGAATTTATGCGATGTTTCATTTAAGGAAATTGTCGCAACTCTGTTCGAGAGCACACCTTTCACCCATTTTATGGTAGTGACGTTAATACCCTTTACACTCGTTCCTCTGAGGATTGTTGCTGTGGTGTGTTGTCTAAAGCGTCCTCAATGTCAAGGAAAGCACATAGAGCCCTTTACTTTTCCTCTAGAGCCTTCACAACTTTGTCGATCAGATCTAGCAAGGCTGTTTCCGTGGATTTGCCCTTCTGGTATGCTTACCAGCAATTATGCCGGCAAATATGATGCAATTCCCCCAGTTAAAAATGATATACATTTCTAAAATTATTTGAAAATGACTAAATATTTTAGCGACTCTTTTTCTATCCGACGACAGAAGGTCTGAAATACATTTTTTTGGTAATCGTAAATAAATTCTGTGTTCGTTCATTAAAGTTTATAATAAAGTCAGGTTGTGGATGTCTTAAATCTGTTTTCTACATTTCGTGGTTACAAATATTAATGTATGAATGTGTGCAAACGTGGACATCTTCGGTTCGAATTTTCGTTCCTGTTCGTTAATCTAGTGTATTCTTGATCGAAGCCCGACATACCTAGGTAAATAACGACATGCCAGCTATCGTTTTAAATCTCGGACAAGATGATCTTTAACTTGTGTAAATATTAATTTCGCTCCAGGTACATCATCTTTCGTTAATTCCATTCTCATTAAGTACGTTTAATGTTGCTGAAAATAGGAAAATCTAAATCCCCTACTAGTGCGGCCTCTGGTGGATCTTTTTAAAACCTTTACAGGAAAGGCTAATTAGATTTACATCGGCTCCAACACATAAAATGTGGTTTTTTGAACTAGAAAGAATACCTTAGGCAGAGTTGTATACCTGATAAAGTATTTGGCAAAAAACCTTTACTGCTTCCAAGTTATGATCTATTTGGCTGCTATCTCTCTCGATCTATGCATTTCAGATGCTAAGCTTGCTTGAAAGAATGTCTACTAATGTTTTTGATTTAATCCGGTCTGATGCCCAAATAAAAAAAAATCGGATCCATTGCTAATTATTATTTAATTTCTAGACGATCCACTGTACAAATCTAAATCTGAACTTATTCTCAAACATTGTTTATTATTGTAGTTCTTAATATAATTTGTGTAGATTAATATCACAATAAATTGGTACTTACAGTAAACTACATTAACCTGTAAACGCGTTATGCTGCTGATTGCTGCTTGCTCTTAATAAAGTAGGTTTTTAAATTAATTTGTGATTAAGGGATCACAATAATCGGTAAATCCGATCGGAATAGAAAATAAAATAGAATAAAACTGATCCACCAAAATCAGTAAATCAGTTTTAGGGGATCAGACCGGAATAACTCAAAATTTTTCTTTGTACAAAATATGTTAATGTGAAATTTATTCCCCTATTTTCTACGTCAATTATTTTCTTATTCACGGCTCGTATACGATAAATCTACGAATAAACACTGTTTTAACGCCAGGTGAACTGATTTAAACTCCATAAAATAGATTTTAATAAACAGATAGACTTACATTGTATTTTTCATATTTCTTCATGCGAATTCTCTGGAATTGCAAGCGTCCATCTACGCTACGGCTACGACAACCGCTTACCATCGGGTGGGCCGCATGCTTGTTTGCCTCCGATGTAGTATAAAAACAAATATTAAGATGGTGATTTTATTTTGTGTAACTAAAATTTAAAAATCAAATGTATTTATTTATTACAGTTTCTCTATTTAGTTAAGTTATGTAATAACTTTTGATTGACTAATTAAATAGCAAAAGGTGTAAAACACTACGCTCTATAGCAAAACTTCATTATTTATGTAAACAAAATTCATTTCTGTTTTTATATATTTACACTTAGCAAGTGTGTTGACATAATTATGTTCTGTTATCCATATGTTTAAAATGCAATAAAGTGGACTACCTTGTTTTCTGAATACCCCAATAAATTAGTGTTAGTATAATTTTTGGAAATAAAATCACGTTTAAGAAGATTAAAGGAGTCTTCCACCGAAATGTTTTTAACATAAAGAACAATAAACAATCGCCACCTGGCAAAAAAGTGTCATATCACATGTTAGGTACGTTTTGACATTTTTATAGCATTGAATAGCAAATGTTGTATTTGGTCAGCTGTAAAAACATCGTTATTAGCTCAGCTGTTTTGTTCAATTCACCGCCATAAAAGTCGTGTTTTCTCGAAATAGCTGTTTTTGTATTATGACATTTTTTTGCTGGGTGGCGAAATATTAAAATCACACAATCACATCGCATAAAATAATACGTTTAAAAATAATAAGTTGTATTCTCTCATTCAAAGGTCGCTGTCATTAAAGTCACTGAAGTAAACTAAGTATGTATCTAAACTGAAAGTCAGTAATATTAAAAAAAATATTAATTGAAATTTACGGCGAAATTATGTAATAGAATCATATATTTCTAAATCCGTGCATGGTGATAAATTAACAGCTTAATAATTCATAACTTTAGACGCACACGGTCTTTTGCACTTAATAAATAAAATTAATGACTTAAGACACCTCACACACGGCCATCTGATACCAAACCAGGCAAACCCTGACAGCCTCTGGTAACCAGACTGCTGATAAACATACTTATATATTAAGTACTAAACCAAAAATCAAACCCTTAACCTCTGGCTCAGTAGCCAGGATCACTAACCACTGGACTTACAGGCCTGTCAAATGCCGATGTAATTCTGCACACGCAGAAACTAAACTTTATACAAGTGGACGTAAAATGTGCTCAAGATACATCTTAAGCCTCTGAATGCGTGACGTAAGATATGAATTGGCTTATCCATTTTAATGTAGTATATATTTAGCTGACTCAAGGAAAGTTTCATTTAATGTGAACGCATTGAATAAGCAGTTATCGTTATTTTTATTGGATTAGCATCTTCGCTACATAACTTTCTTTTTCTTATTTAATTATATATAAGTCTGTATTAGATCATTTAAATCGAGTGCGAATAAAATCTTGCGAAAAAAATATTAAAGTACGTTTTATTAATTTTTGGATGTGATTACGGTATCTATCACCTATACGTATATTCATATCGATCACAGATTAATAAAGAAAGCATAACTATTTATTTTAATTTAATTGCTAATGGGTACAAGATCGTAAATCTATGGCATGTAGTAAAAGGAATATTGAGGTTTATAACACATCCTTTAAAACAAAATATTAACTACTCTTTGATCCTCTTCCTCCTCAGTCGTTCACTCTTGACAGAGTGGTCGTGGTTTCGTTATGATGTTCTGGTTTGGATAAAGCATTCCTCGCGATGATTCTCTATTCGTTGCGATCTTCAGCGTTACAGGAACATTGGAGTATGGAGGTTTGTATTGCAGCTTTTATTATGTCTATCCAGCGCGTAGGTGATCGACCACTTGACCGCTTCCTTTCGATTTGTCCTTGGACTCTTAGATACAAACATTTTAATTATAAAATGTTATAAGTATACTTTGGAGTAATTAGTACCTCTAAAATATGTTATCTAAATATCTACCTTACCTATCACGTCAGGTTGCTGCGCCGATAGATAAGTCGTTGAATTTACGGGTCGGCTAGGTTACGGGTTCGCATCCCAGAAAGTACACTACCTTAGTTGAAGGTGTTGACAAGATTACTAGCAGCGTATGACAGTACTCGTAGCAATACTAGTTTTAAGTTTATAATTAAAATGGTAGGTACGGCCAATAGGCCTGGTAACCATAGTACAGGCTCTGCCTAGTTTGAAATCAGACAGCCGTGAGTGAGATGTGTCAAGTTATTATTGAATCAAAGTGTTACTCACCTTGTTCAATCTGGCGGTTCCAATACGACCATAAATCTGCAGTTGCATTGCCTGAGCTGAATACGGATTGTGACGAGATTCAAGTCGTTCATTGGAAACGACCACATTAACACATCACGTTGGCACATATATTATGAATTAAATAAAAAAGCTATTGATGTCGGTATCACGTTTTCAGTATAGTGCTAGTCTTCCGACAACTCATCATACATTGTAAAGCTTTAGGCTGTCTACAAAGTCTATCACGCAAAAGATTAATCTATCATAATTATAAATAGGTAAATGTCAGCATCATTTATCGGTTCGATCCTTTCGAACAGTATCAAAATTTTGCAATGATATTCAACTTTTGAGTATATTTTTTGCTATATCCTAGATTACTGGTAATTGTGATGACTCATTTTTACAAAAAAAAAAATATTTTATTTTACATTTAAAAAAATTTAAAAATATGGTTTTGTTACATAATTAAAAAAAAAACAAAATACATTTAAAAAAAACTTTTTGTTGTTTCAGACGGATGGACATGGTGAAACTAAAAGGGCTAAAGGGTGCCTTTTTGACTTGCTTATTTTACAAACTTATACATTCAATACACATAATTATCTTTTAAAAAAGTATCAGCGACTTCAACGAGCCTCAAAATACCCAAATCACTTCAAGTGTGCCTATAACACTGCACAATAGACGGTCGCATTAGATGAGCTGCGACTGGAGTGTCTCCGACACCCACCATACGCCCCGGACCCTAATGCTACAGATTACCATTTGTTCGGGAATTTGATGTGATACGAACATTTGATTTATGTTTATCTTACTATTACTAGTATTTTATTTACTCAATTACTAATACCAGTGTTCGCCTGATGGTTGAAATTCAATCATAATCATTGCTTTTATTTTGATTTTCTAAAGAAAGAAATGATTGATATCACTAAAGCTCGTTAATAACTACTAAACAAAATTAAATAAAGAAAATCTTTTTTTTTTTAGTTTTAGACAACCATAGGACGCTGGTACTGGAGGGTTTTCCTATTTATATTTAGGTACAATACATGGATATAGCCAAAGAAATGAGAATAAGTAAGAAGTGCGATGTAGGCGGGGCGCGCGTGCTCTAATCTATGAGCAAACGCTCATAGCTTCGGCTAACACGTGCAAACATTTTCATATTTTCATACTTGCTTATATACTTTCGCCGGGGACCAATAATTATGCCGAATTGTGCAGTAATTATTTATCAAAAAAGAAGTTAGGGCTGCAGTGTGTCCAAAGTAATAACATCATTTCGTCGGCGGGGAGTCCAAAAACTTTTGTTTTTAAGTAATATTGACAAAAATGCACAAAGTATTATGTAATTTAAGAGACAAGTCCATTATGAGCTAATGTACTAAACTGTATCATATTTGAGTACTAACTATATTGGAACTACGAGAACACACCATAAACTACATTACTATACATTTTGCACGAAAATATTTGGTGAATGTTAAGACGCACACTCGTTATCCTCTATTGACGTACCGCTGTCTCAGACGTAACGGCTGGCAAGTATGTCTACGATACTATAATTTTATTATAAATGGCGTTTAGGATTCATATTTAATAAATCCCCTGTGATGAATTAGCGTAGAGTTCTATATGTGTGTAAAATAATGATCACGTCTAAACGTGTGCAACTGGCGACACATGATCATAAACAGAAAACAACTGATGGCATTTCTAAATACATATTCTCAGTTCTTTGGATATAGTTGTAGCTGTAGCTGCATACGTAACATTTGTATTAGTACTACTCATGACGAAATAGAATTTCAGACATGATAGGTAATACTCGTGTGTTGAAAACTGCTAGACATTTTATGACAGTCATTTACCTATTTAATTGCCAGTTAATTACATCTAAAGATAATAAATGAAACTAAACATTCTAATAAATAATCACACTATTTTACATGTATCTATGCGGCATAGAACTCCTCCGCATTATCTCAAAATTTAAACATTTTGCAGGTAAATCAAAGCCTATAGGGTACCTCTCATTGACTTAGAATCATAAAATTTGTTAAGAAGCAAAGTCTCATAGCCGTCATAGCACAAGTAAGGGAAAAAATCCGAAAGTCGTTAATATGTTGTTATAATTATATTTTGCGGTTGGAAAGTTGACTTTTTCGTAAATCGATATATGGGAGAGTATTCTTAAAACTGCAAGGTTACGTTTGTCTTTCGGAAAAGACGGGCAAAAATCTTTGGGTATTGATTCCCAAGATGGACGTACTATCTACAGAGAAGTTTGTTTGCTTACGGAAAAATAAATCTTTATAAAAGGCTAACATACTTAGCAATACACACGAAATAAAAAGCTAATAACAACATAACGAAGAAATTGTACCGTTTAGGATAGCACATGTTCATGCAGAATTAGGTTTTGACTTCTTGGTGTGCTTCCATTGTACGATTGTACCTTTATACCATTGGACTGTGTAGGTGTTAGGCTAATATTAGTGACACGTAACTTATTCACTACGTTATTGATTTTAATAAGCCTAGCTATTTATATAATAATATGAAAGCCAGAGAGATATTATGTTAGAAATCAACAGTCCACAACTAATCAATAGGCATACGTAAGATGATTTATCTGTTTTGATACAAGGAAATAAGACGTGTGTCTTACACATAATTTGTAGGTATATTAATTTTGTAGTTTATTAATTGCTTAGAAAGGTTAAGGGTTATGTAAAATAAGGTGTTAGAGTGCTTGGACTTTCCGGTAATAGGCATATCGAGTTATTACTTATAGCCCCTCTACACTACTCGCAAAGTTGCTTCGACGAAGTACTTGTCGAAACTGACCGAAGTCTTGAAGTACGTCACTACACACTCGTGCAACCACGTGGGGTGCTCAGTCTTCGCCCGGCGTAGGAATTTTGGAACACTTCGAGTCCTTTGACTCGGGCGCAAAAACCGACAATGCTTGGAAGTCGCCCGAGGTAAGGCGAGGTTGCACGAAGTGATCTGAGGTAGACAGGCACTTTGCCTGTCTACCACAGATCATAGAACAAGATGAACAATAACCTTGTTTCTATGATCTGAACTGTCTACAGTCTCGTATTCGCATAACTTCGAGCAACTTCGCGAGTAGTGTAGAGGGGCTTTTATAATCATCTAAGTAATACTCCTTTTCTTCCATTGTCTTCCCTTATTGCCTTTCCTTTTCAATATACTTTCCCATCTTTAATTCCCAAAGTGCCCGGTTGACGGCAATAGGCTTGCCTCCTATTACATGAGTGGGTCTAAATAAAATTTGGCAAAAAGTGGGTGGTTTATTACGGAGATACAGGCTTGAGTATATGTATGTATGTAAAAATAGATATAACTTTTACTACTCAACTAAAATGTTACACGGACCAGTAACCCTTGAATGGCCGTTGCTTGCGTGGCAGATTCGTGAAATCTAAAGTGATTGAACACCTTTAACTTACTTGCAATTATTTTTTTACTCGGACACCTTATTCAATGCCGTCCCAACCCAAACTGCTGACAAAAATACTTATATATTACTAAAGACATATATTATAGATAAATAACACCCAGACACAGAACAAAATGATTTTGTTCATTACACAGTTACTTGTCCTGGGTGTGAATCGAACACACGACCTATGGCTCAGCATACAGGATCACTAACCACAAGACCAACAGGCCCGTCAAATTTTATAAAAAGGTAATCCACCCTGCTAACTCAATTTTTTCTGTCTCTGCAGTCTGATAATGAGAAGGAGTGTACGTTTGATTTCTTTTCGAAAACTTTAAGGAGTCCACACAGATTTCGACGTTACAAGAAGTTCCTTTATTAAATAATATTTTGTGTTTTATAACAATTTGATGACTTTTGAGTCGTAAATAAATGTAAAAAGGCAGAAAAAATAATAAATACTTATATTTATTTCGCTTACAACTAATTTCGTAAACCACAAAACTGAGACTGTTTTGTGACGTACCTAAGCAAATTTGGAAGTTGATTTTAATCTTATCCTTTGTTATATGATTTGGAAACTTTGCAAGTATATGTAATGTGAAGAATATAAAACCACTAAAAAAGACTTCATTTAGCGGAAGTGTTCCTGTTTGTAATATATAGTGTTCTACCACATGTTGCTTACAAATTTTAGCTTGGCCAGTTAGGGAGCAAATTTTAGAAAACGTCCCCATTGCTAACACTTAAAAATTTAGTACAATAGTGTCACAACAGTCTTTAAGTTTGAGGACACAAAATGACATTCTACTTGGATATTAAAATATGTCATTTAATTATCATACAATTTAATGTCAAGTACATATCTATCTCTATCTAAAATGCCATCAGAGTATAATAAGTTTATAAATGTATCACATTATGTTCATTTATGTGAAAACATTTTTTTTGTCACTTAAAATTATCAGATAAATAGAGGTCACTTTATTGCACACCAAAAGTAGGATACATACGAGATATACAATATTATGTAGCACTATAATGGCTCTTATCGCGTCTGTTAGTCTGTCAGTCTCTCTCTTACAACCTTTGTCAGTTTAAAGTTAAAGTCAGTTCTTGTGGTTTGTTCGATTACTTTTTACATTTCGAATGATGCGTATTTTTTTAAATAAACGCAAGTCTTAAGAGTGTATAAAAATAGAAGAATGAGAATATTCCACTGCCAAAATATAGGCTAACAGCTTTCAGTAACATCAGTTTCACACATGGTTCGAATGTTTGTTTTGGGCCCTAAGTACTCTAGCAACTAGCAACATAAGCGGCGGTAGCGTAATGGCTAAGGCGTCGGACTTGCGATCAAGCGGTTGCGGGTCGAAACCCCACCCAGTGCACTACCGTCGTGAACCCACTCCTAACACAAGTATTTAGCTTAGCTGGAGGGGTTAACAAGAATACTAGTAATGTGTGACCCACGTTGCTAGTATTCCTTTTATTAAAAAAAAAGAAAAGAAAAACTTCTGCCAAGTTGCCTCACATAAGTAATACCGCAACAGACTATTAAGGTCACTAGACATTGTTCGCAATAACTGCCTGTATCTGTCGGTACATTTTATTCTCTTCCAAACACTCTAAACGGCCGACTTTGATAAGAGCTTGCAATAGCAATGCCTAAATTGCTAAAATCCTTATTAAATTAACTATTCAGTCCTCGCTCTTACTTAAGGATCTTATTACAGAATTTCAGGATTAGATGTAGTATTATTATATGTTTGGAATTGTATGTATGAGATTTGTTTTATTTACTTCTTGCTATTGAGTAGATGCAATAAAGGTAATTTTTTCCGCTATTAGGTTGTTTTATTGTGGTTTTTGACAATTACAGTTGTATCTTTAGGAAATAGTAGATATACTGATTTGTGATTTCCAGTATCATTGATGTAAATACCAAGAGAAGTACCATTTTTTTTTACGCGGCGAATACTTTTCGCACCATACCCTCCGTCGTGGATACGAAGGGCGTGTGTGGGACTCCCGGAGAACCGGTCTACCCACTAAACCACCGCGGCGGCTTACCTCGGCAGTCGGGAGGAGGCTAGAGCTAAATTACTGCCCTGAAGCACACCACATATATTTTTTTCTAACGATGACGATGATAATAAATATAAAATAGTAAAATTATATAATAACAACAGATCTCACTTCCTGGATACAGAAGGCGGAGGATAGGATGCTATGGTACTGGTATTGTTTGTGAATTTACGCCTTCATCTAACAAAGGTTTTTGAATGAAGAAGTTATGCAGTGAAATGAATTTAGTGCTTTTTTTTTAATTTTTGTGACAAAATATTAAACAACTATCGTTGTTAACTGTACAAATTACTACATATACATTTCTTACGTATATTATAATGTTGAAACATCATTAAACAATGATTTCGCCAAATAATCTGTTAGTCACGCACAGAGAACGATATTCTATCAACAGTTACTTACCAGCAAGATTTTTATTTCTCTTGCTATTGAAAAAACAACATTCCTCAACAGATTTACAGTTTAAAATTGAAGTTAGATATTTTTAATTTAAGCTCTTATTATATTTTATCTATGATGAGATCTGCTTCGTAACTTGATTTATGCATTATTAGTATATGTCTTAGGTTATTATAATTGTTTCAAGTTTCATCAGTTAGTGTACTGTTACGTCTAGGTGAATGATTTCAATAGAAATTGGTGTTCTAACACGGAACAAGGCGGAGATCCACTTTTATATCACTTCTTTTGTCCGGCAACTTCAATCTGGTGTCAGTTTTTAGTACAGGATACATTACAAATTAACTAACAATTTTCTTCATGATTCATATTATAAGGCTACTTAATATGTTTATCGTATGATTTAGTTAAGATGAGTAGCTGTATGTCTATCATGGTATGCGATGAGAAGAGACTTGGGTACTTAAAAATATTATTATTGACTATGATACACTTTCTTGACAATGATAACTGAATCTATTAATTTAATTCTTAAAACTGGATGGTACCGGCATTTCCAATGACTAGGTTTGAGAAAAAACACCGAAACAATGTATGTATGACGTACGTGATTAGTAGTGATAGAATATACTATATATATATCCGCAGTGTAATGCGAAACAGGGACCGTGCTTTCCGGCGTTTTAAGAGAGATCGATGCGATAACAATTGGCTTGCTTACAAGACTGCTAGAAATAGGTGCAATCAAGTGATACGTAACGCTAAGCGCCGATACATTCTTGATAATATTTCTTCATCTTCCCCTGCCGACATCTGGAAGTTCTTAGGGACTCTCGGTATCGGTAGAGAGCGCCATGCAGATTTCCCAACGAACATTGCTTTAGATGATATCAATTGCCATTTCACCACATCCACTACATTGAATCATCAAAGCAAAACTCAAACTATCAATCACATAGCTAGTCTCCCTAGGCCTAATATAGACTCTTTTCATTTTTCTCCAGTTACACCAGAGGAGGTCAAACAATTTGTCCTATCCATCAAATCCAAGGCTTCTGGATGTGACGATATAAGCCGTCATATGGTAACCGCTATCCTTGAACAGCTTTTACCTGCCGTCACCCATATAATTAATTATTCACTGGACTCCAATGCTTTCCCATCCTTATGGCTAAAGGCTTATATACGCCCATTAGCCAAAGTACCTAACCCCTCTCTCCCTAATCACTTTCGTCCTATTTCTATTCTTCCTTTCCTCTCCAAGCTCCTAGAAGCCTGCGTACATAAGCAACTCTCTCGCTTTGTTCACCAAAACAACTTGCTCAGTACGTACCAGTCAGGATTCAGACCTGGACATAGCACAGTGTCAGGGTTGCTTAAAGTGACTCTCGATATTAAGACCGCAGTAGAAGAAGGTAACTTAACTGTACTAGTCCTAATAGACTTCTCAAACGCCTTCAACAGTGTTAATCACGACATCTTAATATCAATACTTTCCCACCTCATGATCTCTGACGATGCACTGGAATGGTTCTCTTCCTATCTTCGAGGACGCCAGCAGTCTGTCCGAATAGATGAGTCTTCATCGGCGTGGCGTGATCTCGACTCTGGCGTCCCACAAGGCGGTATACTTTCTCCTCTTCTCTTCTCGTTATTTATCAATCTCATAACCCATGAACTTCAGTGTTCGTATCACTTGTATGCAGACGATTTACAGATCTACTCACACGCTAGAATAGACAAGTTGGACGAAGCTATAGGCAGCATAAATCATGACTTGGAGACAATAAAAAACTGGTCCAACAGATTTGGCTTAACGGTGAACCCATCTAAATGCCAAGCGATCATTATAGGGAGCCCTAGAATGACTAGCAGAATTGACACCAACAACATTACCGAAATTACCTTTAATGATTCAGTTCTGCCTATTAGTCCCTCGGTCAAGGATCTTGGTCTGCACATCGACGCAACCCTTAATTGGCAGACTCAGGTATCCAACGTCAGCCAGAAGGTAACCAATACATTACGATGCCTTTATCGCTTAAAAAATTTTCTCCCAATCAAAACAAAGATCATGCTTGTGCAGACTCTGGTTTTCCCAGTTGTGGACTATGGTGATGTGTGCTATCTCGACTTGAATGCAGATCTGCTCAACAAACTAGACCGACTTCTCAACAATTGCATTCGGTTCATATTCAACTTGCGAAAGTATGACCACATATCCACCTTTCGCACCCAACTGACATGGTTACCTATAAGACAACGCCGCAGTTTGAGGGCGCTGACTATGTTGTACTCCCTTCTCCACTCACCTTACTCACCCACTTATCTAACATCTAACTTTCAATATCTCTGCTCTAACCATGTCAGAAATCTCCGCTCTTCTAATAATCTTCTCCTTCTTTGTCCTTCTCATAATTCGAGAATGGTTCATTCCTCGTTCGCTGTCCTAGCCGTTAACCTCTGGAACGCGCTCCCACAAGAAGTCAGGATGTCCACTAACCGGTTAACTTTTAAGGTTAAAGTACGCAAGCTCTACAGAGATTTATTGGCGGAATCATCAGAATAACACTTAACAAGTGTCCTTATTATTTATGTATTTGTATATGTATGTATATACGTATGTACATATATTTACTATATATGTATGTATATCTAGTACATTCGGCCTATTTATGTAATACATTTTTTTTTTTAATTCCTTAATCTCATGACTATTAAATATACACCTGCCACACACAGTTCTGCATCACCCAAAGGTTGACTGGAAGAAAATGCCTATGGCATTAAGTCCACCTTTGCAATGTATTTGCAGGAAGTATTAATAAATAAATTAAAAAAAATATACCTACTACGTACTACCTACGTATTTGACTTCTTCAGAGGTCCAATTTCGGATTTTTAAAAGTTTCTTAAAATCTTCTCGGATGTTAACGGCTTAAAATGAGGAAGCTTTGATGCAACTATATTTTTGTGGTACCAATCCGTTTTCTGTAACCGATTGGCGAAAGTCGTTTTCAATCGCCGAAGAATTTCAGTTTTATACATTCTATTTTCGATCGATCATTATTAATATTCTAAAATTAATTTCAGAATACAAATTATTTTTGATTTTTTATCTTATACTCGTATTACCGCTATCACAAGGGAAGAAGAATATCTCAAAGTAGGCCAATGTTACATTAAATTAATGTGATACATAATGCGTCCTTCAAAAATGGTTTTATTTTTAAACACCAATCTTATGTTGTATTTCTTAAAATTTGCAATGGACGTCAGCTAAAATGATCAACTGTGTTACGTAACACGAAGATGCTGCATCAATTACGGATTTGGTGTCAGCAATCTTGGATATTTATTTGTCTGTATTTTAAGTCAAGTAAGCAACTCTCAAAGTATTAGGTACACGAAGTTGTATTGCAGTGCACTAGAAAAAACATCATCATGCAATATTATGTAAGCGAAGGAAATGTTACAAAAACGGAGAGCATTGAGATTAATGCGGATAAGACATCTTGACATCTTACAACCTCACATTTGCGAAGCATACTAACTACGGAACTTATTTCTAATCTTCTATAACGATAGCACATTCCGCAGTAGAATCACTATGTGTTTATCTAAACCCCTATTTAATGAGCTTATTTGAAAGGAGTTGCAATGGGTATTTATTGAAGCGTTTATATGTTTAGTAACTCTTAAAAACCGCTTTACGGCTTTGAGAGTGAAAGTTAGGCATTGAGGAAATATATTAAGGAAACTATCAAAGCCTCCGGCTTCGATAAACTGCTGGGTATTAAATCACATCTACATGTTTGAAGGCACGTGTGGTATTATTTTATAAAGGCTATAGCAATGTAAAAAAACTTGCAGCATGCAGTTTTTATTTTATTTGGTACATATGGATGTCATACCTATATTTTTTAATCTATTTTCACTAGGAACACAACAAAGTCCTTCTTTATATTACTAAGTTTAAAAACAATGATGGCTTGCATGGTGCATCGATTGGCTCAAATTATACTTGTACACCAACGTAAATTACACTACCTTTAACTAATTAATTGGCAGAGTGACCGTGAGTTTTATTTTACGTTTTTCGCAAATTTTACTTGTTGCTTGGCTATGGTAAATATAAATGCAGCTTCTGATCTTCATACTCGTAAGTAAATAGGTTACCAAATAACACTCTAAATTGTTTTCATGTTTCTAGGAAACGGCGTAATATGCGGTATTCTCTGTTTTTACAAGGAATATCCCACATGTTCTCTTTTTTACTATATAACTATCAGTAATATTTCTATCATAATTATATGATGTACTTTCAATCATGTGTTGTTTCTTTTTTCATGCAATCTTCAATCAATCAATCATATTTTGCTCGACTTACATGCAATATAAAAAAGAAGCATTACAAAGATATGGATTACATACGTACATAACATCATTTATGCAGTAAATCTTTTAATCACATTGTTACTCTATATTGTGTACAAAAAAGCAATTTAACTCACAATTTCATGTAATTATAAAGTCACTAACGAGCTAATTGTTTCACTGTTGCATAACTTCACTTAATTTCTAATACGAAACTCACTTTTCCTTTGCATACCATCATTACAACCAGAAAAATTCCCGCCATTGTTTACGAATTAACATTATATTTGAATCTATTATGTCGAAACATCTGCTTGATGTACATGAATGAATTCATTTATCAATGATCTATTTCTATGTCTATTACCAACCTGCAAACATGCATAATAATAAAGTGAGTAGATTCCAGAGACAGGCGTTCCGCTATAGTTCTGTGAAATAAAATATTCTTAAAACCTGTAATTTGATATTCTTTTAAAAATGTGTAAAAAATATATAAAAAATATAATATAATAATATAGTAAGTACTTAGTGTAAAGAAATGTATGTTGGTTGAAGTTAAATGTTTCAAATAATTTAGACAATAAATGGTGACCAAAATCGTGTCTGTATTTATTTGGGTCAATTCGACATATCCACATTGTTGTCTTCGATGACGGTAGGATATTTAGATCATATATCTATTGAGATCATACTGCAAACTGTAGACGAATTCCCGCCATTGTTTCCGCATCTACATTACGGGTGAATACGTTATACCGGAACTCTTGCGTAATTTAGACGAATGTGTTCGAACGAAATCTCAGTAACTATCTTTTTTTACCACAAACTCAATTATGATTGTACGTTTGATGGACGTAATCAAAGTGCGTAAGATATGATCTTTTGTCGACGTGAAACATACCTACTTAAACGTTGGTTAATGATCATGTGATTCTTATTCTTTTGACGACGTCACCACCACCGTTGACCGGAATTTATTGCGAACTTAATAAAACAATTGCGTACAGTACCATTCACAGTTAAACTACTACATATTACAAGAGATAATTCTTTTGGTCAGTTTGAGTGGACCTTGGCCTTCTTATCGGCATACGTTGAGTGCCTACTTATTTCTTGGGATAAAAAGTTAATATGTATTTTATACAGAGTAGCGAGTAAAATTTTCTATTTTCATATACATACAAAATCATAAAAAGAATCTCAAAACCCTACTTTGCCGTTGTATAGATATATAATCAGTCTTTCGGTAGAATTAATGCGACAATTTCCGACCGAATTTTCATTATCGCACAAATCTTAAGTAATAAAGATAATTTGTATGTATTGATCCTCAATCTTTATAATATTTTTTTTACCATCAACATAGATTAATTTTATGATTTCACTTTGATGCCTATAATCAGACAAATCTATTGTGTAATACGCAATTACCATTGGCCGAAACCACCTTGGAGAAAAAAAAAGTGCTGTTTGAATAAAAGTTGCATGCTTGCAAAAGGAATTAATGAACTCTTTTTTTTGGAATTAGTATATTGATGTACAAACGGAATTCGTTACACTTAAGTCCACGTTGTGAAACTTCGCAGACATCTCATAATAACGCAACAAGACAAATGACGACATAGTACTGAGATTCAACTGCGATAGCACATGTCGTATAAACAAATATATTATACAAACATCGACAACCATCAACATAATGTTCGTATAAACTGTATCTAAACTATTCGAGTTCTGATTCGATATTACAGCAGTTGTTTTAATTGTTGGTTCTTGTCACATATCAGATGTCAATTCAATACCAGTGTTTAATGTCAGTGTTTTTTTAAACCTTGTGTTATTTTCAGAGAGGTCTGAAATTAAAACTCTGAATTACCTACTAAGGTACCTATACCAATTAGAATATTAACTCTGTACTCGCTATACTTTTTTAGTTCAAAGGTATAAAAAATTGAATATTAAAATGTTTTTGCGAGTGATAACATCGATTCTATATCTATAATGTAAGACAATGTTAATTATTACACCACACACAGCAGTTCTTTCCTAATAATAAGAAAAAGGCTTTCTATAAAATCTTTCAAACGGAATAAAAGTAGAGATAGTTCTTATTTTATTAAAACGTTTATAGTATGAAAGGATCACCAAAGCTTCATTATAGTATTGGCACTGCACTAGCTGTGTACCTATCCATAAACTTAAGTTTATCACAACTCGCAAAACCAGTCTATTCCTTGACCCTTCCTGTTTATAAGTAAGTACTTTTATTAGAAGGTAGACCGCGTGTTTGTATAAAATCATTCATCATCATCATCACAGTAATGATTTTATCAAAATATTGATTTTTATTGATTTAACGACTCAAAAAACATGCTGTAACTTTTACATAAATATGCTTTTGAAAACTTTTGGAAAAGTATTGTACACGTTGTACACAAAGAAGTTGCAGCCTTAGGACATCAGACGATTATTTGTCACCCTTTATTAATAAACCTAACAGTTTTTACATAAATATTGAGGTATGCAAAGAGGCCACTGAGATTTTAAAGCATAAAACTAATTTTCTTTGATTCCTTTTCTTGACACTATTTAAACCATAGATGTATCTGTCGCTGAGAATTTAAACTATTATTATGGTACTGGCTGAAAAGAATATTAGGTTTTTACATGTGGCGTATAATTGGCGTTTTGTCTTGATCTCAAATATCTGGCATTTGGTTAGGAATTCCAAATTCAAAGTAATTTTAAATTTCGGCTTTTGTATTTATTTTTCTAATTTAGTGATTCGTTTGTTTTCACGCCATTTGATTTCTTTTTGATATCGTTTTGTTTAACAACATGGAAAAGTTAAAATATCGCGTTATTTACAAATACGAGTTCTGCTGAAACAGCTCGAAGGCTTAGTGATGTGTATGGGGAAGCTACTGTGAAAGAAAACGCGGTTCATTTTTGGTCCCAACGTTTTCGTTCTGGAAATTTTAACCTATGCAAACCTCGTGGGCGGCCGGAGCCCCTAGTTGACAATGAAGAATTAAAATGGATCGTAGAAGTGGATTCATCGCAAATCCCATCAGAATGAGTAACAGGCGGTAAGTGTTAAAACAATTTGAATTCGTTTAAATCAAATTGGAAAAGCTAAAAAAAAGGGTAGATACCGCATTAATTAAGTGAAGCACACCGACAAACACGCGGTGAGTGTTGCGTTACACTACTCAACCGTCACAATAATGAGGAGATTGTGAATCGTATTGTTACTTGTAATAAACCACAGTGGTTGAACCCAGGAGAACCGGCTTAATCTTGATCCAGGTGCAAGTTGATAAAAAAAAGGTGCTAGTGAGCTGGTGCTGGTGGACACCAGCACTGGTACACCAGACAGGTGGACCAATGCTGGTGTTATTCACTAGAGCTTCCTAAAATCTGACTCGATAATTACGGCAGAAGTGTTTTGTCAACAATTGCAAACATTGATGGAAAAGCTAGCCGTTAACCAAACAAGACTAGTCAATTCCCTAGCCCATGGCTCCTTCAGGACAACGCTAGACCACACACTGTATAACAAATGATCGCAAAAATAGAGGAGCTGCGATTAGGTACTAGGTACCTATATACTTTGATTAGTTAAATTTGTAACTTCATAGAAAAAAATCCTTTTACTTTTTCCATATAAAACGCCAATCTCATATGTAAAGCCTCATATTTAAAACGCATTCAACCAAGAAGTTCTTCAAGTTATTCAGTCTATACGTACTGTAATTTGAGTGTTAATAGGAATTCAGAGTTAGATCATCCAATTCATAAAAACTGGAGTATGTGCTTTAAATACTGAGGTAGATACATTTAATCCGATGCAATTGCAGTTAATATATTCTGTCTCGAATCTAATGATTAGAGATGTTACAAAATGTGTGTTATGTATTAACACGGAAAATATAAATTAACAATTCTGATTGCAGTAATTAAAAGTGTAAGAGATTACGAATAAAGAATAAAAAACAATTTAGTCATGCGATTATGTTTGCGGAAACTATGCGAAGATTGTTGTAATATCTGAATACATAAACTATGCTGTTAATCTTAAAATACATGTCAACAACATATGGACAATTTAAGATATTTGCATTTACTTTCAGCAACTTCCTGAAGTTAAAAATTGTCTTGAAAGCATATAATTCATTTAGGTTTTAAAATTGTTTTGTAAAGGAGCTTTGAAATCCTTGTATATACATATATGCTATTTCTGCAACCATGTTTTAAATTCTTCAGTTCAGTTCAATATTCGTGAAGCTCTGCTGATAGTTGAATACAAGTGCAGTTTTTCTCCGTTGCTTTAATAAAAACAAAGTGATTCTTTAAATTTCAATAATCATTCCTGTTTAAAGTTTACTGTCTCTTTTTAGCCCTCCAATAAAGGTTAGGTTAAAATATAAAACTTTCATTGCTATGCACGAAAGAAATTCTTGAAAATCAGAAATAAAATATTTTTTTTTTATGGTTTGCCATCCTTTTAGAAAACGATTATTCTTATAATCGTTAATAATAATCGTTTTCAGAATTTTCAGCTTTTATTATTTTCTTAACTTAAAAAAAAACAGTAAGAGATTATTTAAACTGTTGTATTATGCCAAATTGAAAGTTTGTAAAACATTTTTGGAACAGGGTTGATTGATATTCTTTGAAAATAGTTAATAGTATAGTGTAATAGAAAATAGTTTTCTCTTATTTACATATATAATTATATCAATACAGTAGTTTTAAGGTTTTCCAGGTGTATAGCACAGCATAGTATTTTGAAAATTTACCATTATAAAGTTCATATTTCGATTAAAAAAGCAAAGTAAGGAATAAATAAAATAAAATTACCTGAAATATCTCTGAACAAGGCGAAAAGATAAGATATACAGTTTCCTGTATAATCAAAGACGTATGTAATGAAATGAATGTGCCAACTTTGTACTATTTCTTAGCTCAGTTCTATACTGAAATAAACTAATGACTCTTAATGACTTTAGTTGAAAACTCGTGGGATATAAAATTAGAAGTTACTCCCCTAATGACCGATTGTTGCAATAGGTAGAATGGTTTTATGTTATATGACATGCTTTCTTTACGGAAAAAAGGGTGTTTTAAGAATTGACTTAGATGAACTACTTTTGTCGTGGGAGAGCCATGCTTCGGCACATATGGGCCGGCTCGACCGGAGTGATACCACGGCCTCACAGAAAACCGGCAGTGAAGCAATGATTGCATTGCTTTTCGCCGCGTGAGTGAGGTTACTGGAAGCCCTAACCCGGAGGGTTAAAACAATTATATTATATTTATCTGTTTAGTAATAAAATTAATATTTCGTAAGTTTGTTCCCTAACAGACTTGATAAAATTCATGGCATTGTTTTGGAGCTTTGGTAAATAGCAACCTAAATTTATCGTCACGAGAAGATTCTAGAACTTAGTCGGTTTAAATTTATTATAATCATTCATTTTAGTTCATTCATCCTAAATCATATTATCTATTCCGACCTTTGGTGATGAATGATCCAGGCTTTGAGAATATACGAGTATGTACTTGCCAATTTGAAATAGAGTAAATATGTTAAGGAATAATATGTATACAAGTTAGCTTTTATCAATATTTTGTTAAAAAATATTTATAAACCAGCTTTGATTCTATAAGGTAGGTCAGTAAAATCCTAGTGCAGCTTTTGCCGTTTATAATGGCAACTCTTCACTGCACATAATTAGTCCTCTTTATTTTTGTCAATATCATAATTCTTGTTTTTTTTAAGTATACTAGGAACGTGGGTCACACATTACTGGTATTCTTGTTAACCCTTCCAGCTAAGCTTAATGCTTGTGTTAGGAGTAGTGCACTGGGTGGGGTACGAACCCGTAACCACTTGATCGCACCTAGTCCGTCCGACACCTAGCTATTACTAGCGTAATGTCGCCGCCGCTATTAAATCTTTTTATAACACTTGCCAATAGTAATAATTCATCTTTAAATTACATACTTCATTACGTATTTACTCAGAAAACATTTGTTTTATATGTATAGACGAAACTTTATTGAAATTATTGATAGGTATATTGACATTTGAGATGATATTTGCGTTTATACTTCATATGAGACATTGTTAGAGATTGCAAAGCTTTAGCTATATAACTGTTAACATTTATACGTAAGTACATAAACTATTTATAATGTTGTTGGTTATATACAGGGTGAAACCCGGATAGTTGTCTCAGTGAGATACATGCCCCGGTTTCGAATACACTATGTTTGGGTTTGCACTCTTCTATGATTAGAAGTACCTTTGCTTCAGGTCTTACTGCCAAATAAACATTAGGATTAGGCGCTCACGTTTTGTCTATATGAGCAAATATTCTATTTAATATTTTTATTACTGGTATCCGTATCGAAAAGTATACTCGCCCTATTTATTTTTATGGATACAACCGGGGGCAACTTATTTTTTAATTACAGTCCGGGGGCAACTATCTGCAATTATAAATTATATTTAGCAAGCAAATATAGATTTATTTCTTTTGCTGCTTTTTCGAACTTATTAAGACAATTTCAGTTGATGATTGATGATGGCGCAGCATGTTTTGAGAATTTTAATTTTACTAAATTGAAATCAGATGAAACTTGTACAACATTCAAAAAACATTGCTTGAATTGTGGAAAGTTGAAAGCCCTGGCTTCTGGTGATTTTGCATTGCTATATTGTTCTGTCATTAAGAATAAAATAATATATCACATAATTTACCTTAAATAGGTTTGGTTTAAAACGTCAAAACTGAATACTATTTATAATATTTCATAATATTTTGATAAGTACTTAATAAAGGATCTCAATAAGTAAATAAATTTGTTTCTATCTAATCAAATAGCTGGGATAGATCCCGGCACGAGGCAAGTATCCCTCAAAGCATTAATACAGATAGGTTACCATCCGCCGCAGTAGACAACTATCCCCTTTTTTAGAGTTCAAATAAAACGATTTACTCAAAACCAATAAGAATTATGTTTACAAAAATAGGCTACGAAATAGGCTAAAGATTAATGGCCTAATTTTTTTTATACGCATTGCATTTTACTTAGTAAGTACATATTTTTCAGTAATAGAGCTTTCTTGAAAAGTGGGTCAGTAATCCAGGTTTTACCCTATTAACATTTTAAAGGATATTCGTACTTTTATTATAATACTATAGAGTGCCAGAGGTTTTGTAGAGAAGCAGACGCGTCTACATATAAGTGTATTATTGTATTGCATTCTTTTAAAGACGGTGCGAAGTGCTATATATGTTTCGTTAACGTTGGCCGTAAAACGTGAGAAGATTTCACATCAAAGAGAATGAAGAACTGCACATACGCGGAGGGTAGTAAAACTCACAACGTATAGTTTTTTAGTATCTGTCAACACCGTAGTAAAGCTCATACTCACTGCAGTGTCTTGGTAGATTTTCGGCACGCTCGTCATAAATGATAACAAGGTAGTTTCAAATCCAGTTTGTTTAGTCATGACTCATGACCAAAGTTGCGTATTTTTCTTTTTACTTTACTGCTTAACTTTTTCAGATTCAAGATTATCAACAGAAAACGCCCTGTCTTTTGTTGATAATCTTGGAGTCCCAGGTCTTTATTTATCAGCCTTTTGACTGTAGTTTTGCTCAACCTCAACAATATGGACAGCATTTATTTTTTCACCGCTTCTCAAACTCCGCACATCCGGTCTTCAACACTTAATTGTTCACTAATTTGTTGAATAGTATGTACGATAAACAAACCTATGAGTAATATTTTAAAAGTTCTTGAAATAATTTAAAAATTACTTTTTTTTTCCATTTTTATAAAAGTAACAATATCAATTTTTATTTTATTTTAAGATCCTTTGAAAGTTCTCTATCCGAAATGAATGCTAACACTTCTGGCCAGTCTTCAAAGTTTAAATTAAATAAGACTCGACTCTGTGTATGACAGGTATCTATACTAAAAAAAAGTTATATTCAATTAATATAAGTCAAGTAAAGCTAGTTTCTATAGGGTCAACTCCCAGTGGAAAAAAAACAAAAACAAATAAGCTCAGTAGCTTATTTGTTTTCTTTTTTTTCTGGTTAATGATTGAATTTTAGGCAAAGTATACGTCGCTTATTTAGTGAAGCTACTCACTGTGAGTATAATGCAAATAAATCGAAAGCGCCACTGTCCGCATCTTGCAATCCGCAATACGTTCTCTAAATAAATGTGCGTCTTTTCTAATTTTATAATAATTTTGAAAGCATAAACTCCATTCTAATAAAAGGTTAAATTTGGTTATGTGTAACTCTTTCAGTTGAATAGAGTACCTTCTATATCCGTTCTGTTTTTGTATGTAACGTTAAAAATTATTTAGTAATTGCGAGTGAAGTAAGTATATGTTCAGATAAATAAACGTTACATTGAATTTACAATTTATAATAATCACTTTATAGCACAAACTTATTAATTTTGCTGTATATGTCTCCAATCGTCTCATAAGTTTGAAATTCAGTGATCCCGTACTACGCATTGCCCAAGCAATGCTAGGAAAACTAAATCACTGTCAGTACATAGATTTAATGTCTTGATTGAGTGTCACGAGAGCGAAATACGCAGTATGCAAAAATGATGTTTTTGGGGTCAGAGAAAAAGTAACCCATGTGGGCTAAAACAAGTGTAAAGATTAGCGTTTAAATGCTAAATATTTTAATAGTAGCATGTATTTTAAACTGGCGTTGACATTAGATTATTACTATTACAGTTTGGTTCCAACTTATATATAAACAAAACAAATAAAACTTCGAAGTGCTTTTCATATTTGGCAATAGACATTTCTTGGAATCCAGTATACGTAAACATAGAAAGCGAAGTAACTTCAAACATCGCGATACTACTAAAATACTTGCTAAATATAAATATAAGTACTGAAAATTGTGAAAGCACTATTGCAAAAAATCAATTACGAATTAAATTGACGGCGGTGTCGCACCCATTAGTGAAAGCGTGCAGTCAAGTTGGTCGAGGGGACTGCAAGTGTGGTGCGGCGGCTGTATCGCGGCTGTGAACGCTTTCGGTCAAGCGAAGCCTCGTGCGCATCTTGTGAGAATGTTTCCGAGGTATAAAAGAAGGTAACGTTGTCTTTCGCTGAACCATTGCTTTGCATATACCCGCTCGGACCATATACTCTAAATACAACATACAGGTACTCCTGCTTACTAGTGATGTGATTGTGATTAGTGGTGTGATGTGTAGTGTGGTGATTTGATAAGTTTGTTTTCTTTTGACAGAAAGTGCAGCGGCGAGAGACCTCATAATCAAGATGCGGTTATACGCACTGGTAAATGTTGTTTTAGTAATATATAATTAATCGTGCGTATAGTTCAAGTGCTTTTATTAAAACTATATTTGGAATGAATAATAATGTAGTGTATTGAAATGTCATTATAAATTTATACTTTAAATTATAATATGACATTATAATCGTTTAACATAGTTACAGTCAAGATTTAATAATATTTTTAGAAGTAATCATTACAAATCTTTAAACGCTATGTACTCATCACACTTTAGGTAGCATTCAGGTTAGCTAGCATTGTCATTTACGCGTTGCGGACCTTGTGATAACTTCTCAAGAAAAATCTTATCGGATCTAATTCACAAGCCTTAAAATATGATTAGTATTTAGGCTTACTGTTCATTTCATTAAATTTTTAATCAACTTAAAAAAGGAGGAGGTTCACAGTTCGTTTTAATTTTTTATTTTATTTATGTAACCCGATGACTCGAAGATGGCTGGATCGATTTGGAAAATTTATCGATTCGAATTCGGCGATTTGGGTATTTATTAACCGCAACTAACTAACCACTATTACTCAATAATAAGTATTTCATGGGTTCCGATTTGATTACTTGAATGTGATCACAATGCGTACGAAGTACCAGGAGAGCTCTTCAACAATTAGGTAACGTCCTTGCCTCGGGAGAAGCAATATTTTGTAAAGCGTGTTTGAAAGCAGTTAATATTAGGCTATCGTAAGTTATAGAAATATTAAAATAATTCAAACCGGCCGCCGCAAAAGCGAGAAACAATTTTTTTTATTTAAATAAAAAAATTAATACTTGAAATCGACTTCATAAAACGAGGAGGCTCTCAATACGAGTATTTTTTTTATGTACTTTACGCGTTATCCGATATCTTTGCCCATTGTGAACCAAATTTAATAACTCTTGTTTTATTATCAGAGTATGAATCAGTAAATCCGCTGTCATTACATAAAAGACTTATTTATATAATAATATGACCTATATAATACTTCTCAACACTTTTCTTATATTTATAGTAGCTGTCGCAATATTTAATCACTCTTGTTATGATTTTAATTGGAGAAAGGACACAATTTATTTTAATTAATATTATTGTCCTTAAAAAATAGTAAATTCGAAAACTGAACATAACCTCAACGTGTTTGGACTCGTTAGATTTTTCTCAACAAGTATATAAGTAATATATGTATGTATTTACATATAAAAGCATATATAAAATAATCATATATAAAGTAATATAGACATATACCATGACCTTATGGTAGAGACGGGAGGTGGAGTACACTACACACGCAACATGGCTGCCAATTTCAACAATGTCAAACAAGCAAAACAGCCTAAAATGCTAAAAGCATGCGAAAATCAAATGGGTCAGTGGTGGCAATTTTCAAGACGAAATATCACATAATTTGTCACGTTACGTCAATTTCAGTCATAGTTGTTGAGTGTGGTGTAATGTTGTTGAATAATCTACGCAAGATATGAACAATAAAAGTTTCTCATGAAGGCGGAGGTCTGCCTAGGCTAGAAAATAATAGACTGAATTAATTGCAACGTTTATAGTTATTGAGGCGTCATCTAAATGTTATGAGATCTGTAGGATATTTCTGTTATTAAATAGTCCAATTATGATCCCAATGCCATAAATTTTTACTTTAAACATTTTAAGTTCCTTTTTACCACAAGCATAATTTCGTATTATAGAATTATAAATTTCAGTACCCCTAGTATGATTTTCTAGAGTTTCTTTGTACGAAGAATGTAATGGATTCTCTGTATCGTTTTGCTTCCAGCGCTTTGAAACTCTGATGCCTATGTCTTATATAGATGTTTGTGCCATTAAGATGATAAACAGAGACTGGTTAAGAGGAGGCTAGTAACGATCATGGTAGCAGATATCATGGTCTCTTGCAACACCAGTTTCCCTTTTCAATGCCCTTTCAAAGAACCTGTACCGTAATCTCTTAACAAAACTACAAAGTATTTGTCATTAAATTATTCGAATATCCAGAAGTAAAAATATTTAAACCATATTTAAAATAGTGCTATGCTACTTGTATAAATATTTTCAGTATGTATTTTCTTGTACTTTGTCCATTAAATTTTTGTTGCTGAGCCTCTTTTGGTTATGGTTTAAGTGTCTTCTATTGCCATATAATGTTTATACCCATAATTAGATATTTTCCGGTCGTATGGTGGGATTGGAGATACAGGTTTCGAGCCTAGTAGACTCCAGATCTCACTAAGGAACTTTGTATTAATTATTTTAATACATGTAATTTCCTGCTCTGTAACCTACTGTACCTTATGAGAGAAATAAAAAAAATTAAATGAATGAAATGCCATTTTAACAAATTCACTTGCATTTCGTGGCTTATTATATGTTAAAATTTTTAAATATGATTGGTACATAGGCTCCAAAACTTAATTTATAGCCATTCTAAAAACTAAACCCCTTAATTTAAAAGGAACTCCACGGAGTTACATATTAAGTAACTGACTCATATCTTAGCTATATCCATAACTAGCAGCGCCCCGCGGTTTCACCCGCGAAGTCCCAATCCCGTGGGAATATCGGAATAAAAAGTAGCCTATATGTTAATACAGATCTCCAGCTATCTACATACCAAGTTTCATCGCAATCGGTTCAGTAGTTTTGACGTGAAAGAGTAACAAACATCCATCCATCCATCCAGACTTACAAACATTCGCGTTTATAATATTAGTAGGATATCAGCTACTATTTTAATCCCGATTTGATAGATGGCTCATTATTAAGAGTCTTTTGAAACTTTTGAATTAGTAGGATCATTTTTGCATATTATTATTATTATTCTCTGAGCTAGAGGAAATAAAATTTGTTGACTTAACATACGATTTTAGGAAAACAACAAATTATTAGCGGTTGGGAATAATCCTGTCTCTGCCTCGTTACTTCTTCTCAAAATAAAATTATATAGAAATATATATAGAAAATATACCATTATACAAGTGAGTGCTGTTAGACTTTTTACCAATAGCACCAAAACCTAGTTTCAAAAGCTTCCAAGTCTCGAGATTTCTTTTAGAGAGAGTCGAGGTTTTGTAACCACATGAGTGATTAAAGAGCTATGCTAGATTTGCACAAAGTTTCCTATGTTGATATCTCCATATGATAATCATCTAATTAAATCTCCTTGATAAAATTTAAATCATTTATTAATGTCATTGATTTAATATGATATAATCATTTCATTTTATTCATCATTCTATTAATATACGGATGTTGTTTCTATTAATAACGGTATGCAACTAAATGCTAAAACCATGTGTAGCCAATATGATGTCGTTGACCTGTTTTTGTTTTATGTCAAAGAATTGTATTTCAATTTCACTATACTGTTTTATAAAATGTGTACTTCAATGTTATCAATATTAGTGTACGTGTAGTGTATTTTGTACCAAAACTTCTCGTAAAAACGCTGAAGTTCGTGTTGGTAAATGTTTACGTTACCACAGATAACATAATACTATACTAGTAACGTTACTAATACAAAGTTCCTAGATTTTCTATTTACATTCAATTTATTATTGTGTTTAATTTGGAATTTTAGAATATTTATGGATTTTAAATTAGTTTAAGCATTTACCTTTTCAAATCGAAGAAAGCTATTTCAGATTTATAGCATACTAATTCAACAGGACATAAAAGGAACATTGAAAAGAAGGTACTCAGTACAGAATTTTTGAAGAAATGTTGACTGTGAGTGAAGAACTTCGCAAGTGAAGAACTGTGTTGACTGTGAGTATCAAAGATTGCGGGTGACTGAAATTTGAGAAGACGAAAGACATATTGCGCCGACTTCAAGCAATCAAAAAGTCCAGGAAGATGATTATACTAAAATAAACATAAGTCAACTCAGTTCACGTATGCATTTATCGAGACATAGAGGCAAATACGCTCTTAATATGTAATACTAACGGAAAGACGGTTTTTGTTTAAGACGATCACAATTTTCCATTTGTTCGCAAAGGTCGCTCTTGGTGTCAGACGGGCTTTCAAAAACCGTTCCATAAACATACATACATAATTGTTACAGGATGGCAGTGTGAAAGTAATACGTGATTGGCTGTTTACTGCACGAGCTAAAAGCACGAGTCCACATCTCGACACACATTTAACTTCTCACGTTTTTGACGTCGCGATTATTTTAATCCTTTTAAAAACTTGTACTCCTGAGATGGCATATGTCACCCCATGTTTAGCGGCGCATAGCAAGCATGTAAATAGCATTTACCAAGGATAACAAGTTTCAAAGTAAGGTTAATGGTCTAACTCTTACAAAGCCAATATTTTAAAAATGTTTAAAAAATATTTGTTGAGACGGCATACGACTTTGGTTCAGAGAAAATTAACTTTCTTGTGAAACTGTAATACAATTAAGACAGTGTAAACTTATTAAAGTAACTTTCCAAATGTTAATATGAAGTATTATGATTATGTCATAATGATATTAGCGTTTGAAATATACACATTACGTCACTCTTTCTGTCAACGATCGTCTAATAAACCAACAAACAAACATATTAAATGACAAACACGAATAATTTTGTATCTAATTGCTAACGTAACTGGCGGTGAATGCAAACGCATATTATCATTTTGCGTTTCTACTTCGCGGAATCAAATAGAAATATGCGCATATTTTGAGTATTAAGTTATTTTATTAGTCCGTTGCGTAAGTTCCGTGATATTTCTTCTTTCCTTTTATATAAGACTTATGACAGTAGTGATGAACCCGTTGGTGTTCTTAATGTGTGATATACAATGTGACACTAGAAGTTTTAATCACTCACTTTTAACCTGACAAAGCGATTTAATCACTTACTTTTAATCTGACAAAGCAAAGCTAAACATAAAGCTCCAATAACTTTTGGAGTAATGTTCACATTTCAATACAAATAAATAACATTGAAGTGTCTGTTTGTAATGTCAAAATAATAGTTTTTTTTAGGCTCATACAGTTATTTGCACGATACCTATGCCTAAAAATCAGTTTTTTTTTATTTTTATCTGTCTGTTTGATTTTGTTTGTAGCGGTCGGTTTAGGGGATTTTCACTGGCAGATAGCTGGTGTTAAAGCAATTTTTATTTTGAAAAAGAATTAGGGTACCGCGCAAAATACATAAATATTACACGCGAGCGAAGCCGCGTGAGAACTTTTTTTTTTCTTAAAAAAGACAACTCCCGCATTAGGAATTACTCCTGTGTCGCGGGGGACTTTACAAACATAGAAACAACGGACACAAAGAACACCCAGACTCAGGTAGGAATCGAACCCACGACCTATAAGCATAGCGGTCTAGTTAGCGGTCTAGTAGAACTGTTAGTTAATAATACATTTGGTAGATATGTGAGTAAAAAATGGGTGGTATACATATGTTTGTTAATATTTTGGTGTAGTGAACCCTCAATTATTTATTAAAAAGTACAGTATACAATGTAAAGTTACATTTTAGTTTTAAGGGGAAAATAAAAATAACTTAAAGGTTTTCGGCCCATTTCTAGAATTCTTGTTAACTCCTTTAACTAAATTAGTTGCTTGTTACGATTACGTGTATTATGTTGGTTTGACGTCGGTAGTGTACTGGGCGGAGTTGATACCTGCAACTTCATAAAGAAATAAGTACTATACTTTCGACTGTTTTTCCTTATTGACACTGTTGAACTATGTTTTGTCACTGAGATAAAATATTACGTGGTTAAAATATTAAGTGGATGCGTGCGCAACACGTCCTTGGTTGCCTTTTTCTTTAAGTGTATGCGTTTGTATATTTTTAACCTTATTTATACAAATAAGGTTAAAAATATACAAATGCATACTTGCCTACCTGCGTACCTTTATAGGTTAAGTAGTAACTACTTAGTAATCTGTAGTATAGGTACGCAGGGAGGCAAAAGAACGATCTAAACCGTCGATAGAAAATTTGAACTAAACAGTTAAAGCCGTTTCCGAGATACACGAAATAAATTTACAAATATGCAAAACCTGCTCGTTTAAAGTAATTTGAATATTTTAAATTATGTAACTGTTGAGATGTTACTTATTTCTTTTACATGATTACACATCAGTAAATAATATTTACAGTAGGGTTTATAAAAATGGTGAAACGCAGATTTCAGAATTTCAATTGTTAAATAAAAATGTTTATCTCTATAGGCTATAGTTACATAAAACGATTACCTACACTTTCACGTAAAGAACGCCACTGAAATGGGGCTGAGACGATACAAGTATATTATAGGTGCCTACTAGAAGTATGAAAGTTGTAAGTTAAAAAGGCAGTTTTGAATAATTTAAAGATGTTTTTTAATATCATATGTAATTATGCATATTGGAATCTAATTGCGTTTTTAAAATGAGCAGGTTATGTATAGGCAGGTCGCAAATCATGGCATGGATTATTGAATTAAATATAAATAATAATTTAATAATATAAGCGATGTAATTATTGTATAATGAAAAGATTTACAACTAATTGTTTCATATTTTGATTCTTAATCAGGAAAACAAGAAGACAATTTTTCTTCAATGTTGAATTAGAATGACTGAACTGAACCGAAAGGTTTAAGTGGTCTAGTAGCGGCCACTAAAATCTTTCGGTTCGACTAAGATAACAGCAGAAACTAATCACTACATATTATAAAACAAAGTCCCCCACCGTCTATCTGGTCGCGATAAACTGAAAAACTACTAAACGGATTTTCATTCGGTTTTCACCAATAGACGGAGTGATTCATGAGGAAGGTTTAGGTGTATAATTTGTTAACATATTGTGTAAATTGGTTGAAATATGATAATGATTGTTGAAAATGTCTCTACTACCCGTGCGAAGCCGGGCGGGTTGCTAGTATCATCTAAATTACTTAATAATGAGCAATCTTAAATTAGATTGTACTTATGTGTGATTGCATAATATGATAGTAAATGGCGCAATGATTAATATGAATTTCAAACACAGAACATTTCGCGTGGGTTTAGTAATCAAACTATTAGATGCAAAGGCAATCTGTATTGTAACTGGCTTTAATTACCAGTACTATCATATTGCGATCATTATTTTACTTGTAATGATTACTAATAATTTGGGTCGAACACATCACAACCTCTCAAAAATTGGCACAGTAAAAATTGAAGTTGGTAATTATGGTGTGTTGCAGTATTCTTCATCGCTTAAATCACTGAAAGGGCATGACTCTAGTATGCAGTATCTCTGGACATGCAGTTCTTGTTGCTACGCTCGTGAAGGCTTCATGCTTAAAAAAAAGAAATTTAAAATTGTAAAGTGAATGCATGAAGAGTATCAAAATTAACCCGTTTAACCAAAAAAAATATTTTCCTATACATTATTTTTTAATAAAAAAGGGCGGTACAATTTAAGGAAATGAAAGAAAATGTTTTTAAAAAAAGAAACTGGTCCGTTTTTTATTTAACTTTACTACTTTGTAAAATTTACAATCACATTAAATAGGACAGTTGTTAAATAATATTGTTTGATACACATAATAGTTTTACAAATTAACAAAAACGAACACTTATCCCCTACATAGGTACTCGTAGTATAAAACATAGTCGCTTACCGTCCTGTCTGTCCCTCTGTGCGCTTAGACCTTTATAACGACGCAACGGATTTTAATGAAGTTTTCACCAATAGACGAAGTGATTCATGGCCAAGGTTTATAGATAATAGACGTAGTGTAGCACTACGGCCATTGATATTCAATACAAATAAATAAAATTGAAGTGTCTGTTTGTGATGTCAAAATAATAGTTTTTTTTTAATTCATACAATTATTTGCACGAAACCTATGCCTAAAAATCAGTTTTTAAATTGTCTGTTTTTCCGGCTAATCTCCATGACGGGTCCGATTTCCACGGGACCTTCACTGGCAGGTAGCTGGTGTTATAAGGAGTAACTTAGGCTACTTTTATTTCGGAAAAAGAATTAGGGTTCCGTGCAAAATATATACATATGTACACGCGAGCGAAGCCGCACGGGAACTGCCAGTTATACTATAAATAAGGCCGCTATAGGCTTTGTATCCAGCTTTTGGTGTTATAAAAGATTGCGGATAATCATGTGTCAGCTTCGTAGTATTTCCTCAAGCTTCTACATTCGTTACTACCTTTTATAAAACATTGTATATAATAAAATTAGTTAAAATAAAACTAAAGCTTTATTTATCACTTTAATTATAAAGTGGCATTACAGTATGTGAGGTGTAATATCATTACTATTAATTTATGCCAAATGTAATAAATGCAGTCGACGAGATCACGACTTTAATTTAAAAAAAAAAATTGTTTGAGTAGATAGAGAATTTTAATACTTAATTTTATTTTTTTATACCACGTCGGTGTTAACAAGCATACGGCCCGCCAGATGGTAAGCGATTACCGTAGCCTATGGACGCTTGCAATTCCAGGGTACTCACATGCACGTTGCCGACCCCTTAAAAACCTATACACTCCTTTCTTGAAGAACCTCATACTGTAGTCCCTCGGAAAAACCTTGGCAGCGAGCTCATTCCACAGCCGGAGCGTTCGCGGGAGGACAAATGTACCTCACGGAAATTTTAAATCCTCAGTATCGTTGTTCAAACTATCGTGTCGTTTAGGATGTACATTAATTTGTAAGACTGGGTTAATTTATCAACTGTCACGAAATGTCGTCCTTTGAATGAACACAGCAACTTGATTGCCACTTACCTATTTACTTCCAGTACTTAATTTACAGGAATATATTTCAAACAAAACAAAGCGGTCACGAACACGAATCTCAGACGAACCTCAATTACAGTGATCTTGTCTGGACAGGACTGAAGTTGTAATGAGGAAATGTATTGTTAATGTTGCAATTCTAAGTGAGCTGGACCTCGGTCCGCAGAACTTTCTCTTGATGTTTATGTCTGCAACGATAAAGCGATTACTTTCATCTCATATTGCATCGACGACCGCACGCACACGTCTGCTTCGATGTTATTACTATGTTCTCTATTCCGCACGTGCTAGACGATCTGTAATTATATTGCGATTTAAAACACACATATCATTGAAGTATGTACATAACGTACATACGTATGTTTAAAGTGTCATCAATGTTTACTGATCCTTCCGTAGTAGGATTATTATATTAGTAACTAGCTGTGCCCGCGACTTCGTCCGCATGGAATAGTGTATTTTATATCGAATCAACAACCTAAAAAATAAGTTTCAAGCTTCTAGCTCTAAATATGACGATACTTCCATACAACTTTTCATCCCCACCTTTCAACCCCTTACACCCCATTTTTCGGATTAAAAAGTAGCCTATGTCCTTTCTCAGGCTAGACTATCTGTGTACCAAATTTCATTTCAACGGTTCAGTAGTTTTGGCGTGAAAGGGCGACAGACAGACAGAGTTACTTTCGCATTTATAATATTAGTATATATATATATATAATACGGCTTCGCTCCTGTGTATGTTTCCACTGAAAGTCCCGTTTCAAAAATTGGCCAAATGAAACACAAAAATAAAAAAAACATGGGATTTTGGTATAGATATGCACTTAGAACGTCTTGAGAATTAACATACAACCTAATTACAATGCAGCGTGTCGACAATAAAGATCTTGAAGCAATACAATAAACTAGCATAAAATTGAGTGTTGCATAAGCTTTTAATTATACTTCCAAATGTTAGCATGTCAGTAATTAATCAGCGAGCTCATGCTGACCCGGGGTCGTGGAAAGCAGCAGGCCACATGGGTCGCGTGCTCTTAACCATGCTCTAGAAAATCTGGTTATGCAAGAGATACATAACGAGGAACGACAAAACTATTCGCCTAAATAAAAAAAAATACTAGCGATTAAGATAAAATTGAATCTTAAAATGAATGTTTAGTGACTTTATATTCAAATGTTATTCTTTCTATGTATTTTGATAGAGAGAATTACACATGAATTTAAAGTTTATTGAAGAAATTTGAAGTGATCTTGTAAGTTTACATTTATATGCGAGCGTGTTGTGTACGATGCTGCTTGTAAAATTTCATAAGATTGACTAAATAGCAGAATACTGAGAAATAAAGATAATGTTATGTTACATAATTGCAGTGTTCACTCGGAGAGTGAATACTTGTACCTATGCGAGAAGTCTAACACGCAATCAGTAAATGGGATATTGTGCAGCTGGTCAATTCCTCCAAACATGCTATAAAAATTACTCTATCTGACAATCCACATTGTTTAGAAATAAATACAACGTAAACGGATTGTTTTAGATTCCGTTTTTATTTTTTGATAAAGTTATTAGCACATTCTGATTAAGATGAAATAAATAAACTATTAATTTACATTCCTGTTGGACTCTTTAAGCAAATTAAATGGGTTTACATAATATGTCACAACCGATGTTCACTACCTATGGACTTTTAGCAGAAGTGAAATGCTATTTCAATGTTTTGAACTAACAAAATATTTATTGTTATTGCATAACGCTACCGCCGTTTTTTTTTTGTTTTTATAATGTTATTAATGGAATTATTATATCAATTTCAGATACTGTTCTGTGGGATCCTGATAACAACATGCGCTGAACCTGATCCAAAAAAATATAAATCACAGATCAAAGAAAAAACTAAACATTCTAATACAACGTTAACAGCAGATGAGAAGAAATTCTTGAGAGAAGTCGAAGCAAAGTTTGGAATTCAAAATGATGCCACTGAAGAAGAAAAGAAAAATAGCACTACTGAAAACGCTAAATCTGCATCGATTCAACCGGGTCATTTTCCTGCAGTCATAGCAATTGAGATAGTCAACGATACTGACACAAAAACTAAAGGCAAAAGAACTATCGATGCTAATCTTGGATATGGATACAAAACTAATAATGGGTATACGTATTCTTACTTCGGTAAACCTTCTCAAGAAAAAGGTAAATTTATGATATACCCATATTCCCAGGCAGAAATGCCTGCTGGAAAAGTACAATCCTATCATACCATACATCATTATGAAAAACCAAATGGAAAGAATGTCAAAACAAGTGTTGAAATTCATCCCTCTCAGGCTTTTGAATTAGTGAAAGTCAAAGATGAACAATCTGGTTATAATTATGAAAAACCGGCTGCAGAGTTCAAAACTCCTTCCACACATGCACACTCCAGTAGTTCTTATACATCACATCCATCGACACTGTATACTACATACAATGGTGATAAATTTTCGACCCTAAGCGGACAATTTCCTACAGTAATGCAAAATTACTTAGTAGATCCATCACAGCTACTTAAAAACCCTGAATACCAAAATATTGGATTGACTCAAGATAATTTACGCAGCTCTCATATAGAACAGAAAGTGGTTCCCGTCTTAGTATTAAGAATACCAAGCTCGGTCCTAACCAATCCTACAGCTGAACTTTATGCTAACTTACCACACAATTATCCTCTTTCTAATTACTTGAATAACTTGAATTTACAAGAATTAGTAAATCAATACTTTAAGAAAAGCGGCTATAGCTTTGCACCTCAAGTAATGACTTACTCCAGTCCTTTATCGTCTGCTGCAGTTGAAAGCACTGCAGGATCTTCTGTGTCCCAGTATGAACCACAACATTATGCTCATCCATATGTTCAGCCCTCATACACTCATTCCCATACTTCTGGAGTCCAGTATTCAGCAGTTCAACCAGTAATGGCCAAATATCCATCTAGTTACATGCGGAATCATTATTCAAGTTCCAAAGGACACTCAATTTATAAACAACCTTCACTTTCTCAAAAATATGAATATCAGTATCAATACGTGCCTCATTCGGCTGTATCTTCTCAAAAATACTACATACCTCAACATTACCAACAACAAACAGAACAAGTAGCATATGATCAATTACAAAGTGGACACGCGGCATTGGGTCATGGTTCTGAGATTCAATATGAAACTCCAGGGCATGTTACAAGCGGATATGAAACTTCAGTCACTCATGACGTTGGATACGCATCTCCCCATGCAAATGTAGCAACTGATTACCCAGGAACCGAGGCAAAATCAGCGGCTGAATATGCGGCATCTCTAGGACATGTAGGAAGCGAATATGCGGCATCCCAGGCTCAAGTTGGAGCTGATTATGGTAATTCTCAGACTCATTATCAAGCAGAATACGATAATTCGAATGCAGTTGCTTCGGAATATAGTGTTCCAAAGGATGAAAATTCGCAATCTTTGCCAGTTGGATACGAGTCATCGGCGACAGCATCTCCTTCACCTTATGGAGCAACGGAGAATTCACATATCATTTCTCAAGAGTACTACATTCAGAATAATCAACAATCTGAACAAGGGTCTCATTCTGCTTATCCTTCCCAAGCCACCGAATCTCATATCTCACAGATTGAATCTAGTGGACATCAAAACTATGTATATCAGCACCAACCGCAGGAATCCAGTGAGCATGGATTGGTCCTCGCTGAAAATTATCCTAGCAAGGACCACACAATAGCCACCATTTACCCTACACAGTATAAAGCTGGTAAACAGAAGTCACCAACGGTTCAATCAGTTAGTTATGTGACGCCATTGCCGCATCCAAAATATAGAATTCCCTATCAGGTAATGGTGCCACAAACTTATCTTCATAATCCGACGCCGACGTCTGAAAAGGTATCGTATGTTCATTCCCAACCAATGTCAACATCCTACAGCGAAAGCGGGCTTCATCAAGATTATAATTCGGGAGCGGAAAATTCATCGGGATACCATTATACACCAGCAAATAAACAAAAGACCAGAAATTACCATTCACATCCAAAGCGTATGGTTCACAGAAATGACAAGTCAGATTCCAAGAATAAAAGTGATAAGAATGAAAAGAAGAAATCATCATAATTTGTTTATATAATAAGTTTATAGATTATATAACATGTTAATAAAATCTAAGGTAATGTAAATATAGGCATCGATATACCTTTTAAACTAAATGTACAAATTAGATAATACTGTATCGCAAGCAGTGTAAATTTTGCAGTTTGTATACATTTTGATTTAGATTAGACATTGTCTTTTCTAGGATTTTTACTGGTATTTTACTTTGAGCCGATCATGCTGACGTTTAAAAATAAATTAAATTAGTAGTACATATGTATCTACATATGATGTAAATTAGAAATTTAGAAAGACGTGAAATGTGCTTTAAGCGTGGTTGGTTGTAAAATAAATTATTCTCTTTATAATCATTAAATCAAATATCATTATTTATTGAAACAAAAAAAATAAAACTTGTCGTGTATTCTTCCTAATTGATGTGCAATAATTTGGGATAGGTTACTTAAGGTAATAAACAAAATACCCTACTAAAGTGCCTTGTTGCCGGTTTTTTAATGTTCCTGCAAATACGATATGGCAGCATGTCACAGCGTTCGAATCGGGCACCGATTCAACGAAATTATGGTCTTGATTGACTCTTTATTCCAACCGCCGCCGCCGTACCTGCTTCGTAGCTTGAGTATTTAAATTGAGTTACTCAAATACATTACAGCATGATTATCTCCGACTTTTTTGGATATAGACCTGATTGTGAGATGATGTTAGTTATGTCAAAAGAAAGTTTTCAAAAATAATTTCAGGTTATTGGCAAATATGTACAGAAGATGTTTGTATAATGACAATACAAAAAAGTCATCTGAAAGCTGCTCAAATAACCTTGTATAAAAAATTATTTATGAAAAACCATTTCTGGTTCAATGAGACTTATACAGTGAAGTTTTTATTTTATTAAATTAACTAGCAAAGAGAGTCGTACTCCTATTCTTCTCCTCCTACTCTCTCTCCCGTTGTGCGGCCTCCTTTGCGGACATCATCTCTTCGTAGAAGGAGGCGACGGCGTTCCATGTGCTCTATCTAGCTGTAACTCCAAACTATGGTCAGAAACACGGTTGGGAGCGAGAGTCTATCCGCAGCACCAACTGCCACCACGAGGTCACGGCGCTGGCTAACCCAGGCTGGATATTCCGCCAGCGTGTGAAGCGCCGTGTCCTCGGGGCAGTCACCACAATGGTGGCCACCAAGACATCGGCTCCCGTCCGATCTGACACAGGTACTTTCCGAAGCAACCGTGTCCGGAAAGCACCTGCGTCATCCGGAAGGTGAGGGCTGCGTGCCCTCTCTCCAGCCACTCTCGTAGGATGGGTGTTGTGCCCCGTCGTCGTCGGTCGTTGCCCCCACTCCACCACTAGGATCTGGTGGAGCTTGGCTCGGTGTGTCTCTACTTCTACTAGACTACTACTCTTCTTCTACTAGACGCGCTAATTACTACTATACATATTTAGGTAATAGCCGTCCGGAGATGACCAGCCCCGACCAACGGTTTAAACTAAAATTCATGGGTTTAAACAATTTTACATAACACAATCTTTTTACAATTAATAGGCTGACTGACGATCTTTACCCCTTTATGCAAATAGCTGACGTACATTTTTACTTAATATAGTATTTTAATAATGTACTGTAAAAATTACTAGTGATCGTCCGCAACCTATCAATTAAAAGAAAATTATGTGTGTTATGTATGAAAAATGGAAAACACTTGAATTTTAGTTTAACTTAATTTCAGGGCACTTAAAATTAAAAAAATAAACTTCAGTAAATTATCGTCTCGATCCCGTCGAAGCAGCCTAGACACGATAGTCGTTAGACGATAAAATTTCGGTGACACACTGACGACAGATAGTCGTGATAATGGGCAGAAATGACATCTTTTCAACGATAAAAAAAGTGTTACGATTACGACACAATGGGAAAACGGCCTTAGCCAGCAGCCCTTAGCTACTATTTATTAGTCTAGTAAATAGTAGGTAAGCGGCGGACGACATGATCCAGAAATGAAAGGTGTAAGTATACAATTACTGTTTTTTTAAGTGTAGATGCAATAATATGTCAACTTACATGTAAATTTAGCCCGTTCCAAACGTATGTGGGCTAAAACAGGTAATAAAACGACCACATAACTATCAAGACTTTTATGACTAGGTAGAAAATGTACCCATATAGTTAAGTGTGTGTACCGCAAGAACATTTAATCCTCTAGAGCAGTGTTTTTCAGCCTTTTAGAAAACGTGACCCCTTTACAAGATAAAAAATTGTAGCGACCCCCTACGGCATAAAAGTGGGCTCGTTGCTAACTTAAAATCAATAATGCCAAACGAATTATAATAATAATCGTTTTGGATAGGTTAATAGAAATGGCTGATCTATTGGTATTGGTATTGGTGTAGGGCTCTGTTTCCGCATTTAGACTCACAGACGGTCCATTATGCGTTCAGATAGGCTGACTATTTGAGCCAGCCTAGCTCCTTCCAGAAGCACAAAAGCCTCCTGGGGTGTTCACAGGCTTCTAGGAGCGATCTCGCACCCGCGAGAATACTTGCCCGTTGTGTGGCCACTCCCTCGCACTCCAGGATAACGTGGGCGGCCGTTTCCTCCGCGTTGAGACATCCTCTGCATAGAGGACTGTCTGTCGCACTGATGGTGAATAGGTAACTGGCTGATCTAACTATGAAGATAAAAAAAAATCTTATAGATTTAGCTACTGACAATGACAGCACGCTTAAAATGGAATTTCATACTCAAAGTGTTGACGTTTTCTGGATTAAAAGGACAAGAGGAAAGAGCTGGCAAACGACATTTTAAAATTATTTGTGCCACTCGCCACTTCTATATGTGCATTGACGTTCTCTTCAACGGTTTTTTTTCCTACGACCCTCCCCTCGAGTAAGGCCTCGCGTCCCCTCTTGGGGTCAGGACCTACAGGTTGAAAAACACTGCACATATGTTATAAATATAAATATCGCTATATTAAAGATATGCAATTATGTACCTTCTTGTGTGGCCTGCATTGCATCCAATGAACAATGATTGATATTATATTTATAAATTCTAAAATTATTTTTATTTTATTTAAATCAGCGCCATCTCTTGAGTATAAATCTTATACGAAACTTCCTTACTATCGAAAGATGTTGTTAATGGTACAGTTATAGATGGCATTTTAGCCGAGTAAGATTGCGCTAGGTACGTGCTTTGTCCTATAATAACTGAAATTAAAAATTAAAGACTACAGATGCAAATACATATTCCAATAAGCTATTAAGGTTCATGTTCATTGTTAACAAAATGTAGTGAATATTAATACCGACGGCTTAGTTTTGCCAAGCAAGCTAACAACACGGACCGCATCATATGTACCCCAAGACTTTAGCCATAGTTTATAATTTTTGAATAGTGCTCCGGCCCATGCTTCAACCCTTGTCACTAATTGAATACATCCATCGCCATCTAGTGACAACAGGTTGCAATACTTTAAATAAACTCATTAGTTTCTTCTCTATCGCGTTATTAGTGTAGTATTAAGTTCACATAGCCAATTACTACATATACAACTGTCTGATATGTACTATGGTCAATATAATCTGATTGGAGAATCCATTCTGTATGTCAAGGAAAATTATTTGAAATTCTCTCTCTTAAAAGTTATGTAAGGTCACGTGTGTTATTAGGTTGTAAGTTTGTCATTGCGTTATATATTTTACTACTACAACTTAACGACTACACATTCTCTATTGAAGATATTGCGTTTGGCTTGTGTACAATACCGACGTGAACTTCTTTAACGAGATCAATACGAATATGCTACCTATGTTATAAAAATCTACATCAAAACGCAATGATGTAGCGGTGTGTATGATGCAGAGAAAACCTAATTATATATATACAGATGTGTGTGTGTGTGTGTATATATACAGATGTGTGTGTATGTGTGTGTGTGTGTGTGTGTGTGTGTGTGTGTGTGTGTGTGTGTGTGTGTGTTTTTTGTGTGTGTGTGTTTTGTGTGTGTGTGTATGTGTGTGTGTGTATATGCAAATACATTGTGAAGTTATGTTTTCACTTCTGACGTGCAGTACTACGACTGACTGTTTTTTTTCACTGTGTAGGTGTGAGCAATGTGCAAGTGTGTGGAGAATGAAAAATAAAATATAAAAACAACATAAATAGTTTACTAATGTTAATAAATAAAAACGAACTCTAAACCGACTCGATTTCAGAATAGCTGTAGGAACCATTACGGGCCATTTGGCCCTAAACCGACACCTATTCACCATCAACGCGACAGATAGTCCTCTATGCAGAGGTTGTCTCAACGCGGAGGAAACGGTCGCCCATGTTGTCCTGGAGTGCGAGGGAATGGCTACACAACGGGCAAGTATCCTCGCGGGTGCGAGATCGCTCCTAGAAGCCTGCGAACGCCCCAGGAGGCTTCTGTGCTTCTGGAAGGAGCTTGGCTGGCTCAACTAGTCAGCCTACCTGAACGCATAATGGACTGCCTATGAGTCTAAATGCGAAAACAGAGCCCTATACCAATACCATTACCAATATATATTTGTCTTTATCTTTTTTTATTTGTTTTTTGTTAATAATTTTAAAAGATACCTACTAGTTCTTCAGGGTTTCTTTACATTATGGACCTAGGGAGGTTGGTATGATCCTTACATGGACCCATCTTCTATAGCCTTAATGACCCTTAATGAATCTGGATATCACCTAATCTCAACCTAGTCTTGACTATGTGAAGATTAGGTGATATCCAGATTCTTGAATTGGATCATTGTCGGTAAAATAGTTACTTAATTAGTTGAGTCCGATCTTCTGGTCATAGCTTACTCAGGTTAGATCTCTTAATTTAGGTAGGAGTCGGCTGTACATACAGTGTTCTATAAAAAGCCTAGATAAGTGAATAATAAATGTTTTATATACATGTGCGAGTTTTATTTAATTCATAGCATGCCTATGTATTGTACGGAATGCCAGAATATGTTTGTTATTAAAGTAGTAGGTATTTTCATTGGCTTTTGTTTTCAAAACCTTTCTCTTTTACTTCACCGAAACCAATTTATATAGGGTAGAAAGTAAACCCAATATGCTCTTTTAATCCCTAAACTATTCGTTAATTAATCTTTTAAAACTAGTTTTTTGTTTATACACGGGATTGATTTGTATATTAATCTGTAAGTACTCTGCAGGCTTAGTAAGTATATAGTAATATCAGGAGGCGAACTGATCTATGTGTACATTTAGATTTTACTGTTTTATTACGTTTCCTTTGCTACCAACTAATTACTAGTAAGTATTAAAGTTTAGGTAAAGACAAGAAAAGAATAAAAAATGATGATAAAACAATAAGAGGCTGATGGTTCGGATAGGTAAATACCTACCATTTAAAAGAAGTGAAATATGAAATTAAGAAAAAAATTTATTTGAAGAACAGTAGTTATTTTACTTATTATTACATTTATATTTAACGCCCCATTAAACATTTCGTGCTGGCTTGAACGAATGTACTGGAACACATTCTAATGGTTACTTGGCATGCAAGTGTTACGTATGATAAAATCTGGTCGGTTAACAATATAATTAACATGTGAATAACACGAAATTGGGAATAAACCCAATGGTAACTTATATTCATTCATTCAATTCATTTTCGATATTATGACTAAAGCATCATTGACTTAACAGCTACAGTATAAGGAGGGCATTAAACATAACTGCATGACAAGTGGATACTTTCTTGTCACTCCAAACCTGTCTTCTGTAATTGGATAAAGAAGCTTAACCAGGAAAATCTAGCTAATTGCTACTTGATACGTGTTGTGAAAAAGTTGTACGGCGATAGTTTCAGTGCGGGGGTTGGGCAGCTGGGTGTGCGCATTTCACTCTCATTTCCCGATTCGGTTCCGCTTTTTCCGGTATTGAAGTAGGTACTCGTTTGAGGAATCAGGAAAATGACTAGCTTAGATAACCTATCATTAGACACCGCGTAGGCTGTTGTAAATAGAACGGGCGGAACTTTAGAACCTTTATTACCAGCTGTTTCAATAATCTGAAAATTACCACGATTTATCTAAGTCTGTAGGTTTTATTTATGCTCCTTGAGGAAAGTTGCAAAGTAATTTGTAGTTTATAGAGAACACAATTTAAGGATTTTAAGATTATTGAGATCAATTCAGTTGTCTTAAATTATTTTTATCGTCAACTATTCGTACAAAAATATGAAGTTGTTACTAACAATTATTTACTTGAAGTAAAATAATGTATAATGTACAAAGAAATTTGTATTCAACTATTTCTAGTCTATTTTCATTCTTAAATCCTTTTAAATTCTCTTATTCTATTGTCAAAATCTATTTTATAAAATTAAAATTCAATTGCAGGATTCAATTACATTCATAACTACATTAAAGTGCATACCTTCGCTTAAATATAGGTAGGTACCTATGTATGGTGTGTATTTAAAGCGTGTTATAAAAGACGCTTATGAAACTTTTAATGGCTTTAATATATTATGTAGATAAATTTTACATTCACACATACTTGTCCAGAGTTTATTATGAATAAATTCCTGCTTAGGATCAATTAATTGTGGTTAGTTAAAAACCTTAGTAAATATTATCATACTTAACGATTTGTCACGAAGTCGATGCGGGCGTTTTTATAGATTTAATTACATTTACACCTTTCACTTGAGCATTGTTAAACAATATAATTAATAGACATTTTTTTTCCATAAAGTTCTTATAAAAAAACAAAGTTATATAATATGTAAATGCAAACGATTACGTGACACAGGAAATAAGTACCTGGCCAGGAAACCTGTTCTCGGTGAACCCACGGAAACAGTAGCCTTTGTTTTGTTTCATTCGCACTAGACCTTACTATTTTCGACTGATGTTTTGCCGAAGCTGGACTGGCTCACAATATTGTTGTTCTAATAATCCACATGTCCCTCTTATTAGCAGAGGATACAAAAAGAAACGGTAAGGGCTATCTGTATATTTTATGGAGCGTTGAACATCACCCTGACTGGCAACGGACAGGAAAGTTAGCTCCTTGTTGACTACAAGAAAGAAAATCTTGGTAAAAGATCATGCCATGGCATTTAGTAATTTTCGTCATGTTACCGCTTATGATTCAACTAAAGGATCAGAGAAAAAGACCCGGTACTCGCCAGGATTGGATTTGGTCTTCCCTAATAGGGTGGGTTATTTCATGACTTCGATTTTTTTACCGAACCCAAGATATGTTTTCGACGGGAAATAATATGGCAATCAGTTCTTCACCAACAAGCTTTGAAACACTCAAAGTAAAATTTCGAACCTTGCTACAGTGCTACATATATTCATGTAGGCGTTCTTACGTCTATAAATTGATTTATAGTTGCTAAAGGAAATGCGAGAGAATCGAGAATTACAATCATTAAATTCCGATTTAATATATCCATACTGTGTTCCCGATATTATTGTTTTTCTTCTCTATTTGTCAATCGATTTTCTTTATTTTTTCCATCTGTTTAGTAGGTATTAACGGGCTTTAGGGTTGTCAATTCAATATAAAATACTTTTTTTTAAAAAGAAAACACTGGTTCTGCATCTTTTTCCTCTATTGATCAATCGATTTTTATTTAACAGCTATTGAAGAGCTTTAATGATATCAATAAAAAAAAATTAGAAACAGTTACTTAGTTTTTTTAAAGATAAGTAAACACAAAATAGTTTAGCACCTTTTCCTCGTCTTTTGGTCAATCGTTTTTTTTTATATGTGTATGTATTATTATTTATATGTGTAATGTTATGGATAAAAAAAAAATCTTTTAAATGTAATATATAAATTAATCTTTCTAAATCTCAAAAATAAAGAAAAGACAGCTTCTTTTCTTTATTTTATTGTTTTTTTTCTCTCATGGCTATTTTATTGTTAAGTAGCTATTGACAAACTTCGGTGATACAAACAAAAAAAATTTGAAACAGTTTTCTTAATTACATACAATACTATATTATGTAGGTAAAATAAAACAGTTCAGTACCTTTTGCCCCTATGTTTGTCAACATTTTGTTTAGTAGGTAATGAATGACGAGCTTTAGTGTTATCAATAAAAATAAAACATTTTTTTTCTACTTTCGACGATGCTTAAGTGTTTTAAAAGTGGCCTCAGATACAGTATACGAATGTAAAAGAATGAAAAAAAAAAATAAAACAAGCAAATTCGTATAATTCGTATATTTATTTTCATAAAATTTTCATTCAGATCGTACGGTATTTTAAAATAAATAATGACGATTATCAATTATATTTAGTTTGTTTTGTGACACTCTTTGTGCACTTTTATAGATCAGGCGTTTTTTTTTCTTTCGTTATAACGATGGCTTAATTAAAAGGTTAGTTAATAATTATAATATACAGTACTATTAATAGTAGTAAGTATATGATGTGCCATAACGTCATTCATAGACTTTAGGACAATTCAGAGGATTAGAGACTACTTTCTAAAGCACTGAAAGGCATACATTAAGTAAATTTTTAATGTTAAAAGTATAAGTCCTACGTTAAATTTTTTACTGACGGTCCCCTTCGATCAAGATCGAAGAGGGTCCTTGTATTTCTTTTTTGAGTAAACAGTTATTAACAATAAAATTACATTTATTTAAGAAAGGTAAGGTTTTTGCTGATAAGTTATGCAAAGTAGCGGAATAATCTACAAAGTACTAGATGAAATACTCAAAAGAATAAAAGATTTTAAAAGTTTTTTCAAAACAAATAGGCCTCTACAAAATATTCAGGTATACACTTCGTTGTTAATTAAAAAATCCAGAGTATTTTGCAGTCTTTAATTCCTTTCTAGGGTACATCTGGGGCCATAAGAACCGGTAACGGAACTACTTGTGGTTTTAGTCGGTTCGAGTTCGACATACCACCTTGACGTTTAGCCCCGGTGAGGTAACGACCCGAGAGGGTTTCCACATTTAAAAATAAACCTGGATGCGATTTAGCCACCAATTTATTACTAACGGGCGTAAATAATCTTGCATTAGTTTGAAAGGGAAGACAATTTAGAAGACGCTCGAGAGAATGATAGGTACTGAAAACTTTCCTGTTTACCTCAGTAACATGAATGGTCTATGACATGTTACAGTCAATGAAAACCCCAACATTTTTCACAGAAGCCGAATATGGTATAAAAATATCGTTGTATAAAACTGGCGGTAATATAGAATGGTTTAGTTTACTATACATGTACCTGCCACCAATAATGAGAGCTTGAGATTTTGCAGGGTTAACAAGCAGGCCGTACGATTTAGCCCATGTACTGATGTACTGATGATATCTTAAGATCATTATTGATGGCAGTGACAGCTTCTGTGAGTTCGCCAACCTTAAAATGACGGTATATCTGCAAGTCGTTTTCATAAAGATAATATCGTGAAGATAAAACTTTGGTGATAGCATAAATAAAAATGGAGAAAAGTAGAGGAGACAAAACGCCACCTTGGGGAACGCCCACCGTAAGATTACACCCGTCAGAAAAGACCTCTTCAGAGCGTACCATCTGCGAGCGAACCCAAAGATAAAGGCTGAACCAAGCGATAGAGTTAGAGACATTCAGAGAGGACAGGATACCTAAAAGGATGCCAAAATCAACAGAGTTAAAGGCACTGCTGAAGATAAATAACACCAATACTGTCAGGAGTTTATTTTTCATGGCAAGTCATATGTCATCTGTTACTTTGACTAAGGCAGTTCCGGCGCTATGGCCTGAACGAAAACCAGATTGGTATGGACTCAGTAAACTATTAGAGGAGAGGTAACTAATCAATTGATTCTGGATAGTACTCTCAAGTAGTTTGTAAAGGATAGGGAGTATAGATATAGGACGAAATTGGGATACTGAAGAAGGGTTGGCAGTTTTAGGTAGTAGAATAACATGAACCTTTTTCCAGGCCGATGGAAACAGTTTTATTTGGAGGGAGAAATTGATGATGTGAGTGACAACTGGAAGGAGGCCACTTACAATAGACTGCAGCATTTGCAGTTGAATGCCTTCATCACCAATTGCTTTTGTGGAGATTGATAGGATGTTTCTCTTAATGTCACCCTTTGTAACCGGGTTGAAAGTAAATGAGGTTCATTGAGGCAAGAGAAGACTGGAAAGATAACTAAGAGTAGATGTTTTCTCTGCGATACCGACACAAGTTGATGGAGTAGAAAAATGCGTATTGAGCACGTTGAGATCCATATTAGGTGAGCTTTCGTTGACGGTTTTAGCAATACCAAGAGACTTTAGAAATCGCCATACCTGTGGTGTGTTAAATTTTTTTATAGAATGATGAATGGGTGCTATCTAATATTTGTGTTAATAAAACTGTTAATCAATCATTTAGGACACTGAGAAGTATACAGTTATAAAATGACACTAATGTTAACTTATAAAATGTAAAGAAAGCATAATAAAAAGTTTCGTGTTTTTCAAATATGGATACTAAGTTAAAATCGCCTTCAAGTATCTTCAAAAGTAAAAACGTCTTAACTGACTCTATTTCGCTTAATTTAAGCGAAAGTGAACTGGGTAAATAACTTTGGATTTAATTATTAAAAGGTCCATCCTTTCAATAACTAAACCTAAAGGGAAAATTTGTAGAAGAGAATGTTGCTCCTTATACGGGTAAGGTTAAAGACCCGGTCATTATCTTGCCAAGACATTTTAATAACAGTTTAATGGCTAGCACCCTTAGTTAGTTAGTATTATTTTTTATCTATGTAAGTATTAAACAAACTGTTTCCTAGTTTTTTTTTCATTAATATCACTAAAACTCGTCAGTAGTTACTTAACAACAATAAAATAAAGATAAGACACCTTAAGATTTAAATGACATTTTTTCTTGTCCCTTAGTTAGATGTTGATGATCTCTTGTGAGATTTTTACGGTCTTCTTTCTTTTTCTTTTCGAGGTCCCGAGGTTCCAGAGAGGTTTTATATGTTTAACTAGCCGTCCCCACAGTTTCACCTTCGTTTATAGTCACTGTTTTGCTCCTATTGGTCGTAGCGTTATGTTATATAGCCTTCGTCGATAAATGGGCTATCCAACACTAAAAGAATTTTTCAATTTGAACCATTAGTTCCTGAGATTAGCGCGTTCAACCAAACAAACAAACTCTTCAGCTTTATAATATTAGTATAGCGTGCGATCGGTTCACAGGTTTAGGCCCTAAAAGGTTATACAGAGGTATTCGTTACTTGCTTTATTATTATCCATATAGAGTTGATTTCATTATGTATTTCTTTTGAATCATATATGAATGTCTTGCTGGTTTAGAGAAGTTCTGAAGAGATTTTTTGTTACAGTGATTGTTTTTAAGAAATAAAAGTTTTGAGTTTAGCCACAGTTAAACGCTTCCCAGATTACTATAAAAAGGGATTTAACAATATGAACAACTCATAAAAAGTAGCACACGGCAAAGAAGGTTCGTAAGAATGAGGAAAACCGCTGAGAAAAAAGATTAGAATTTATTTATTACCTACTGAAATAGGAACCGATCTGACGTAAGATCAGTCAGTCATTTTTTATCTATTAAAAAAAGTTAAACGAATAAAAAAAAAAATTTTTATTTAAAGAATACTACAACCGTGGGTCACATTTAACTAGTATTCTTGTTAACCCCTCCAGCTAAGCTAAATGCTGGTGTTAGAAGTGTGCACTTCCAACGTAAAACGTCGGTAGTTCGAGCTCCACTCAGTGCGGGTAGGGTTCGAACCCAAAAACACTTGATCGCAATTCCTACGACTTAGCTCTCACGCTACCGCCGCGGAATAAAATATACATGTACATTTTATTCGTTTAACTACCTACGTAACGTTAGAACCAAGTACGCTTCACGAATTATATTTATCTTAGCCGTCGTCTGGTACGCATCGTGATGGCTCTCATGATTTTACGACTGACATTAACTAGGTATCATGTAAGTTGTTAGGAGTATGTTATTAAATTACGACGAAATAATAGTCAGTTGATGATACTACGTCAGAAGTTTACAGGCCAGTTCCAACCAACAACCAACCAACCAAACAAATAATTATACAAACTTGCCAATCTTTGAACTATTGGAAGTAGAACACAAACTACTTATAAAAGGACATATTGCAAGGTTTAATATTATAATATTAATAAATCTTTGGATAGCTTGAAAATTATTAATGGAAAGTTGACATACTTAGGTGAACTTGATGAAATTTAGCTGTACTTCAAAAAAATTTAAAAATAAATATGAATCCACGAAGAGCACCTGCCAAAAATATTGATAGCTGCCTTCACGGACTAGAAGAATTTTTTGAGACTGAATTCTTTGAGTCGTTTAAAAATTCGTAGAAGTTTGTATTTGCTGAATATAGTTATTAACCAGTTCCATTTGAGATGTCTTCGATGCAATAACACTAACACAATATACTAAACCAATTATTTGAATTGGTACCAACTAAGTTTGTGAATTCATTGTCTCTTGGAAGGAAGAAAATTGCAAAAACAATACTCGAAAAGTGACAATGGATATAATTTAAGCAATATATCTGGGAATCGTTCTAATAAACAATAGTCTAATAAACAATAGTTTCTAGATGCGCCGATAGCTTTGTTGACTTATACTTCGGGAAGTACCAGTAAAAGGTAGCAAACCTGAGAGGTTTCTTTACACCACACGACCGTACAAAAAGTGGTAATTCTGGAGGATGATATAAAAACTTTAATGAAATGAGTTATTTAAAATCTTTTTTTACGAGTAACATTTAACTAGTTACAAGTAGCTTTAAAAGGTCCTATATAGATAGGCCAAGAAAAATCTTAATTTATCACAATAAAGGCCCTAGGCCTATCTAAGATCACTCATTATCCTATAAGAGATCCTGTACCTGTAGGCAAAGAAGAAGGGTCTCCACCCTAAATAGAAATGTATTTTTTTCGAAATCTAGGGGCTTTCTAAGATCACTCATTACTCTATAAAGGATCCTTAATTGGTAGGCAAAGAAGAATGGCAAATCTCAACCCTAAATAAAAATGTTTCTTTATTCAAATCTAAGGGATATTTAAGATCACTCATTACCTTAAAAAGATTCCTGTACTGTTAGGCAAAGAAGAAAGGCCTCGATATTCGAAAGGTGGTAAGGAGCAGTTTTTTTTGGATTGCCTGACGATTACAAGCGCTTATTGCACTAGCCATGATGAATCGCTTAAGCGTTGCCAACCCTGTAAAGTGCATCGTTTACCCTCCTCTAACTCTAACTTCAAAGGATAGCAGATAATACTATCTAACCACGGTCTTCTCTTATGTTGAGGTGCTGAACAAGTAGTCCAGCTTCGATTTGAAGAGAAAACTGCTGTGCTCAACCTCCTTCATAATTGTATGTTGTATGTGTTTCTAGTTAAAGTTGTTTTGATTTAGTATTCTTTTATTGATTGGTAGGTGCGCCTTCAATAAAAAAATAAATGTTATGTCGTTGTCGACCATTAAGAGAGATCGACTTATTTGAATAGGGTGGGGCAGACAGTTGGTCGCCCCTTACGACAGTCCGTCACCGTAACCGGTCAAAATGATACTAAAATATTTAACAAGCATTGAGCGCATTGAGATCAAGATACATTTATTCATGTGTCTCTTATAAAGGTTTAACAGAGGTCTGCCATAGGTATCCAACATACACTAAGTGTCAAATTTACCGTAACACGTCTTAATTCTGTGTTAAAAATAGTCACCGGAACATTTTTTGAAGAACCATAAACTACACTGATATATTATCAGAGTGATAACACCAAACACAATTAAACATATTTTACGTCAGTAAGTTTCACTGACTGAAGTGTTGTTAATTCGCGTTAAGCGTGTGATCGATGCGATGTGATGTTGCGCCGGTAGAGGAACATGTCTGAAAAAAATACGTCATGCGATCTTATAAGCCAAATCCTTTAAATATTAATAATGTCTACCATTGCCGTACTTAGTTTCGTCGCCCATGGAAGGAGGCAAAAATGTCTTTTTGCGGTCTCCAGCAGTTTGTTTGCGGTCAGTGGTAAAACTGCCCTATTGCACGAGCTGACTACTGCTATTGGTGCCTGAAAGCTTACCCCTCAAATTTGATATAACAGTTATACCTACCTAGGTGTATCGATCTGATTACTAAATTTGATGATTGGGTGATCAATTTTTTTTTTATTTTTTAACATAAAAACGAAACAATAGATTACAATAGCTTTGAATTATTGTTCGATCATGCACTTCTATAGAATTTAAAAGTACGAAATGATATTAATTCGATTTAAACTCGATTTTATTCTGAACCGGACTCGTCAAGAGTAAGGCTGCTAAAAACCATCAGCACTCTCAATGGCACACATAGATCCCTGAATATTTGATGTAAAATCATTATACTACTATATTTCCATAAATAATGAAGAAGGTACGAAGAAGGAAGGTGAGTGAAATTAAAAGTTCATCCACCGAACAATACTCGAGAATATTCTATATGTACCTAAGAATGACATCGGTTAGTGTAAAAGTCTTCATTACGTAACATCCAAGTAAATGTTAATGGTACCTCCTAATGCATTTAGTTTCGCTCTAGGCGAGGATTACTGTTAATGCACCATGAAGACACACATTGTTGCTCAAAGTTTTAAAAATATTTACTATCGGATGCCTGAGTAGTTACAAGTTACAACAAAGTAAATGCATACTTGTATTTTGTATTATGGTAAAAACTATGGTACTCATATTTATTTAAGACTAGCTGCACCCGGTATGCGTTGCAATGACATTTTTTTCTTTTTTTATATGTAGATTTTTTAGGCCAGGAACCCTCGCGGGCGTCCCGAGAACAACCTACAAAAGTTTCATCACAACCTGATCAATGGTTTCGGAACGCAAAGAGCACAAACATACAAACATTGATTTTTATTTATAAAGATACACTTTTTTACTTCAGTGTGTATTTCGGGATGCTCGGGTTCGAAACTCGTCGGACATTTCCGAATTACACACGTGAGTAAATCCTAATCTAACTAATAACTTTATCTCAACAACCTGAACGGCTACAAATCAAATCTGATTAATGCCGCGTTCCTATAATCAAGAAACGATTCGTTTTGCTTCCTGACGGTAAAATTTTCGTTGAAACTTCAACGAAATTTTACCGTCCGTAATCAAAACGAATCGTTTCTTGATTATAGGAACGCGGCATAAGTGATCTTAATTCGATTTCAAATTATGAAATCAATAAAAACTGATGAATAATTTATTCATCAGTTTTTATTGATTTCATTATAACAGAAAATGTGAACGAACCTGCTTTTATATTTATAAAACCAGGTTCGTTCACATTTTCTATTATTTCTAAGAAGTAATACTTATCTCATAATGATGAATATTGTATTTACTTATTTTTTATTAGTTATTTGTTGTATTTTACTCTGGTGAGTTTCTTTACCTTTGTTGCGCTCCATTAGTACAAAGAATAGACAAAGCGCAATGGTTTTTGAAATCGGACAGCACTCTAAAGACGAGCCTATTGCAAGATTAACTACCTCACCGTACGATGTGTGTGTAAAGTGTGCCACACGCCACTTTACATGGATATTAACAGAATATGCAGATCGCTTTAAATGAATATTATAATATATTATTCTAGTCTCGTAAGCTTCTAATTAACCCTTTAACCGTATTTTTTAATAATTCCAAATTATTTATTAATGATTATCTTTATTAAACATATATTCAGATTATAACGCAACGTTGTATACAAATAGGCTGATAGCTGTTACATATGAGATGTTTAAAACATTGTATGAGCATCCATCAGTATGTTATTTCGTAAATAATTTAAAACACTTTTCAAACGTTTAGTATGGAAGTAATCATACTATTTTTGGTTATAACAATTGTACAAAAACAGGGAAAGGAACTTTAGCAAAAATACTATTGTTATTTACGTTAACGCTGAATAAAAGCAATGATATCAATTTTTGTAACATAATTTGCACAATATATGTACTATGGAGTGTCACACAATGGCTCCATCTTATGATTGGGTTGGCTATGAGCAAGTGACATCACACACATTGGTGTTGCTTATTAATAGCCACCGGTAACCAATTACCATCAGGTGGGAATGCGGTTTAGTTGAATTAGAAACAATGACATTTGTTAAAAAAAAACTACCAGTCGTAGGACTGCACGTCAGAAGTAAAAACATAACTTACACATATAGTATACGTATAATTATTATACAGACACACACAAACACATCCGTATATATGTATCTGAGCGTGAGGGTCACGCGAGTTCAGTGCTTTTTCCCTATACCAAAAGTGCCCAACCTGCCTAAAGAAGTTTTCACTTCAAACATGCCTTGTTTATAATAATTGTGTTAAAAAATTGTTAATAAGTAATTGTGAGTTGCCAATCAGAAGTGTTCATTTTTGAAGAAAGTGATGCCATCTGCTAGTGACATCTATTAAACTGACGTACGTTCGGACGAAATTTTGAATAACGGTTTTCGCTATTGAGCACTATAGGCGTTATAAATTTTCACCTTAATTAAAATTATGTTTTTGTTTATACCATATGAATTGCGCACACAATAAGTACTTTATTGAACTAATTATATTTTTAAAGATTAATTAATAAGGAGCTGACAGAACACAATGTTTAGATTAGCGCCCTCTAGTGATCTATATATGTATTATTAGCGTGACGGTCACGAGTTCAGTGCTTGTTCCCCATAGCAAAAGTGCACAACGTGCCTAAAGAAGTTTTCACTTCGGAAATATGTAAAGTTTAGCGTACAGCTCGATAAAAAAGATAAATAGCAGTCATTTTAGTATTTAGGCTAAGATATTTACTTTCCATGCGATATCTTGTCACCGTTGTAACAGTATAAAAAAACGTAAGTGAAACCGCAAAGCATAGAACAAAACAACAATTATAGTAATTACTTAAAGTGTTCTCGGTGCAAATGAAAACGAAAAATAATAATTGTGAATGACGTCATTGCAAATTGTTTATGTTTCAAAGCATACAGTTTGAGAATCGACAGTATTTGTTAGTGTGCGTACTTAGCATCCCGCATGGTCATAGCGCCCACTGCAGCAATGCTCAACTCACACTAGTAAGCCTCCACGGTCCGCTACCCCCGTATATAAACCTCACACAGACTAGCCTTGAACTTCACTTCACGACTGCCAGATCCACCACACGACCGTACACTTACTACCCCGATCGCCGCAACCCTTACAAAAAACCAGGAGTTTGGACTACGGTGTCAGTGAATGAACTATGTTGTGTTGAACTGTGTTGATTGGTGTCGAAACTGATTCACGTGAAAATGTTGACCATACTACGAACCGTAAGTTTTGTAATCTTCTTAATATGTTTTAAATAGTTCTTTCTGAGAAACCTCGGAGGAGTATATTATATTTTATTCAAAAGAGCCATTAGATCATAATCATAATCATAAATCATTTATTTGCATAAAACATGGGTAAAAAGGTGTTACAGTTTAAAATTTCCGCCATATTCTACCTAAGCCGGTGTGCTAATTACCAAACATTTTGTCATACATTTAAATCAATTTTATTTTTAAATCAATTATTACTGTATATTTGTTGTGATGTGAATAAATGAATCAAATAAATACGTTTTATTTTAGTATACGTCCCGATTGTATTTTTTATGGCATACTAACCTCATTACAGTACAGATAATACACGACAACACCATAAAATAAACCATCTCCGAAATATTTTTTTAAGGTTTTTGGTCTTTTGGTCTATCAATTACACAGAATTGAAAGAGATTAATGCTAATAATAATTTTCTCTACTGAAGTAAGTCTCCTTCATTCATTCTTTTATTCATTCATTTAATCTAGGTTATGTGAATCTTTAATTAAATCTCTACGGAATAAATAAAAGTAGTTCTAAGTGAACATTCACATTACTACGATTTTTTTGTAAGTATCAGCAACTTTATTGTACAACGGTTACAGAATAATGAAAAAAAAATGTAACCTATAGCTCATTTTAACCACATATATATTTGTCATTACACCTTTAAATGTCAATTGTTCAATACTATGCAAATAGAAAATCAAACTTGGATAAGACTTGAAAAACGATTAACGATGATAGCATTATAAGCGACATCTGAAGCTGTCAGCCAGTTAGATGTCGGTATTGTCTTTGTATTCATACTTCAGACTTTCAATTACGATGGTAGCTTTATGTCAAAGATTTGCATTAAAATTGAATACGAGTAAATATTGTGTTTTGATATAAATGTCCAAAGTACAAACCTACACGGAAAAAATATTTCGTCATGCAATCAATCTCAGAATCTCCTTAATGGGTTTTGAAAGAGGTTACCTATAGTTTATATTCTGAGCATTGTGAATATTATGAATGATTTATGCTATTTATATATTCATTATAATATTGGGATTCACTTTTACATTATTTATTTTAATATTATTCATAATAATATGTCTAAGGTAAAGATATACTTAAATAGAATATAGCATAACAAAGCGTTTGACAACAAAATCAGTCATAACGAGCTTTGTTTTATATAATTAAGAACGAAAATTATGATAAAGATAACGCACCTTTAGAATTATAGAGTCTTAATTTAAAAAAACCGTTTTTTGAAGGAACCCAATGAAAGATTCCTATGTCTATTATTTCTATATTTATATAGATGATTCGACAGACTATTTAAGTCATGAAGTTAAATACCCAAATTTTCAAATTAGGTCTTTATGATTCTAAAAGTGCGATATGTAAGACCATTTACAAAGAAAAAATAATTGCTTTCGGAGGAATTAATTTAGTTTAGGTACCTCCAGACAGATATGCAAATAATGCAGAAAAATCGGAATGTACAAACAATATTTTTAGTGTTATATGTAATCATCAATACATCCAAATAAATAAAATTGAAGTGTCTGTTTGTAATGTAAAAATAAAAAGTATTTTTTAAACTCATACAGTTATTTGCACGATACGTATGCCCAAAAATCAGTTTTTAAAATTTTTACCTGTCTGTCTGACTGTCTGTTTGTTCCGGCTAATCTCCGGAACGGATGGACTGATTTCCACGGGACTTTCCCAGGTTCTTGGTGTTAAGGAGTAACTTAAGCAACTTTTATTTTGGAAAAATAATTAGGGTTCCGTGGAAAACATATACATATGTACTATATATAAATAGACAAAGACAAAAGAGTTGCTTAGCTTTTTCTCCCCTGTGTGTCAAGATTTTCTTTATTTTTTCTTTAGTAGAAAATTAATGAAAGATAGCGTTTTATCAATAAAAAACTTAGAATTATATTTACTTCTCCCATCGGAGCTTAATTGTTATCACAATTAATTAATGAATTACAGTAGAATTTCAACCTGTAGGCGACCACTACTATGTTTAAAATACCAAAGTTATATAAAAATATTTGTAAGAAATCATTATATAAAATATAAAAATTGTTATGAGAACAAACATTTTTTTTATTTATTTAACTGGTTATAAAAAACCTCACCTGTGACTTTAAAATAACTGTTTTCTTCATTTATAGTTTGTCTGATTAATTATGATGCAATGTCAAAAGATTAATAGATCTATAAAGTTACTCAGTAATGCCGATAAATACAAGTTCTTTGAAATAAGGTAAGTTGGCTACCGTGTCTTAATGTTTTATTTTGGACTATGAAATAACCTAAAAAAAAAAAATTATTTCAAAGAAAAGATGTTATTTCTGTGTTTGTGTGGCTAGTAGTAGTAGGTACCTACTGCTTCTCGAAAAGTCAAAGTATCGACTGCACATCCACTTTAAAAGTGTACAAGAAAAACTTTTTTATATATTATTATTTTATATGTAAAAAAAACTGTTTCTAAAGCGTAGCGTGGGGAGGGTTGAAGTAATATTCTTAGGCGCAGTATGGTTCAGTCAGTTCGATTCCGCTACACCGTTCCACTAAAAATATCTGTGGTGGTTACTGAACGTGAAGATTTATCAAATGTATGTGTGTGATCTTGATCTTAATCCTATTTGTATATTTTTTACAATAAAAAAGAACAACGAAATCGATTTGTGGTTGATACACAAACCGACCTAAGAACAATTGAGAATACCTCCATTTAAAATCTGTTAAAAATACTGTAACAGTTTCTTATTGAGTAGTTGTGAATTTTATAAAACAAAAGTATTAATTATAAACTAAATTTAAAAAAAATCCCAGGAGTAGTTTCCACCCACCCACATCGCGAAACGGTGGAACGAGGCCTGTAATAAAATCTGTTAAGTACCTATTAATAAATCGTAAATTACACACTGTTACAAGCAAAACAAGCTTCTCTGCATCTCCCGTTTCTAACACGACACGCAATGTAGAGTGTTAGTAAATAATTCTACTTCATAAATGCCATTGCATTCGTAAAGTAAATATGGAATAACTAGCAGCGCCCCGCGGTTTCCCGATCCAGTTCGAATATCGGTATAAAAAGTAGCCTATGCGTTAATCCAGGTCTCCAGCTATCTACATACCAAGTTTCATGGCAATCGGTTCATTGGTTTTCCCGTGAAAGAGTAACAAACATCCATCCATCCATCCATCCAAACTTTCACATTTATAATATTAGTGGGATTCAATCCTTAGACTTCAAAAACGGCTTACTATGATTCTGTATGCTTGTTTGACATTTTAGTTGTATAAAAAACTTATATATATAGCGTATACAATCTTTAAAGTGAAAAATGACAATTTGTTTTAGTCACTATCTTGAAATCGAAAGCAAATCAAAACAAAACAAGTATGGGCAAAAATATGTAAAATAATCCTTTAAAGTCAAAGAAATCTTTAGACATCGGAATTGATTGTTTGTAATTACGTGCTAATTCTATTCTGCCCCTTATTACAAAGGAGTTAACTAGTAGACCATATCACAGATAACATAATACTATACTAGTACAGATACCTCATCCCATACAACGAAATGCGACCCTCCTAACTCGGGCAATTCCGCGGGCTACTATTTTTTAGCCTACAAAGGCGCTGGATGCCGCTAGCAGCGCGATAGATAGCTAGAGCCACCTAGCGATGAATGGAAAAAAATATTTACTTACCGATAAACACGCAACCAATAGATGGCGATAATTAGTATGTAATCAGCAGGACTGTTCGTTATATTAGATAACCGATAAAATAACTTATTACTTATAAATAATCAATCAAATTTATTACATCCGGTAAGCATTATTTATATTGCGCGAATATATTTATTATTACATACGACCAGATCTAAGTACGTGCAACATCTCACCATTCAAGGTCAATTTCACTTCGATCATCGTTGTGTAATATTTGTATCCCATGCCAATTTATGCTCTAGTACAACCTCATAACATCTATATTCCAATCAATGTACAAAAATATTAGTAAAAATAATAGTCAAACCACAGATTTGATAATATTTTCGTCAAACTAATATATTTGTTTGTCTTAAACCTTAGATTAGAATATTGTTTGAAGAAAATCAATGCGGATAACTCGTTTTACATCGTTACGAACACTCTTAGCAGTAAGTAGATAATCTACCTACCTACCATTGCAGCATTGACGCTGCGACACGCGACGATCACGAGCAAGCCGGGCTGCCAGTAAGGACAACTTATTTTCAAATATCAAATTAATCAATTCAACATCTCGTACTATTATACACAAAATCAGTGTTGTACAATGTACGATGTTACGTCACTAAATCACGTCACGTGTACCGAACACGTACCGTGCTCTTAAACTTATTGAAAACACCGACACCACCACACCAACAGTTATTAGCTTAGATCATAGCGGCCTCACTTATCTTAATTTTGTCTTAATTTTATAGACAAAGTCAAAATACCGAAGCAAGTTTTACATAATTTGCACGACGACACTTTTTTGAGCAACTAAGCAAATAAAATGAAAAAAGTATAATAATGTATCTGATCTGAAATAGTAATATAGTTCATAGCGGCCTCAAAATTTGATACGTGTAGTATGGATTACGTAGAAAAAAAAACACAATCAAAAGCATAAACCTAGGTACTTAAAACCGTAATAGCATCCGTAATAGCTGTAAATTTCTCTTTACTACCTACTTTATTATTTTTACAAACAATTTATACCAGAATAAACGTTAGTTCATAAGTAATTAGGTATTTGTATTTTTTTTAAATAACTAATTAAAAACCTTTAACTGCCCAGAACTCAGCGCTTGTAGAGGTAAGACCTGTGCCGATTTTTTGAACGCCAAACAACAGAACGTGAACCGTATACTACGTCTGCCTATTTTTGATCACGGAAGTATGTTTTAGTTATTTTCTATATATTGAACAATTATTTTGTAGGATGTAGAGCTTATCTTGACTCAATTTAGGTTATGTATTTCGAGTGTATGAATAGTATAGACTATTATTATAATGACAGTTCGAATTACAACATCTTACTACAGTTAAATAGTAGCAGCATATTTTTTTAAAATTTATTTATTTATTTTAAAAACTTAGTACTATGTTACAGATAATAGCCAAGCTGCCAAACTATTATCTGTAACATAGTTAAGTTTTTGAAATAAATAAATATATATATAAATAAAAATATAAAAAAATATAAAATATATTAAGCATCACATCAATCTCGCCATACATTTGAAAACAAATGCAAATTTAAGTTATGTATAAATAATTATGTCTGTATGTTTGTAACGATGTATGTATCTAATAGGTAAGTACGAAAGAGTTTCAACTGTATGCAGTGTGTATAGTATGCAAACATATTTGTTTGGCACGCTGTGCGTCCAAGTGTGTTTAGTTAACTTGAGGTGTGATATATAGATTTCTCTATCACTACATATTATAAAAAAAGTCCCCCGCCGCGTCTGTCTGTCTGTTCGCGATAAACTGAAAAACTACTGAACGGACGAACACTAATAGACAGAGTGATTCATGAGGAAGGTTTAAGTGTATAGTTTGTACCCGTGCGAAGCCGGGGCGGGTTGCTAGTTTTTTAATAATGATGACTCTGATTTGTATCTGGCATGAGTCGAAAATGCTTCGTGTACAAATGTTTTAGAAAGACATTACAAACATCTACGTTAATAAAAGCAAATGAAGCAAGGTACACCTGCCTTAAAAAAAATTATAATATCATTATCTTATGTTATTTTGTAGCAATCGATATACGAGTATAATAAAGGAAACGAAATATGATTATAAAAAAAAACAGTCAGTAGTAGGACTGTATGTCAGAAGTGAAAACAACTTCACAATGTATTTGCTTATACATACACATCTGTATATATATAATTAGGTTAAAAATAAAAAGTAGGTAATAACATACCTAAATGTATACACAGGGTACACTGGAAGTTCTGTGCTCCTGGCCGCTCATAAATATTTGAATTTCGAATGTTATTTTTTTTAAATATAAGAAACTCGGCTCCGTCTTACGAATTTTCGATCAGGTCACGTGTCCTGACGTGAGTTTAAAATTTTTAACCATCCCAAAAAGTGCACAACGCCGCTAAAGAAGTTTTCACTTTAAAAAATAACATATTAATTTTCGTACTTAGAAGTTTATAGGAATGTTTCACGATACGACGACATAGGGAACCCGAAAACAGTCTCGTAAGAAAGAATCTCTTTTTTCTCTTTCTTTCTTGATTTCTTTTTAAATAAATTTTTTGACAAGCAATAACTGCCGAAGAGTTGCAAGGCGCGGCTAAGAAATGAAGATTCATAGTCTATGTGAATGAGATTTGATAGTTCAATACCTGTTAAAATGCTGTGGGGTGCTGACGAAGAATGTTACCCCCCCCCCCTCCGCTCTTTCTCTTACTGTGGGTGCCGTAAGATTTGGCTAGGGACAAAAAACCATAAGGTGTGCAGCGTCTATCGCGAAACCACAAAACCCCATACCCGAACACTGCGCCCGCCTACCAAGCGTGGCGAGTATTGGTAAAAAACCCGCAATGAAAGCAAATAGAATGATCAGGCCCTGAGTCTCAGGCAGCCCTGCTATTCCTGGCTACGGTACCGGTTACTGTATCTGATCAAACGTTCGGCTAACAACCCTTTAAACGACAACTGGCCCTGGTAACACACAACCTTCGCACAGTGAGGATTAGCGAAAAGATTGACGATGATGAACAGGAAATTGTAAAAAAACATGTTGAAAGAGAGTGTCTTTGGAGTTTCTTGCCTGTTCTCCTCCATAGGATCTGCGTACTGGAACAGACTATCTTCACGACTGACTTATTCTGACTGACTCAAAACGTTGACAATTCAAAAATACTTATTGGATTAATTACCAATAGGTATTTTTAAATTGAAATATTTATATAGTATTTTATTAATTTAATTCACATTTTTATTATGGAAATAATTTTATTTAAAATACCTACTTAATGTTTTTAAAAATAAGAAACTTCATACTATCATAATCTATACGAGCAAAGCGGCAGGCGCATAGCTAGTGGCTGGAACATTACGCATTATTAATAATATTTTAAGACAGGAAGTAAAACAAATAATTTAATAGTAGAAAAAGGATCATGATTGCTTAGTCACTGCGGTAACAGTGTCAGGAACTCGCGAGTGCAACCTAGTCGATGTCGTGCGTACATACCTAATTTTGTAAAATGCAATTATGTGTTATAGCTCTTAACGTATAATTACTTAACAGGTTATCACAGACATGATTTGTTTTAGGTATCTCTATGTGTATGTTCGTACTTATTACACAATAATATCAGTAATGAGATGACATTGTATCCGATTATACAATGCATCTACTAAACAAACAGCATACTTAGGCCTGCCATTACTTAAATTGCCGACGCCGGACAAAAACTTAAAAAAATCCGGACACATGGGTGAAATCGAGATTCTTTTCCGGACACCTTAAAAAACCGCCGATTCCATTTAAATTTTTATCTTGTTAAAGATTCATCTAACAATTGTAATTGTTCCTTGGCACAGAGTGTCCGGGTTTTACCCGAACACTTTTTGGAAACCCCACCCGAATTTTTTATAGTATCTTTGAAATTCGAATTAATAATTTACCTACAATAGAAAATGCAAAAACATAACGCAACAATACAGTTTCATTAAAATTTGGCCAACTATCAATAGTCAATACCTACAAACTCAATAACAAAACCGATAGGTACGGTTTTGTTATAGTGTTACTTCAACGTAGTATCAGAAATTGCCGCCAGAGGACCGAGAGGACAATATTGAATTTTGTCAAAATAAGAAAACTGCATTTAAGAAGCTTTTATTCAATTTTGCCGTGTTTAGGGTATTTTATGAAATTAGAAAATACTTTTATCAGGACCTAATATTGATTTTCCATAAACTTCAATAACAAATCGATACCCGTAACGCCATCTATTGATATTTGTTTGAACCATTTTTCTTTTGTTAGAGATGGGACCCCATGACCATATCAAGAAACGCACTATTAGACAGCATTACCACATTGCTTACATATACACATAAACTATCAATTACTAAGGTTTAACAACCTTTCAACGGCTATGCTATAGAATCATATATAGGCATCATACGTATATGGTCATTGAGCTTGAATGTTGTGTCAATCTGTCATGTTCAAGTTAGGTATGAGTTTATATTGACTCGATTGCGATAAATGACGATGCGAGAAACGGACAGTTTTATTGAATTTGATTGGAATAACGACTGACTTCAATTTCAATACTCATTAAAGTTACAGAGATCGTGTTAAAGGTTTAGCATTCATTTATTAGGTACAGATATATGTTATTAAGATTTTGCGTATCTATTTGATATGTATCGATAATACGTTATTTAGCTTTCAGCAAAAGCGGGTATGAACAAATATGCGGTAACGGCTATTTCCTAAATGAAACTATAAAATTTAAAAGTATGATACCTACAAGAAACACGCCAAACTTTATTAATTCTCAATTTTTAGCTTCTCACATGAGTATGGGAAAAATGATAAATTTCGTTAGGCCCATTTATTAACTTGAGGATCCGTCGATAATTATCAAAATCTAAATGCAAAACTGACACACTTTTATTTCGATTAGTTGGGTAAATGTGATCATACATTTTGATTCGTTCTCTAGTTTATACGTTTTATGAGTACCTATCAATGTATGTAATTTCCACAGTTAAATAAAGTTGTGATGATGTGTAACTTTATAATATGTAGGTACCTACTCTAAACCGTGATCAGACAAAACTTATTGTTTAAAACCATTTCAGATAAATGTCAAACTAAAATAATAATAATAATAGAACCTATTTTTTACTATACATTTTATTAATCTTTAAAGTTTATTTCGCCTTCTTTGAATTGAATTGAAGGCTCATGCCTACCACTTATTCGCAAAGGATGGGTTCCAGTTAAATTAACTATTAAGTCCTGCTTTTAATTTCCAATAAGCATAGCACATGTGTGTTATCAAAATTCAAGGTTAATTATAAATATATTTTATTCGAAACTAGCTGCGCCCCGCGGTTTCACCCGCGTAAGTCCCTCGTTAAGTTTTCTTTTTTGTGCAAACTTCACATAAACCATCTACTAAATAGTCCGAACAAAGCCTAAACATTTGGTTTGGATAGGTGAGTCCGTTCTTGAGTTATAAAATTACAACGAAAAGTGGCATTGATTTATATATATATATATATAGATATAGATAGATAGATAGATAGATGCATAATAGCTTTTGAGAATATTGGCTGCGGCTTGTAATGCTACACGTCATAAAATTATTGTTTGCATATAACGGACAATGATAATAATTGATTTAGCCTTATAAATATTTATAGCTCCAAAGTACAATTAAAAGTTGAAAGGCCATAAAAACGAATGATCCATCACCACAAAAGCCCATCGCATTGATACATTACGTATGTTCGGATTTATCGAGCAAATAAAGATTTATTATAAACATGGCTTATTTATATATAATCTAAGTCGGCACGTGCTTTTATTGACATTTTCAAGGTGCAAAAAAATATGAACACAAATCCACAGAACTAAATCTGTGAATGAGTACTAAAACCAAGAATATACCGAAGTTTGTATTACTGGAAAAGGTTTTTTCACAACACCGCTTTATCAACTTTGTTTGAAGAAAGGATATTTAACATGAAAATTGAAGATAATCAAGAATGCAATCATGCCACGCGTTACAAATAATGATTTCAATTTAAAGACTTACAGTTTTCTAACTGTAAATGTTTCGCTTAGGCTCGGACTTCGGGGCAACAGCTTTTTTTTAAGTTATATAGGGCCAACGAGCAGACGGGTCACCTGATGGTAAATGACTACCGCCGCCCATGGGCACCTGCAACTCAAGAGTCACAAGTGCGTCGCCGGCCTTTAAGGTGGGAGTAGGGGAAGCGTGGGAGAGGGAAGGGTTAGGGGCTCCGGTAACTTCACTCACTCGGAAAAAAGCAATGATATCATTGCTTCACTGCCTGTTTTCCGTGAGGCCATGGTATCACTCCGGTCGAGCCGGTTCATACGTGCCGAAGCATGACTCTCCCACGATTGAACTGTTTGTAATGTAATAATAATAGTTTTTTAAGCTCATACAGTTATTTGTCTGTCTGTCTGATTGTCTGTCTGTTTGTTCCGGCTAATTTCCGGAACGGGTGGACCAATTTCCACGGAGAGAGAGAGCCATGCCTCGATGGCTCTCCCACGAACAGCCTGTTCGAGTTCCAGGCATGCGACCCTGGCCTGTTCAAGCTATTGCTTATAATCCCCAATCGATACGTTTAAGCAATTTCCCTTTACTTCCATTGCCTTTCCTTCTTATCTACTTTTCCTTTTTATATATACTACCAATATTCCAAATTCCCAAAGTGCCCGATCAACGTCAATAGGCTTGCCCCACTGACGTTTAAAATGCCTACGCCTACCGTTGCGGAGATACAGGCGTGAATTTATGTAGAAAAACTTAGTGAAAACTAGTGACACTAACATCGAATTAAGTATATAACACGACTTAGAAGACTTATGGGGCGCGGCGGTCGAGCTGTAGACTGCAACATCAGTGGTTGCGATGTCTTTGCCCGTGTTGCAGTACCGCGTTGCAGTATTAATATTTGTATACTATCATATCCATGTCTGGGTGTTTCTATACAGAATGTGGACTTTTGCAAAAAAAAAAATATGCTGTTCAATGTTTTTATGTTATCTCGTTCTATTTATACGTTAACAAGTTACAGTTTTAATGTTCTTTATTAAAAAAAATTGACGGTGCGCAGTTGTATGAATTAAAACGTACTGTAATGTAAAAGTACTGAATTAAAACTAGATAAAATAACGTAAACTTTGAGGGGATGTGTCAAATATATTTTAAAAGTATTTATTTACTTACATTTGAATATACCTACTTAATGTTGTTACATCGTCCTACATTTTTTGATTAGGCATAATAAAAAGAACAGTAAGCTGGTCCAAAAAGACAGGTGTTCAAGTTGTGTTATGTAAAACTACGCACGCTTACAATTTAAATAAAACTTTGAACACAATAACAACAATGTAACTACAGAAACATATGTATAATTACGAAAGTGAGTTTCCATCTGTTTTCGTTCAAACAATAATTCTTCGACCACTTTCTCTACGACATTATCTCAGTTACATAATCCGGTCCCGTTTAGACAGACCGTCCCACTTTGCTGCTATAAACCTTAAACATACGAGTACATAAATATGTTATAAATTGTGTAACATAAACGAGGCCAACGAAATCCCTTTGACTATGTTATAGCGGTTGACAAAGTGACCTTTTCGATTTTGTCATAGTTTAATGGTATTTATAATTCATTTCTATGCGCATAAATTCGTACAGATAGAGCAAATCTTCAAAATTAAAGACGATATATAAAAACCTCTGATTTACTTTATTACTACTACTTTATTATAAACTATGTCTATGTTTGTATAATTATATTGAATTGTAGTTAAAATAAAGAGAAATCCCTTTTTTATAATACACCACGATTTATGTCATACTGACTTTTTAACCATTATATTTTATACAAAACACGTTCCACACAGATTTTAAAATGGTGGTCTTACCACTAACCAACCTCATCAAAACTATAATAGTGTTCAGCAGCTATAAGCTTGAAGTCGTTTATCGGTACATTATAAATTCCTTTCAGCTCCTCTTAATTAGTACATCAAATTCAACTACTTACTATATCAAATTTGCAACTATGTATCGTATGGCCTTTCACCTATTGAAATGTGTTTTAGAGCTATAAATATTTATAAGGCTAAATCAATTATTGCCATTGTCCGTAATATGAAAACAATAATTTTATGATGTGTAGCATTAGAAGCCGTAGCCAATATTCATTGATGACTCGGTTGGTACCTATATCATGAGCAGTTTGATACCTAAGCCTTTAAGCATTTTGAATAAAAATACATTTAAATTTGAATTTAGATAATATGGGCTATAATGACTAGAAATTAAAAGCAGTGGCTTATATTTAGTTTATAACTCCGTCTTTATGTTTGAATACTTGGTAGACTAATAATATAAACATTTTTTTACGATAATTTCTCCTTAAGTAAAGAAAACGTGTTCTTTTTTAAATCTCTAAACTTTTCTATACCTTTAAATATATTTTCAAGATAATTAGGATTTTCGTCCATACGCGATCCACTAAACTTGTGCTACTGAATATTTAATATAGCATACTATTTAAAGTACGAGTTCCATTGATGAAATATCATGTCCTTTTCAAAACTCTACCCGTCAATTTTAAACATCAGTGTGGAACGTAACCGTAGCAAATCATAGCCTATTTATTAAACTTGCACTTTCATTAAACCAACATTTCTAGCCAGTCAGTTTCCCTGTCGTTGTTCCCACAAAACGTCAAAGACCTCAAAGCTTGTCTATACAGGTAGTTAGTGCTAAAATCGACAAGGTATGTTTAGAAGCGCACTTTCCCTGCGCGCCTGCAGGTGAAACCGTGACCATCGAGGGCAGAGATGCGGAGAACATCCCAATACAACTCGCTGTCTCGGCGACCTTTGACGCTGGAAACTTAATGGATAGGCTTTTGGAAGTTGTTTGAAGTAGGTTTCCTTCACAATTAGTAAAAGTACACATAATAAATATTAGATGAAGTTTAGAAGTGGTTTCAGTGTGGATGTATTAGAAAAGTGAAGATGTTTGCGTTAAAGCAATGCAATTATTATATTCATTGTTTTGCGTCGGTTTGATCGACACACAATATTTAAGGTAAAATAAAAATATTTAAGGCAATTTTTTAATACTATTAAGTTAGCAACCAAGTAGATCGCCCATCGGCTTGTAAGCAGTTATGTAAGTGCTCTTCCTCCCGGCGATCTTACTAAACACTAAAAAAAAGCACAACGCTGGAAGTAGTTAACTTTGCAGGGTAATCAGTTCCAATCGGAGCAGCAATCTACTGCTTTGAATCCGCCATTAACATTGTTACTTTATGTTGAAGACAGTTAAGAAACTTAATATTGAAACACGAAACTAAATACATTTTAACTTTTAAAAAATATTGCACATGAATTATTATCCAAGCTTATTAAGTCAGCTCTGACTGCGTTTATTAACACCAATAGTTGGATACGTTCAACTCAATTAATATCACTTAGACCTGACCTCGAGGTTTCAGCTTGTATGAAGCTATCAATTTCATCAGAATTAACATGCAACCGATATTTTCTCGCTTATCTAACTAGCGATATGCTTACATTATTGTGGAAATTGAATTACTTATTAGTATTTAAACACTGCTTAAGTGACTAAAAGTTAAATCAAATATTTTTATTTTAGACAAAAGTAGCATAAACATAGATGTTATATTTAAGAATAAATTTATACTATACAATACAAGAAATAGTCCTTGTTCTATATCTCTATATCTATATTCTAATTATACGGAGATTCACGATCTTACCTAATCGAAATGAAAGAAAATTGTAAGTGTAAGTACACTTACAATTTTCTTTCATTTCTTTCTTTCTTTCATTTTTTGTACAATAAATTTATTCAGTTACCCCTAAGGCTGTGGTATAAATATGTCCATAGACCAAGAGTACTTAAATTTCTATAAAACACTTGAATGCTTTGAATGTCCAATAAATATACAGAGACCGGCTTAATAACTGGGATCACAAACATAACTGAATATTTGATCTTAATTAATAACTGAGTTTCAATGAAAAATAAAGGAAAACTGTAACTATCCATTCTATAAAATTATAAAAAAAATCTTAAAATTCTTACAGTAACTTTTTTTTGGCATCACTAAGAGCCGATTTATTTTTAATTTTACTTTGTTTTGAGACATCGTGAGCAATAAAGAGTGTGTGTGTGTGACTACTGTCATTAATAATAATTATTATTTAACGAGATTAAAAATCCTTACCAGAAAATTTAAGCCGTTAGTAAAAGTATAAAATTGATAACGTTAACTTTATAACAATTTGTCACGTTTAGTGAATACTATAATCATACACTATTACGAAGTCGCTTTATACGCTTGCCCTTTCGCATTAGCGGGCATTATCCTGTCTTGACTGTATAATGATCACGAATCGAAAGCCTTCTAACAGGTATAAGCTTTCTATTGTGTGAACTTGCTCACGACCCCTTTTATCGTAAATCAATAGCTTCACTATTCAAACAACTCTATATTATTATGCCAAATTTATACATATTTTGTGATTTAAATTTGGAAGGTTTCTTTTCCGCATTTCTCTGTGACAGTTTCATCGTTTAGGCTTGTGTTTTTTTCATTGTAACAGTGATCTTTACAAAAAAAAATATCTATATTTATTTATCTATGTACATTTTAGTCAGATATCATTACATTACTGTCTTATCCGATTCGAACTAAATGTAAACTTGTATAACATTATTAAAAAAATGGAACTGGTTAAAACCTAGTCCATAATGATTTCATATTCTGTTTTGGGAGCACGTTGAAATATTTAATACTGTTTTTACTTTACTCTTCCTCATTTTAAAGTAATATTTAATAATCTTGACATATATTGTGAATGTACATGTAAATGTAAAAATATGACCATATTTCCACCTTTCGTTCCCAGCTTAGATGGTTGCCAATTCGTCAACGCCGAAAAATGCGCACACTCACTACCCTATACACTATCCTCAATTCCCCATCTCCCCCTACTTATTTAACACCACACTTCCAACTATTGTGTAATAACCATGACAGAAACCTTCGGTCGTCAACTAACCTACTTCTACTTTGTCCCTCTCACACCACTGGGTTTATTGGTTCATCTTTCTCGGTTCAGTCTATTCTACTATGGAATGCGCTTCCTCTCGAGGTCAGGATGGCTACTAATCGTTATTTTTTTAAAGTGAAAGTAAAGGAGCTCTTCCTCAAAGAGTTAGCAGATTCAACTCTTTAATAGTTATTTAATAGTCATTGAATATTGTTAAAATATATATACTTATTCGTGGATATATATACTCAGGTATGTGATAATAGATTTATGGTGATCATGTCTACATTTATGCATGTATGAATGTTTATGTAAGTATATGATATGTATTTATATAGTATATATATGTATATATATATATATATATATATTATTAGGCTACAGAAAAATGTTAGTTTGTACTCCATTTACTGTACAATTATTTAAAATAATCTTTAATTGCACCTACTTCTTCTTTTCTCTTCATCACCCAATGGTTGACTGGTAGAAAATGCCTTAGGTATTAAGTCCGCAAATGTACCAAATGTGCATAAAGTTATAAATAAATAAAATCATTATTTATTTCAGGGCTATGCTTAAAGGCTGATTTCTTCATTTTTACACAATTCACAGTTTAGGTACATAGGCGGAATGAATGCCAACCATTGGGTGATGTAGAAAAACAGGCAGTCTGTGCGTTTTATCTAAAATTGGTTTAAGAATCTAACAAAATATTTTCAAACCGTACTAAATATACAATGTTATACGTATATACACACATACCCGTCATATACTTATCTACGCACATACATACCTACATCATCATCATTCTGCCCTTTTCCCAATTGTCATTAGGGTTGGCGCAATGTGTAGCATTGTAAAGGATTTTGCCTGGTTTCTTTTATGACCGGCCGCCTGCCTGACGCCAACCCTCCTTCGTAATGTAGTCGTTTTAAGACGGGAAAGAAGGAAGAAGGTAAATTTGTTTAAGGAAAAATGGGTGGAGAGAGAAACCTAAAGTAAGTGATACCACAAGTCTCGGATAGGAAATGGGATGAGACTGTAGTAGCTTGCAGAGGCCGGGGTCGCGTACCCAAATGTCCTCTATTTCTTGTGACTGGAGAGGCCATTAGGACAGGAAGATCAGCTGGCACCAGCTACACACATATGTACATAAATACAATATACATATATACAACATACATACATATCACTTAGATATACTGTATGTGTATTTACTATATAGATAGAACAACATTAGATGATAAATTACAGGCAAGTTGATTCTGCCAATTGCTTGAAAAGATACTTCTTTACTTTTACTTTTAAATGAGCAACGACTAGTGACCACTCTGATTTCGAAGGGAAACATTCCAAAAATCGAAGCATTCCAAAGAAGAACGGACTGAACGAAAAAAGACGAGAAGCTCAGAAGTGTGTGAAGTGTGAAGATTCCGAATACGATTTGGAGGAACGAAGGCTTCTGTCCTGATTACTTCTTAGAAGTTGGGAGTAGGAATCTAAATACATTTTTGATGATGGTTTATTAAGGATAGTAAATAATGAGGGCACGTAACGTTCGTAATTGAAGAATGGGTAACCAATTGAGCTGCAACTGGAAAGAAGATGTATGATCATATTTAGGGAGATTAAGGATGAATCGAGAAGAAGATCCGTATTCAGATCATAACCTTCTCGATACAAACACACATCACCATAGTCGATTAAACAGATGAAAAATATACGCTCGTATTCCCAGTCACGGATACCCTGGTACTTCACTAATTTATATCGTAATTGGGATTGAAATTACCTTTGTAACTACACAGGACCTCTAGCCGCAAACATGTGCAGAGCAAAGGCCAGGCCCCCGCTTAGTAATTCATCTCAAACTTACTGTCAGTCAACAGTGGCGTGCTCTGAATAATACATCGCACCTACCAACAACAGAATTAAAAATATTCAGTCATATGTTGTGGTAAAATAAGTAATACAATTAAATAAATCCAGCTCAGAGTGTGGGAAAGCGATTCACGGCTGAGAGGGCGCATCTCACTATCGCACGCTCGCGAAATACTCTTGCGCATACCATACGGTCATTGCCCGTACGGTGATTTACTTACACACGCACGCGCGCTTCTAATTCGACCTACACATGTCACATTAGACATTGAATATGGATTTATTACGTTATTTTATAAGCAGAACTGTTTATGTAATGAGTTTAGATATCGCAGATGTATGACGCAAAGTCAAAGTACATTAATATTCGTATTCCCCCATTTTGAACCGATATATATTCACCAATGCAATAAAACTCTTTTTACTTAGGAAGTTCGAGATTTGAATTTCATCCTTTTTCTTTTTTCTTTTTAGGACAGCCGATTAAAACTTTAATAATTTAGGTAAAATGGTAATTAAGTGAAAATTTTAATCCATGTTCCAACAGTTCTTTTATACTTACTGCAAAGGTTATCAAGAGTCTTTTGTTTGCTTATTTTGTCATAGTTACACGTTCAGTAACAAAGAGGGCAATTGGCAAGACGTCTTATTACAATAGAGTTGGCAATAAATTCCACGTATATCCTTTTTTAAAACTCATATTTATTGATCCAAATTTTTTACATCTAATGTACTAGTACTGCTAACAGCAACTTTTTGTCAAAAGTGTACTGTATTTCTTCTTTAGTGCATTACAAATACATAAAGAGAGTCTTAAGACGGTACTGTTTTTTTTTTGCAGTGAATTGCTTTCACTTTTCTAGTTGCGTTTTAATTAATCTTTATGAACTGCACGAGATGCAATCAATTACGCTCCGGTATGATTGCTTCACATAAAAAAATAGTAGTTTTTTTTGTACATTAAGAAGTTGAGGAAAATAGAAAATTTATTTTGTATAAGACGTGTATTTGTAATAGACGATTTCAGGTTAATTTAACAACTTTTATGTAAAAATAATAGTGAAACCATCTCTAACATATGATTGCTTAAATTTGAAACGTTTATGAATGGGTGTAGGCCTAACTATATAGATTTAATCGTAGGCGGGCTAACCCCTGATAAGTGGTAGTTGCAAGGGAAAACTCGAAGATCTTGTAGGAAAACAAAAACTTGATTAACGAGTTTAACAGGCAATAATGAGAGTGGATAAGGTCACATATCGCGTCGACAGGTCCTTTTACGAAATCTACCTTTCTATAATGTTAACCTATTACGTGGTAGGTTTATTTTCTAAACATGCAGTTAACGTCTAATTGTAAACAGGACCATATTTATAATAAAACGTACGTTTACGAACTTAGATACAAACAAACACTCTTGTTAGTAATTAATAAAGTTAATTATAATTCAATATTTATTTCATGATGTATTTATACAGGAATTAACGCGATCACAAAATAGGTATTACATACCTCTGAATTGCCTGAAGTTTCGACTAGGTTGCACTGGCCGTGGTCACAGGCTAACTTTTTTGATTTTTTTTTGTTTCGCCCTATACCGGCACATACTATATTAACAGTCTCCCTATTTTGTAAGCAAACCGATGTGTCCTTATTTTGGTGTTTATCCGACTGCGCATAAAAGCGAGGTGGCATGTTTTTTATCACTGGATTCCACGCTCTAGATAATTTGAAAGTTAGTATTATTATTATATTCAATATTTATTTTTATTCTGTTACAGATACGGATACTAGTGATAATTCAAATATTTACAACCACCCGTTGTGAGGATGGATTCAGTGAACAAGATGTGGGCGTACAACGTTTCGCCTCAAATGATGAAAATATCAAGGATTTTTCATTCAATACCAATTTATTTCAAAGAGATCCTAACGTTCAATCTATAAGTGCAACCAACGTTCAGTACCAACAAAATGATCATACAAACAGTAACAATGACTTTAATCAGCGCTCACCGTACGCCAGAAGTAGAAAGGTTTACAGAATCAAAAACCCCTTCCAAAACCAAGACGAAGAGTCGGAAAGGCAGCATGAAAACACTGCGTCCCAAGATAGTGGCACCGGGGCTAGTAACCAGTATGCATCCGTACAGTACTCATTACCACCAGAAGAATTCCTCCAACAATTTAGGGCTGAAAATCAGTACCACCAACAAACACAAATATCAACACCAGCTCCTAATTATGTAGGGTATACGGCAACCCCTGTACCACAGCAACAATATCAATACTCAACAATCCAGTACTCAACAGTTTCACAGCCTACGTATGAAAATAGTAACCAGCAAGGTAATCAAATACCTTTAGAACCCAAATCATCCTATGGTTCTACATATCTCTCTAGCCCTAATCCCTATCAGTATAGTACACCAAATACCTTCTTAGATAACGACCAAAGCACTCCCAGTCCTGGATACTCATATTTATCGACCCCGATAAACAATGGCCAATATGGTAGTCAATCAAGTACGTATGTCTCTAGTGCTTCGCCAGCATATATATCTAGTCCCTCAAATCAACAATCATTTGTTTCTTCTCCATTGTCGATCATTCAAACTGGTTCACCGGACTATAGCAACAGAGTTACTTCCACAATTGGTAATAATCAGGTGAACTATGACTATAATAATTATTCTGCTGGCAGATACCCAATAAACGTACAACAACATTATCCAAATGATTACTCAACTACGACAACACCAAATCCTTCATTGTATTCAGAGCATATAAGGGACATGTGGCAAAATAACATGAACTCTGGCAATAGCGGTGCGTCCATGCCCTTGCAAGACAATTTTTACAATCAGTACCAAAATAATCAATATCAAAATAAACAAGAGGACATGAGGTCAGACGCATATGCAGAAAACAGCGATACTCATCGCATTGGTAGCATGGCATCACCAAATAATATGTTTGTCAATTACGTCCAACCTGATAGTCAAGCTTTAAATAATTTAAAACTTCGAGCAAGGGACTCGGATCATGAAACAACTCAAACAGGTCTTTACTCGAATGGTGATTTTGGATGGAAATTAACGGGTAAAAAGCCTTTGACCGATACATATTCTTCAACAAATTATAACAGATATTCTCCATCAAACATAGAAGCTTCTGATAATACAGCTGTAAGTCAGATGAATTTTCATATAGGTACAGTTAAGCCCTACAACCAAATTTCTAAATCAGCTTCTGATACTATTGAGCAAGAATTTGCACAAGCAGCTGCTAAAGCACACGAACGATTCAAACAACAGCAACAGCAGCACCAGCAACAACAGCAGCAACAAGAACAGCAGCAGCAGCAACTACAGCAGCAGCAGCAACAACAACAATATTCGAATATCAATACTTTCGGAACAAGCAATCTTGGCAGTGGGGATGTAAACTATCCAGGAATATCATATTATAATAATGTTGACAAAAGAAAGAATAAACTTACGGATTCAAATTCAAACTATTATTCATATGGTTATTCGCAAAATGATCTAGTAACAGCCTCACCCTTTTACTTATCAACCCCTAGAGAAAATGAAGATAATAAACAGAAACAACCATTTGATCACGATAAAGCCTTGAAAAATATAGTTCCCATAGATGTTTCAAACGTAGTGGGTAGCTCCGAATCGAAAACAGGGACAAATTTGGAAAACAGCAACAGATTTATTTTAACAAATTATGGTAAAGACCAACCAGACCAAAATCTAAGGCAATACATACGACCTGTAACAGATTCTTTTTATAAGGATAAAAATGCTATCTATGGATTCAATATAAAATCTAAACCAGATGATTACTCACCGGCAGATAGCTTTAAGCAAGCAGAATCTAGTGTTTATGGCAAACAACCCCAATCTCAAGAGCCAAATTATAACCAAGGTTACTCAGGTTCACCCCAGAGTCTTAATTACTTAGCTCAACTATCAAATAATTATCATGACAACCTCCAGTCATCAAGTATACAACAGCCGGGATTACATCGCAACCATAATCAATTACCGACTGATATCGCTAGCATCTTAAAAATTAATGATATTCCTTATAAGTTGACCCAAGGATTATCTAGCGATTCCTTAAAATTTCATAATCTCAATTTTGACCAAGGGGGCATATCGTCACCTCTACCCATGAAAATCAATCAAAATGTTGGCAGTCATCACCTTGACGTTACAACCAATCTACTTAACAAGTTTTTGTATAATAAACAACCGACTATAAATAAACCAGAAATGGATAGCCAAACCGGTGGTTTAATGTCGACTATAAACGGTTTTAAGGTGGCGAATCCTTTTAATGTGGATCTAAAACTTGTGGCAGAATTGTTAAAAGGAAAACCAACCATTGATGACTCGCATATGATGTCACTGAAAGACCAATACACAAACCCTTCGCCATTAAATCTAGATCTTAATTCTCAATTACAGATGCTTTTGAAAAACGAAAATAATGGAAACTTAGCGCCAGTAAATGACGGGCTGAGTGCTCTTGGTAGCTCATTTATAGATATGTACAGCAATAATCGATATCCTTATCAAAAGTATTCTCGAAGCCAAGAGGAAGAAGAAAGTATAGTACCTATTGCTGCCGCCTCTAACACCCATCCTATAGGAGCTGTTATGGAGCAAGAAGACTCCGCAAGTGAGAGAGAAGTTAATACTGCTGGTGATTTTACCGCGCAAGGTGATGTTCTTCAAGACAATTTTCAAGAAAATAGACCAAAGACACGTTTTATACCTGGATCTAGGATAGCAGGAGAAAGGCACAGACATCCGAATATACTACTATCAGGAAGACACTCTTATCAAAAGAAACATATCAAATCAGACGTCAGTGAGCCTCATCCTCTGTTAAAACCTCCTCCATCTCATCATTCATCCAGAGGGGGTCTTATGAAAATTGAAAGTAAACATAATCGCAGAAGGCGTGTGCATAAACCTAAACTACTTCGTGTTATCAAGACTGAGCCGTTGTTTGAAGCCGGTGCAGAGCCTGAATATTTTGAAAATTCTGTGCCCATACTATTGCGCCCACCCGCACCTGTTGCTGAAGCAAAGTCTGATATTGTAGATACAGATCTGACTGCGTAGAGTTCTACACTATACAAACCTTATATTGAAAAAATAGACTTACTCTTTGACCCAATGTACAATGTTCTCTATTGTATAATTTAATTAAGTACATGTAAGTTTATTTGTCAGACGTAATTTTATAATACGTTTCAATTTGGTTATTATAACTCGTGTTTGTGTAATTATCGGAAAAGATAAATTTGGCATTTATTTCGTAATTTAAAAGAATATTGATAAGCTTTACTGTATATTTGTACACAATTTTATTATTATTTTGATTTAAATGCGTATTTTATTAAGTAAATGTATTTATTGTAAATATTATTTTTAAAGTTAAGTCTGGTTTTTATTGTGATAAGTTAAATTTATTGATGTTGACGTTGTTGTTGAATTATTGTATTAAAGTTAAGTTAAACAAAAATTGTATAAAAGCAGTATTGTGCATCATTTACTCTACCAAATATTAAACTACACTCATTATAAATTTTAACACATTCATATATGTATGTATACGTAAAAGGCATTTGAAGTTTGTGTTATAAACACATATCAGAAACCATAAATAATTACCTTTTACGATAATAACCTTTCTTGTCTGGTCAAATTGATCATGTGGTAGTCAAAGTCAAAGATTGCGAAAGAAAACACTTTACTCACTTAGATTTTCAGCAATACTAAATCAATAAATCAATCAGCCTATCATAGTCCACTGCTGGAAATAGGCCTCTCCCAATGTGGGCCACAGCACCCGGTCCTCCGCCTTCCGCATCCAGTCCATCCCTCCTACCTTCGGTAAGACTCGTATGGCAATAAATAAGAGTTTATGACAAAATAATCTAGATTTAAAAACTTAAACTTTATCCGTAGCCAGTAATTAGAATTACTATTAAAATTGCTATCAACAAGTAAGGTACCGCACTCATACAGCGCTCGTGAAATAACCCTATCATCAATTACATTAATATTGCACTATTATTTGAATAAAAACTGTAACGTTGTAATAAAGTCCACGTTATGAGCAAGAAGGGCAAGATTTATTAGTCGAAATAATTGTGGAGAGAATAATAATAATCATCACTACATATTATTATTATAAAACAAAGTCCTCCGCCGCGTCTGTCTGTCTGTCCGTCTGTTCGCGATAAACGGAAAAACTACTGAATGGATTTTCATGCGGTTTTCACCAATGGATAGAGTGATTCAAGAGAAAGGTTTATATGTAGTATACATGCATATTATTGTAGAGAAAAGTTGAGAAATTCAAAGATTTGTAATGTCATGTCGTAACAAACGTATTTTTGTGCGCTTACATTGCAAACGCTGGCTAAACCTTATGAGATAGATCAAATTAATGTACTAGATTAATGTACTGGAATTGTATATCTTAAAAAGATCACTAAAAAAGTCCGTCATATACGTTTTGCATTTCTTGTAGATCAAAATTGCCCTTGACAGCACATTATTAAAATGAATATCTTAGTAGATATCAGAGATTTAAAAAGCGGGGGCAGAGCGGCTGGTGGGCCGAACCGATTTTGATTTTTCTTTTTTGTTAGATGTTACCTCAAGTGTGGTCCCATGTCAAGGAAGTCAGGATCTGATGATGGGATCCTGATAAAATTGAGAGAAACCCTCGAAAATTGTAGGAACGAATAGTGTTTCTGTTTACTTTTTATTACTTTATGAGGTTTTTGCGTTTAGAATATCATATCATGTAGCTGAGCTAATGATGAAAAAAAATCATGTAAATCATATAAAAATATTCATCACATATTACTACATTTTATAAAACAAAGTCCCCCGCCGCGTCTGTCTGTCTATTCGCGATAAACTGAAAAACTACTGAACGGATTTTCATGCGGTTTTCACTAATAGACAGAGTGATTCATGAGGAAGGTTTAGGTGTATAATTTGTACCCGTGCAAAGCCGGGGCGGGTTGCTAGTAGTAAAAAAAAAACTAAAAAACACGCTTCACAGACCCTCGTCACCAAGCGTAGTGTATTCGACTTACATACTTAATGAGCCTAAACTCGAGAGGTTTACAAGTTGATTGAAGTTGATGATGAAATTGAAGAGTTCCACTTTCCATCTCCTGATTCCATGATCAAATCAGTTCAATGGAACCTTTTTTTTGTATTGTCATCGGTATTACATGTATGTATTTGCAAAGTTTCAAATGGGTACGAAAGTTAGAACAACTACATTGTCGTACCCATTTGAAACTTTTTAAATTAAATTATATTCTACTTCCAAGATTTGTTTACATAGTTAGTTAGTTATAGGTGAAGCTAATAAAAGCGTGTAAATAAAAATTATATTGGCTGGACCAATTATAATTATTATGACTAGTAGCGCTTGTTCACGAACACGATGCATGGACGTCCAGTCATCGAGCCATGGGCGACCTGGTCCACAACGGCACACGGTCACGAAGAATAACAATAATGCTTTCTAAAGTCGACGTTTCTTTTATTCTTAAAAAGTATCTACCAATGTCAGGTTTAAATTATGTTGTCTTTTAGCACTGTAATAAATGCTTTAAAAGAACGCATATAATTGTTGTGATTCGTGTGAAGTAGTAAATTACTGTAGGTGTCGCGTGTGTCTCGCTTTCTGCTCCAGTTCCATACTTGAGTGACACTGACGACTCCTACGTGCTTACGATCGAGAGTCGTTTGAGCACATTACAGTACATTCAAATAATCATGTAACGTAATTATCTTTATAATTGTCTAATTAATAGTCCATGTATAAGTTGAACGAGATTTGGAAGTGAGATATTTGAAATGGTTGTATTTAAAGTCAATAATGATGAATGCAAATGATGCAAATTTGAAAATAAAAATCGCGGGTCGACAATGAGATGCATGCATCTCACTGCAGAACTTCCGTAGTGCCGTTCCAAATTACTGTCTGATTTCCTTGTTGTGTCGGTATAATGATTGGTATAGACATAGGTATCATGCGTTTTTATACGGATCTATGTAGCTATCCTTTAAGGAATGCTGCATCCGTATAACTACTCACGTTTCACTACCTCGTATTTAATCGTGTTAAGCTCTATGATAGCGAGAATATTTTTTTTGATATCTAACTCAATTGTAGACTACGAGATCCCGAGATTTAACCTCAATATTTTTCAACCGAAAAAACAGAAACAAGTGAACCCGATATAGGAACGGACCTATTACCTAAGCACTGCAGGAAAATACATTACACAATGCCCTACCAAGGCAGTGTAAAGCATTCTAAATAATCATTTTTATTCATCTTACTTCTGCATCAATGAACTACGCTCCTGCACTGTTAGAACTTTCCCTACATCTCGTATTTTAATGATTTGGCTCTGTCTTCCATTTTTCCCGCTTGCGATTACAGTTTTAAAGACAGTTGCATTATGTCGCATCCCTCTATACACATAAATACTGCCCCATGTGGACATTCAGCCCAAGTGAACCAATACTTGACGCAGTGAAAGTTAACAAGGTGACTACTAAAACTACTGCGCTGTCCGCACAGACCCAGGTTCTCTCTTTTTTGTGAAGATCTTGTATACGCAATTAAATGATCTGCATTACATTTTAACGTCATGTTTATTCCAGCGAAGCAACGCCAGCAAAATCCGAGAAACAGACACCAATATTCTATTAATAGAATACAACAATATAAGAGACATGCCAATATAACTAATTTACTACTTTTCCATTATCTAAAGATCATCTCTATTAAGAGATCTTAGTACGACAAAACCGCACAATAATTATCTTTTATAAATTCTCTTATTACTCTCATTTTTAGGGTTCGGTAGTCAACAAGAAGGATGTCCATCCCTCTGTACGTACCTTACCGCAGAGAATCTTAGTACTAAAAAGCTGTAATTTGGTATGGACATACCTATTTATTACGCCGATAAAGTGGTAAAAAAATGATAATAAAAAATTTGGGTACCTCAAAAAGAAATCCGTTTGCGAAGTATTAAGCTTTAAATTACAATTTTTTGTTAGAATTCACGCAGTAGTATATATAACGAAATTATAATTTAATTTATTAAAAAAGTAGGAAGTGTTTAAAAGGGTATCCCCTTTCAAACAAAAAATATTTCAAAAAAATCGGTGTAGCCGTCTTCGAGTGATTCGGAGAAAGAACATAAAGAAACGTCCCGATGAAACTGAGAACCTGTTCCTTTTTTGAAGTCGGTTAAAAGGGAAACTATCACAGGTAAGTTGGCTGTATAAGTTAACGAGTAATAGTAGACCAACTTATAAAATATAGTTCCAAAAGTAATAATGGTTATTTCATACGAATTCCATCGTGAAATACTTAGATCAAATGTTATTTCTATAAAACAGGTAGTAAATAAAGTTTATGCAACTTGCATTGGAAAAATAAAATCATAACATCCTTAGTCATAATAATTCCTAAATAACTAACAATGTTTACTTACGTTATTTTTGAATAATGCATTGGAGTCGGCAACGCCGTCATTATTAACCGTTAAACCGTGAAATCATTACATGCATTGTATCAAAAAAAAACGCCCTTTGTCCGCATATTGTGATGAGCAACTACGGAACCCTACACTATGTGAGGCCGGAAACGCACTTAGCCGTTTTTATCTTAAATTTCTCGTTCAACTGTTTACATGTACGACCAACCAGTCAGAAAATACGACCATTTAATACTCGGATCGTTTTGGCAACTTGTAAACTCTAAGACTGTAGTCATTGAATTGTATTTTAGTCGCGATAAAAGTTTGTTCAGAAACATAGGTGTAGAACTATTTGACCAGGATTATAAAGTTTCATGTTTGATATTTGGATACTGTTTAAATAACCAAATGTCTTCCTGATCAAATATGCCAACTCAGTATTACTAATTGCGACCCCATTTTTTAAGTGTTTGGTAGCCTTTTCGGACCGTCTCCTGAAAGAGGATCGAAACGACTGCAAAATCACATTTTGTGTCATACTGGACAAAACCAAGGGGCTGAGGACTAAGTCTAGTGCTTCTACTTCGGAAACTTCGCTAGCGCTTAATGTAATAGAGCGCAAATTTCAACGTATAATTCTAACTAGGTGACATCGAGGACAATTATGCGCCTCTGCTTCTATCTATGACTTCTGTCAAATATAGCTACGGGGCGCCATACGAGCACTAGCTTGATATACATGACTGGCAGATTAGTATACGCATTGGCGACATCGAATGATTCCTTCAATAACACATCGCCACCACTTACAACATCTTCAAATCGGACCATCAGCCATGGCCGTCAAACAATTTACCGACTATACCAGAACCAATATTACCTGAAAACGAAAGTTGCTGAAGACATGATTTATAATATGAGGTCATCTTTAATCTACATACTTGAGTAATTTAGTATACAATTTAAGTTTTTGACAAATTATGTAATGTTTAGTGACCCTGTTTTAAAGATTTCCCGATAAAAATAGAAACACAGATTTCTTTGGACGGATAAACTCATAAATAAGATATTTTTAGCACCTGCTTAAAATCTATATACAATTGTCTAAATCTCAGTCGCATGTTCTTAAACAATAGTACGTGAATACGAGTGTTAAACTGGTTTAGTTTACAGATTTTAGTAAGCAGCTTTCTATTATTCATATTTTAATAAATACGTAGAAATTAATTAAATTTGCAGTTTGTATTCTATATCAATTCAGTATACTAAATAAATAATGTAATGTTTTATATATTATTATGGAAGTAATTTTAATTCAGTTATTAATATTAGAGAATACTGTACAAACAAACCTTATAATGAAGTATATTAAAACTAATCAAATATAGACCCCATGACCCTAGCATTTCGACCCCAAACTTCTCAAAAACATAGTGACCAATTAAATTATATATAATTGTTCCATCGTTAGGGCAAGAGCTAGTTCGGTGATAGTGATAACAAAGACATCTAATTTATTTTTCTTCTTTCGTGCCTCATTCCCTAATGTCAAGAGTAAATCAAATGTAATTATTTGACTTAAATCTTGACATTAATTGGCCCTCAAATTCTCTGTAGCAACAAGGAGGGTGGAAACGTGCCCATAATATAGTAATAAGCTCGTCTCCATTACGTAGGATCAAACGTGTAGTTGTTGAAAGGTGGCTAGTTACTATACCGGTTATACCATTGTATACGTTAGAATGATTTTATAGAAAAGAGTATATCATATAATATAAATATGTATTTATTCATCATGAGTTAAAAAGTAACACATAAAGTTAGAATTTACTATCTATGAAATAACTACTAATGTCATGCGTAATATTTGTATTACCGATAAAAATATTAAGCAGTAGTCCAATCTCAAAATAATTTTTCTTTTAATTTTTATTTTAAAAAAGATTACTGGTAACGTGGGTCACACATTACTAGTAATCTCGTTAACCCTTCCAGCTAAGCTAAAATATAAACATCATCATTGAACACGAAATACCTATAAAATTACACTTACACACGTCTTAGACCTGGCTAAGTAGTAAGATATTATTTTACGAGTAACTATAAAGTGACCCGATCCAACTGCAGAAAACTAAAAGTTTACATTAATGGACTAAAATATATAATTATAAACTATCATTATATCTCTTTCTTCGGTTTGTTAATTTATTACAATTTGCATGAGAACTAGTTCTCTGATATCAGTTCATTCGACTATCTTTTGAACTCTTTTCACCTTCTATAGCACATTAAAACGTCACTTAATTTATTTGAAGAAATATAAGGTCATAATTTTAAATTTCGTAACAGTTATACTATTTTTGTCATAAGATTTCCATATTAAATCTTAACCAACTTCTCTGTTGTAAATTGCCATAATATTCATATTCATCAATTTGACATAGGCTCCTTCATCGTTTAAGTATGCATTGAGTAATCGATGAGCATAATTAATGCATAGCGTTTCCGTTAGAAAAGGAAAGATGATGGCTAAAACAGGTTTATTTACTCTCGTTCTCGATACCGCGCTTATCTGAGGCCCACGGGTGACACCGATATAAATAAGATGGGAGTATACTTCTCAACACAAACAAGCGTCGCTTGTTGCACCAAACACAACTTCACCTCAGTAGCCAGCGATTAGCTAATCACAATGGCTGCTTTTGTAAGTATCACTTACTTAAGAATATTCAGAAACGAGTAATAAAACACGAACAAAGACCTCTAAATTTTTTCTATTCTTTTCAGATGAAATTGATATGCTTGGGCATCCTAGTGGGTCACAGCTATGCCGGATACCTTCATGGAAATCATCACCATCTTCCCTCATCATCCAGTTCTTTACACTCGTCTAGTTTTTCACCAAGTAGCTTTCCAGCTGGATCTCTTCCCTCGGCAACATATTCTGGATCTAGTCTGATTAACGGAGGATCATCTCATGGGGACATTATATCACATGGACCAGCCATCTCGCATGGACCAATTATATCTCATGGCTCTTCCATCTCACACGGACCCATCATATCCCACAGTCATGGTGATATTTTGGATCATGGACACTCTAATGGTGGTCTCATAAGCAATACTGGATTTAACGGCCTGAGTGGGTTAGGTAGTACTGGCCTTGGTGATGGTCAGATTACAGGACCAGCTATAAGTGGTCCTGTGCTTAGTGGATCGACCCTCAGTGGATCTTCTCTAACTGGACATTCTCTTGGTGGATTTTCTCTTGGGGGATCTTCTTTTGGTGGATCTTCTTTTGGTGGATCTTCTTTAGGTGGACCTTCTCTTGGTGTATCTTCTCTTGATGGACCTTCTATCACTGGACCTTCACTCGGAGGACCTATCCTAGGTGGTACTGGAGTTAGTGGTAGTTTTACACAAGTTGCCCCGGGTGGTGAGGCTCCTCCTTCGGGCCCGAAAGCTCCCGTCATTGATGAAATTCACACCCTTGCTAACAGTAACGGTGCTCCAACTCAGTACCGCTACCGCGACGAGCCCTATCAAGTTGTACGTGAAGTAACCCACAGAGTTCCTCATCCCGTGCATGTCCCAGTACGCCAGACCGTCCAAATCCCTGTGCCACAGCCCTACCCCGTCCAGGTGCCAGTGGTAAGAAACGTGCCCGTGCCAGTTGTAAAGATCCAACAAGTCAAGGTAGATAAGCCAGTCCCATACCCCGTCGAAAAAATCGTCAAAGTCCCTGTCGAGAAAGTTGTCCATGTACACGTCGACCACCCTGTTCCAGTTGAAAAGATTGTTGAAGTGCCGGTGGTGAAATGGATCAAGGTGCCCGTACCAGTTGTTAAAGAATACCCCGTACACCATATCAAGACTGTCCACCACAAAGCTGTCAGCCATGACCACCACCACAGCCATGGACATGGCTCCGGTCATGGACATAGCCACAGCCACGGCTGGTCTAGCTGGTAAATCCGTGAAAATGAAGGTGACCAAAGAAATTCATATACTGTACATAAAGAATACATCCACCTAGTCCGCTCTTTTGTAACTAGAATCGCTTCATAGCTCATCGTGAGGCTGCAATGTAGGGTGATAACTAAGTCATTAATTTAAGTGAATTTACTGTGTGTATATTTTGATATTGCTTTGTAAATAGTAATATAATGCTTATTACTTATTAAAACAAGTACTTAAAGAACAATATTTTTATTTTATAAACCTAGTAAAATGAAGAACAAGCAATATGCTCGTCATTTATGATAAAAAGATTTTTTATCATCAAAGACAAACACTTGACAATGCTCTAATTCTACTGATAGAATTACAAACATTACCGTAGAGACTTAAAAAAATTGGATATCAGACATTTTTTGGGCCGGATACTCACACTTGGCAAGTTGTGAACAGATTTAATGATATGTCACACCTACAAAGGATGGCAAAATGACTCATGAAAGTTTCATTTCAAGTGGCATGATTTATAGGCATCAAATCAGTAGCACTTTTTAGAAATGTTAAAAGTTTTAGGTGTAAATTTTGGCCTGGACCTATGTTGCATGGCAATGTGATACTAGGATGCTAAGGTGTCAAGGTACAAGAATGTTCCAAATTAATGTATGTAAAAGCATTAAAGTAAACACTAAATTGGTTAAAGTCTGAATTGAAGTCGACAATTAAATTTTCCAATAAGACTATATTGTTTTTCTATAGAGAACAATCAATTCATTACATTCCCTTTGATATTTTAGTTCAATAAGCTATTTAGTCTTTATCAGTATGACCACGATCGGTGGAATTTGATAGAAACGTCGGGTCAAAAAAGGAAATTATTATACGTTAGAAATATTACCGCGATTAAGTTATATTTATTTATCTAATATGTTATGTTATTCGGTAGGTAAATGGAAGATAAGATAGAAGCTCAAATGGAAATTCTAATGAAGGTCTTTCATCTATTTAATACCTGAAGTGACATATTTTATTACTGCCCTTAATGACATCACCTTGTTGAATAGCAATCCTAATATACTGGGCTAAAAACTAGCCTTCTGTTCACGAGACACGTTGATTAATCACTTTGCGATATTTTGGTCCCGTAACCGTTCGCTTGTACCTGACATCTCAATCCTACTATATGTATATAACTTGTATTTTCTTGACACCGACAAAGTTTTGTCCTAAATGTTAATATTATCCATAGATCCTGCAGGCTTCTTAAGAATTAAAAGACTTGACTGTTTTATGATGATGATGAACTTGCACTTGAAATTTTATTAATTTTAGCGTTAACAATGACCTGATAGCAGTGGACGGAATTTATTGAATAGAGTTTTCTGTTAGAAAGTTCTCCATTCACATTATCAGCATTGACTCTGAAAAAATCTCCGTTGACGGTAACGTGTTCGCCCCTTATTTTGTGGGACCAAAAATATAGCTAGTAAATGAGGATTCAACAAAGCTTTTCCTTATCACAATTTTCGATATACGTGAAGGGAATTCTTCGTACCCTTTTTTAACATGAAGAGAATTCCTTGTACCCCTTTTTAAGCAAATTTCTGGAGGAATGTGAAATATGAAATACTTAAAGTTAAAATAGCTACATAAAGCTACACTTGTGCAGTACATTTGTTTACCTTTCGTGGTACGTAAAGTCTAAACAATGAGAGATCAGCTTGTACTGGAAAGAAACAACTTGGTTTATGTTACAAATGGGTCAGTAAAATAAAACAAAATAATTTTTTTATCAATTGTAGTGGAACTTCGACCACCAGGTGATCTCTAGTATTAAGTTATTTTCATAGAATGTATGTAATGTAGAATAGGAAGCAGTTATAGTTATTTTCAGCTTAACCATAAGACGTGTACCTACTGCTAACATTGGCCTTTATCTAACGGTTTCCTGTTATTTTGACCATGTAGTTGATCTTTCTTGTAGAGGCATCGCGAACTCCGCTTTCCTGTCCGTTGTAACCTCTCGATAACTATTTTTTTGCCATCCCCACGTGAATAAGTAATTGAAAAGCTGAAAGTTCAAGAACGGCCGCAAACAAATGGTTATCTGTGCGTGTTACGTAATTATAAAAAATATATATATTACCGTAATGTTTAGGTGCGTAGGTTTCCATTGGTTTCCGACGCTCGCAAGAAATTGATAAATCGTCATCATTACATCATACCTACTGTGAATCATTTAAAAGTGAAACCTTACCTGAATATTAAGCATCAAGGTGTTGCTTACAAATTAAATATAAATATTAGAAGTGTCTTGTAAACTGCCGGGCTTGATTGATGGAGGGAAGCAGTGTGAAGGCCTTAAAATATAGTATAGTTTCTTTATTACTATTGTATGTTGTTGTTTACTAGTTAGCCATGCTAAATTAGGTGGGCATGTTGGTCTAGTTGGTAATCGAAACTGCTGAGCCAAAGGTCGTGGGTTCGATTCCCACTCAGGACAAATAATGTGTGACGAGACACAGACCCATTCATTCAGTCATTTGTTCTTTATCTGGGCTTAATTTATCTATATTATGTATGTATTTAGTAATATATAAGTATGTTTATCAACAGTCTAAGCAGACTTGGTTTGGGATCAGACGGCCATGTGTGAGGTGTTTCGAGTTATTATTATTAAATAGTTTCAGTATTTAGAAATTCGTAGTATTTTATTCTGCTGAAGTCATAAGCATGCATAAGCATCAAGGCTAACTATGAAACGGACGGTGCCAACACATCAGACCATCAACGCCAACTTCCCTAAAGAAGAAAAACAATTTTAACGAAGGTTAACAGCACAGCGTTTGTTGTTCAGTGTGAAAACTCGTACTAAGAGTACAGAGCGCTTTAAGCCTCTACCCTTAATAAAAGTTATCACCCTGGGAAAAAATCTCAGATTTTCGAGAACTCATCTCCAACAAGCACATGTCTAGATGGGTAAAGGGTGTCAATAAGCACACACAAACATTACATTTCTTTTATGAAATTACACCATAATTAATCAATGTAATATGTAAATGTTTTTAAGTAGAAGTTAAGTTTCATGAAGACATCAAGATTTTAAATACAACAGGGAGAAAAAAATATTTTGAAAATCCTTTTTTTCATCGTTTGTGATAGAAAAGTGAATTGCATGTTGATATGTATTCTAAGTTGACCGGGGATACAAGTTAAACACATGGCGCGGCGGTCCGTAGTACACTGACGTTTAATGCGTTAACTATTATTAATTAACTGTTACAAGAGTGGGCGCAGCCACTCACACAAAGTGGTTAACCTATATACTAATCCCGCCCCCATAATTACAAAATTACCCTTTTTAACTTTCGCGGTCCATTACATACTTAATTATGTATTATATAATTGTATACTAAATAGGTATTACATACCTCTGAATTGCACTGGCCGTGGTCTGTGGGCTGACTAGTCGCTGACTGAGTCAGCCTGTGATCATGGCCAGTACAACCTGGTCGAAACGTCAGGCAATTCAGAGGTATGTAATACCTATTTTGTGATCGCGTTAATTCCCGTATAAATACATAATTAAGTATAAAATTACCTTACCTACCCTTAACTACATCGCCTATAACTGTAACTTACAATTGACATTTTTCTGATTTGTTCTTAACAACCTGCTGCTGACAAGACGCTCAGGCGGTGGCGTAGCAACTTCCGCTTCTACTGAAGGCTGAGGAGAGTTACACATTAGTGGTTCGTCGTCTGACGGGGATGCGTGATCACTGCTTGGTAGCACCGGCTCCGTGTCTACGAGCATCGGCCCTGCCACCGGCTAAGAGTCTAGGAGCTGTGGTCCCATCCTCCTTGGTGCGAAATCCATAACAATCGGAGGTACTGGTAAAAATACTTCAGTAGATAAATGCTCCCCGACCGACAAACAGTGCCTGGATTTTTCCTTTAATTTCTTCGAAGTTAGCATTACATCTTAAAAAATAACTATCATATAATTTAGCTTTGAAGGAAAACTTGGTGAAGAAACTGGCACAATGACAGTTTAACAAAACACCTCGACTACCTTCTACTACTTACTATTACTTTCATAACCATTCTATTCAGAGCAGAGAAAACCCTGATTCCTTCTTAAGATGGTCGTGATAGACACAAGCGCATCATCCTCCGTAATCTATCAGTTGGGTGAAGGGCTGCTTTCTTGCCACAAACAAAAGGATAACTGGGTGATCTTTGTAAAATTTCAACATGGTCTTTATAATAATACTAACGTGTGACAGACATGCCCAGGACATACAAATATTTAAAGTGTACGGGTATGGAACCCAAAGACTCTCATGTTTCCACAGATTATAATTTTTAAAATAAGGTTAATAAATGCACTTAAATATCTAGATTTCTTAGTGCAAATATATTATTAGATAAATAGACAAGTTTTGCGATTTTCTTCTAATGTAGTTTGTTGTAAAATTGTGAAAAGTAGGCCAGCTGTTTTTATGTCACAATTATGTAAAGCGTCAAACCGGAACCAGATGTTTAAAATCGATCTCTACCTTTGGCAAGTAGATATGTTCATTCTAACATAACATCAAAATTCTTACTAAACAGTCGAATAAATTAGAAATGAATAATTACAATAATAATAATAATAAATCTTTATTTCGGAACAGGTAACACAGGTGTACAAATAAATGGGTTCGATAATGACTGCAGTAGTTAAAAACTGTGGCACAGTCATTAACGCCCTCCAGGAGACAATTGGGTGTATGTTCCACTAGTTTAATGCTAATTTTTAATTAAATAATATGACTATAAACAATAAATTAAACCAAAGAAAAAGTGCTTGAGTAAGCTTGCTAGTGATTGTGTATGTGTGTGTGTGAGTATGTGTGTGTGTGTGTGTGTGTGTTTGTGTGTTTGTGCAAATAACATTTGTTCTTTACCAGGTCGAAGTGAGAAAATTCTCGGTTTCACTGTACGTAAGACAATGTAACCATTTAGTAACACGTGATTTGCATTTGGACAATAGATCGGGATAGATATTTAAAATTTTATTTACTTTATTGTAAAGTGAGGGAGCAAAGTAGTGAAAATGTTGTTTTACCAGCTGAGACTTACACAATTCGACTGTACAAATTTCATCGTTTCTTCTTCTATTGGTATTGGGTTGATATTACAATATGATAACAAAAATATTTATTGCGTAATATAGGGAACATCACCTTGCGTAATACGTCACTTAAACCTAAAAATTACAGAGGAATGGCCTTTTCCTCTTTTGGTATGTATTTTTGTAACATTTAATGTCTATTATGTTACGTAATAATCACCATACTACAAAATGACAGAGAAATTGTTTTTTTTTTTATAAAGCTAAGCGAATAAGACATGAGTGTTAGACAAGAAAAACTCATGTTGTTGTGTCTACCTTCTCTTTGGTAGAAGTCCTGGTTAAGGCTAATGTTCTACTAAGATGGCAACTTACATTCTGCCTTGTCATAAGGGAATAGTAGAGGTGGATACGTACACCGTCTCTTCAAAATTCCTATAGAATTGCGGGTAACCTACAACGTAACAATCAGTAATAGTAGCTGTCGCAGCTGCCAGGAAAATATCACTGTAAAAATCACCCAAGCTAAAGTATTTTAGGGTGCAATTCAGCCATGTATGGAAAATAATTATTATTCAATCTTCTTTTCTATTGTCCTACAGATCTCAAACCCGAAGGCCGGATTCAAGTTACCTTAATATATCTATATTAGTAAGTGCGTAATACCAAGATTGATTGTAATTTAGAAAGGTAATTCGGGAAAATTGATGAAAATATTAATAAAGTGTTGGATATCTTTAAAAAATTGTAAAAAGGTTAAATAACCATAAGGATGCCTGTATTACCTTTCTCGTGACCTCCACAGGTCATCACTTCACCGGAGGTAACGGTGAAGTGGTATGTCGGAATCGAACCGACTAAAACCACACGGTGTTCTGTAACAAGTGGGTCTATTGCAAGGGACCCGGGTATACCCTAAGATGGAGACCGGGAACCGCTGCAGACGTTGATCGCCTCTTGAACAGTAGGCGGCCACACGTACTCCCCGTACGAGGGGCTTTGCCCCCCTCCGATTTTCTTTTTTATGGTAGGTAAAGGGGGCAAACGAGTAGACGGGTCACCTGGGGGTAAGTGACTACCGCCGCCCATGGGCACCTGCAATTCAAGAGTCACAAGTGCGTTGTCGGCCTTTAAGGTGGGAGTAGGGGAAGATTAGGGAAGAAAGGCAGAGGATCGGGGAGGGGAAAGAGGGAAGGGTTAGGACTTCTGGTAACCTCACTGACTTGGCAAAAACCAATGCAAGCATTGCTTCACTGCCGGTTTTCTGTAAGGCCGTGGTATCACTCCGGTCGAGCCGGCCCATACGTGCCGAAGCATGGCTCTCTCACGGTTTAATCTCAGGCCTGCTTCTGCTAGGGTAACGTAAAAAAAACATATCTTGTGTATCATATCTTGTAATTCGTTGATTACCAAGGTGGCTAACACGCATAGGTTTAGCTGGCGAATATATATGTATAATAATAAAACTTTAGCTAGCCGCAGAACGAAACTTGATTCTATGTTTCTACATAAAATACTAAGCGGTTCACGGACTGTAGTGAGTTGCTAAGCACCTTAAGTAATACCTTTGCATATTCCAAGGAAAAATAATTATAATTTATTTGATATTCCGTTTTCTAAAACCAATCTGGGTCATTACGCTGTATGCTGTGCCAAGAATTTGTAGGCTTTACTACACTTTTTTTTTTAAAAAAGACAACTCCCGCATTAGGAATTACTTCTGTGTACTCCTGGACTTTACAAACATACAAAGAACGGACACAAAGAACACCCAGACTCGGGTAGGAATCGAACCCACGACCTATGGCATAGCAGTCAGGGTCACTAACCACTAGGCCAACAGGCCAGTCAAACACTTTATCAAAAGCTCATGATATCGACATTGGCGAATCTTTATTCCCATATAAAAGACACTGGGAACAATTTCTTTAAGTTTCTCATTGATTGTATGTATGTACCTCACTTACTCTTAGAGATCGCTTTTAGCGATAGGACCGCCCATTGTACCTAGCATTAAAATTAAATTTAAGAGCTATTGTAAAATTATATGGTGTACAATTAAGAATATTCTATTCTATTCTATTCTAATTTTGTATGAGGTATAAGCTTTGATGTTATAGTACATGCTGTGGTCTCCTGTAACTGCTGTCTCCTGTAAATAAATATAAAATAAAAAAGTGATATCACCACCACTAATTCTTTAGAAACCTATGTATATCTCTATAGGTAGAGGTATACATAGGTAGATACCTATCCTATACCCGAACCTAAAGGCATAACCTTTTGTAACGAGCCCATACTAAATTGCGTTAAACATGAAAATAATAAAGGGAAATTATCGAAATAATGTTAACTGCAAAGATAGCCTAGAAGTTTAATGCACGGTTCCTATAATCAAGGGACGATTCGTTTGCTTAAAATTTTCGTTAAAAATTTTCAACGAACATTTTACCGTCCGTAGGCAAAACGAATCGTTTCTTGATTATAGGAACCGGGATAAAATGTTTTGTTTTATTTAATTGATCTATTTGTAACGCAATAATTTCCAGTATAAGTTGAAATGTCATGTTCCACCTGCGTAGCTTTTTGTAGCCCTTTTTACATATTTTTTTAATTTTACAAACACATTTTACAAAGATTATTTTTTTTCATTATTGAACACATTTTACATTATTGAACATTTTAACTTATTTTTAACATTTTAGCTCATATTTTAGACTTCTTCTACATATGACCTTTAAGTAATCCACTTCCTTCGTGCTTGAAAGTTATTTAAAAAGGGGCGCAAAGAATTCTCTTCGCGTGGTAATATATAGAGAAGATTGAGTAACGTTTAAGATCCCTACCTTACATTGATGTTAAAACAATATAATATATTATAAAAGTTTTGAAAATATTGTAGAGAACAGATTAACATTAAGAAAGAAGGTTCAGTATCGTGAAAAATGGATGAATAGATATAGTTATGGCACAACACATGCCTACGTCTATAAGACATCACACGGACATAACCATTTCACCGGAACTATCTTGCTTAAAGCGGTCGAATTCGAGTGACGAAAGTGATTTAAGACGAAAGTTTTGAAGTACTTTGAGTTACTCAACTTTTAACATGACAGGAAAACGACCCTTGTGCCATGTCCGGTTGAATTATATAAATATCTTCACTTTTTATTACAAAATATTTATGAGTATACATGTAAATGGCAAGTGGCCAGGTGGTGTTCCTATCCTAGTGGCCTCTCCAGTCACAGGAAATATAGAACATTCGGGTACGCGACTCTGGTCTCTGCGAGTTAGTGCAGTCTCAGTCCTGTTCCCCATCCGAGACGTGCGGTATCCCTTACCCTAGGTTCCTCTCCTTACCCGTTTTTCCTTATACAAATTTACCTTTTTCGTTATTTCCTGTCCTAAAACGGCAGTCGGCCATAAAAGAAACCGGTCAAAACCGCAAAAAGGAAGGAAGATGCTGATGTAAATGTTGAAATACTCACAATTAACTGTCATAATCTTTGATGAAATAAAGTATAGCCATGAAACTCCTTCAAGGAGTAAGCTTCTTATCCCACTCTCAGCTCATTATCTTTATAATTTAAGAAGTCATTAATAGTTAGTTAATAGTATAAGTTTGTGGTAACTGCTGCATTTTATTGGTGTTTAACAGAAAACTTGAATTTATGTAAAGAATCAAGAAATGACTGTTGCGTATCTTAATTTCCAGAGCGAGAATAGACTTAATGAACCAGATTAAAGTCATGAATAGCAAAGTAGAAGTTTATAAACTGTTATTATAATATAATTTAAAATCATTTAAGTTTGAAATACTTGTTTAGTTTGTTAATAGGTTCATACAACTGCGTCCCTAACCCGTCCTACACGAAATACGGCAAAGATATTAATTACATTTTTTGTGATAAAAAAAAAAACGGAAAACTTACGACTGTCTTCTAGAAACGTAAAAGCTGCTAATACAGCGTAAAAAGATATGTGTAATTCCGTTATATATATAAATATCATTTAAATTATTAAATTAAAATTATTCTTTATCTAGATCACTTTTGTTGTTGTCCTAAAGTACATAATAAGCATATAATATTCATGCAACAATAACAAAACAATCTGCCTTTCTTTGATGAACATGATCTACTTACAAATTTATTAAATTAAAAGTGCGTTATCTTCAAAATCCTTGTCAATTTGGTCAGAATTCTTCACAAATATGTTTTTGGTTAGTCGTCTCATGAAAGTATTTATATTTTTTTCTAACGGGAGGTATGTTCATACAATCATATAAATCACGTTATATACATATTACTCTTAAACTATGTTACGAAGTTATAAGAGCCATACTTTTATTCAATTTATTTTAATATTTATTTATTATATTAATAACCTTTTTTCCCCACTGTACGGTTAAAGGTCTCTCTACTCTCCTTCCCCTTTTTTATCCTAGAAACTTCATAGAAACTTCATAAAATCATTAAGTTTTTGTAAAAACACAATCCCTTCAAAGACATGTAATAAATTGACTTTATAATTAGTGACACAAAATATTTAAAGTTGATTGAGAAAAACGGATAAAATTAAAGGCTTTAGACCATTAATTCTTTGTTCATTTTAATAAATATCATTATAATTTTTGATTACTATGGAATGATAAACTACAGCCTTGATGTGTAGCAATGAAATTGTGACAGATGCAAAGCCTTTGATTTTTCTTTCATAATCAAAGAAAACTGAATCTTAACGAGATCACTCAGATTAACATAAATATATATTATTATTAGATCAGTGACGCATAAGATGTGTCGATGTCCGTTCGAATTATACTTTAATGTATTCATAGATTTTGTTAGATAGAGCGAGATGTATAAATATGTGGGGCCGTCCGATGTCACAGCATAACCAACCGAAACTCGGAAGGGTCAACAACTACAACATTTAGGCTTGAAAGCGCTTAGCTAAAAGCCATGGCATTTGTTGTAAGTTCATGTTATAATGGCAAATAGACAATCCATTTAACACTTAACAATACTATGTACTAAACAACAATTCATTTGTTACAGTTCAAGCTACTCTTCGTGTCAGCGTTAGTGTATAGTACGCACGCTGGATATATATCCGGCCAACATTCCAGTCACGATAGTCATTCCGGTCATCATGACTCATTCTTGTCATCAGCTTTACAATCTCCGTCGGCCTCTTTTGGACCACCCTCTCATACTTATGGACCACCAGCTCCACCACAAATCCATCACCACACTTCTGGACCTGCAGTGACTGTTGAAGAGACCGTAGAAGACCACGGGTCAGTGTCAGCAGGCGCTTCCCTTCCTGGTCTTGGTGGATCATACGACACTTCAAGTGGATATGGTAATGGATATGGCAATGGATATGGCAATGGATATGGTAATGGAGGAATCGGCTCTATTACTAGTGGATCAGGATCTATCTCTAGTGGGCATGGGTCTTATTATGGTGGCTCTTCACAAGTTGGACTGGGGCTTCCCTCTACTGACTTATCTGCTCCTGGTGCTTACGGTGCTCCCTACTCAGAGGGTAGCCTTGTCCTTGACTCAACACTACCTGGATCTGGTGGACAAGTCATTAGTAACACAGCTACTATTGGAGCGCCAAGGGTTATTGGCACTACTGTTTCTGTTGGAAAACCACAGGTTTCCGCTACAAGGTACGAACTACAATCTGTTGTTCAGAATGTCGTCCGTCGTGTCCCTGTTGAGGTGACCCGTCATGTTCAGGTAGCTGTACCCCAACCTGTCCCTGTGCCGGTTCGCCATGAAGTCAAGGTACCTGTGCCCCAACCCTACCCCGTGCATGTTGATGTCGTCAAACATGTTCCATACCCCGTGTATAAGACTCAGCATGTCGAAGTAGAGAGGCCAGTCCCATATGAAGTTGTGAAAGAGGTCCCCTTTGAAGTCATCAGAAAGGTTCATGTGCCCGTGGAGAGGCCGTATGAAGTAATCAAGAAGATCCATGTGCCCATTGAGAAACGCGTTGAGGTCCCAGTAGCGGTCTGGAAGCCGTACCCTGTCCATGTCATCAAGCACGTCACCCACTACAAGAAAAAGAGTTGTTGCTGGTAAGGCAACTGCTGACTTCAAATCCAGCTGGAACCATACCAGCACAAGTCGTGATCATACCAAATAGTCAATAGATTTGTAAATACTTTGATAGTCATTAGTTTGTACATATTATAAATGAAATATAAAACATAAAGTTTTACAATGTATTTATTACTAGTTGTGCCCCGCGGTTTCACCCGCGTAAGTCCCGATCCCATGGGAATATCGAGACAAAAAGTAGCCTATGTATTTCATTACAATCGGTTCAGTAGTTTTTGCATAAAAGAGTAACAAACATACATACATCCATACATCCACACATCCATATATTCACAAAAACTTTTATAATATTAGTAGGATATTTAACTGACTCATACTTTTTATAATTAGTCAAACAGATCTCACTTACTTTTAATGAACTGTCTTGACATTTCATTGAAAGTAAGTGCTGTTAGTTAAAGATAAAAAGTAATCAAAAATAATATAAGTATGCCACTTTACCTATTAGAAAGAGTAAACATGCAATCCAGTATAATTTAATTCCTCTTTCTTGTTTTTAGTCTTATTATAAATTAAATTAGAGGCAACTTTTCTAATGTAACAAGTTTTAATTATACATAATTATCTCAATTTAACTCATCGAGTCTAGCAAAATAGGAGTGAGGTGTTCTAATTATTATGTATTATTATTTAATTCCTCAAATTTGTGCAACATTCTGTGCAAGACAGTAAGTACAGTCAAGAAAAAGAGATTTTAAATTAAAAATAATCTTCTATTAATTGTAACAGTTATTAAAACAACAATAAGTACCTAAATATAGGTATTTCATTTAAAATCGGTATAGAATCTTGAGATTATCCCTACATAATTATAATGTAACAATCCAAAAAAAAAACATGTAAACAATACATTCATCATCAGCCTATCGCCGCCCACTACTGGACAAAGGCCTCCCCTAAGGAGCGCCAACTATCCAATAGATATATCCAATAGATACAACACATATCACATTAAAATGGGTACTTACAGTAATACCTACAAACACATTCTATCACAGTTTCGAAACTACCACACTATTAAATCATCATAATAAATATTAATAAAATAACCTAGTTCAATTTTTAATGACAAGGTTTTAGATATCTCCGGCTTCGCAAACGTATTAACAAGCATGCCTATAAATAATCAAGACACATAATGTATTATGATTGCTCTACTAAGAAAGTGAGCGGTCTCATAAAACCGATAAATTATTGAAAACTATCAACCTGCTCCGGCTTCGCACGAGTAGCAGAGACATCTTCAACAATCATCATCACATTTCAACCAATTTACACAAAACCTTAACAAATTAAATACCTAAACATTCCTCACGAATCTATTGCTGAAAACCGCATGAAAATCCGTTCAGTAGTTTTTGAGTTTATCGCGAACAGACAGGCAGACAGATAGACAGACGCGGCCGGGGACTTTGTTTTATAATATGTAGTGATAAGTACCAAAACGTGAAGAGTTATGTTTACCCCGAAATGTGATATTCTTGCAGTACAAGATTTCTTTTGATTTTCCATTTAAGTGGTTATACACTATTTATTGGCCAGCTGGTGTTCTTAGCCTACTGGACTCTCCAGTCACAGGAAGTACAGGACGTTCGCTTACGCGGCCTCTGCGAGCTACTGCAGTCTCAGTCCCGTTCCCCATCTGAAAAATCTCGGAAAGTGTTTGATGAATTGTCTTTCAATCTTTATTTTTTATTCCGAAGTTTCAACAGAAACAGATATTTTACACACATTTTCGACTGATTGAAAACGAAAAATACTGAGTATTTTAGATTGACTTCTAATTTGTCATGGTTACATTTGTGAAATTTTACTAAGCCTTTACTGAGTTTAGTTTGATGTAGCCTAAGTTAAGAATATTAAGTTATAAAGTGGCTTTCAGTAAGTCTGAATGTTAAAATGGATGAACCCAATATTGCCGTCTCTTCTTGTGGTGCTGTTTCTGACGTCGATATAAAATCACTAACACAATGCTGTTTTATAATAATAATCTTTATTTCAGACCATAGAGATCCATACTTGTACATAGTGTTAGTAAGCTTAAGATAATGTTAGTAAAAATAAAATACAAGAGTTGAACCTCACACTATCCACGCAGTATATAATATGTATTCGTGGATGTATGAAGTCCGATCCAATAACGCAACATTGGACAATCCCACCTGCTACACAATGTGCTCAGGATGCTGTGGGAGCTGTCACGCGTAAACATCGCCGAAGCACTACAAAAACGCGGCAGCCCCACCAGCATCCTGAACGCATTGTTATATTGCACACGAAGGGCGTTGTATGCCCTCTGCGTATACCTCACCCACAGACTACATGTGTAGAATGACTGGCAGTAAGCTCTAAAGAGTGTCATTTTTAACTCTTTGCTACACCGTGCAAATCTGCGGACTAGCATATGTCCAACTTCAACGAATACAGAATTCGAACTGAACTGCGACAACGCGACTCCCGTGAAACGCTTGTCGTGTGAACTATACGGGCGGTCGCCACGCGTCGGGCACCGTCCGTCATCTGAACGCACTCTAGTGTTCAACATACTGGACCAGCTTTTGATAAAAGTAGTAGATCTTTCATTAATGTTTTCTAAAGTAATCGCGGTAAATATGTATATTTTTTATTTACCATAAACGATTTTATATAAACTGTCTAAATAAATACAAAACCTACAATGTATATTTAATATATTTTTTGGACGTGTTACAATATAATGCTATCTATGTAAATATCGACATCGTCCGTAAAGCATTAGAAATAATATTAATATATTTATGTTTATCTATTCTTATATTTTTTATTGAATTTCCATTAATATAACATTAACCTGTAACCTGTTTACAAGCTGCAGTGACGCGGTTTGGACATTTAATATCTCGAGATTTCCAGGTCGACTTTTACGTTACGAAATAATACATAGTAGATTTTTACTCGAATGGAATTACTAGACTGAGGGTTCTTTATGGCGGGAGCAAAGGATATGATTGGCTTTACATCTGTGACATCACTGCTGCTAGTGCTGTTAGGCACATAATCTGTTACCGTCAGATTAGCCCAGTGCTTGTTTGAAAGCTTGGTGGTATAAAAATATTTCTAATAAGAATTTAATTTTATCGATAAGAAATTTTAAATCTGAAATTATGTAATGTAATGTAATCTTAGCCATGCAACTTTTTTTACTGTACATAGGCCTCTTTTAATGTGTGTACTTTGTATGATTTCAAGAGAGTACATACAATAATGCAATCAAGATATCAGGTGTGAAAGGTCAGAATGCAAGATCAGGTCACCTCAGCAATATACTTTTTAAATCTTTCATCACCAGTCTGTTTGTGACTGCCAAACAAGATTATACTTACCAATTACTTAATAGTAAATCATCAGTAACGCCAAAATGAAGGTACGTATAAAAGGAGAGAAGTAAATTGTTACGAACCATTAATAAACAGCTGTTTGTGTTCTCAACGAATCGTTGACGTTTTGTTGTTATCTCGTATAGAAATCATAAGTTTTGTAGTAAAGTAAATAAGGTACATTATTTATTATTAGTTCTATGCTATATGGTATACTTTTTACGGTTGGCTTTCAATGAACGCAAAGCTTGAAGCTTAATATGCTTATTTAGCTAATAAGTTGAAATAGCAATGGATAATGATCAATCTTTCTATCCTTATAATTTATTTATTTTATTGGCGCACCAACAATTGTTAACACTGGTTAAATTACAAAAAAAGAAACTTATTACTTAGATAACTTATTCTAGTGTCACAGTTTCTTACAGGGAAGTACTTTAGTTTATTTACTTAAGCTAGAGTTATATAAAAAAACATTAATAAATTTGTAAATATGCAGGATAGTGCTATAAAATATAAACTTACAATAATTGATGCAAGACTGTGACAGTTAATTTTACCTCGCAAAATTTTTGCCAGGAAAAGGGAGTCCGTAATTTTACTCCGGTTTTCCATTTCTCTTATGTATCCTTATTTTTAGTATAAGAATTCCCCCGTTTAGGATTTAGGTTAGCAAAGAATCTAAATTCTTGATCATGCAATGTTTTAATCCGAGATAAAGTCTATTTCTGTGTCAGATTACATCAAATTTCGTGGCCACTCCACTTAAGTAAGATTAAGAAGTACTTGAGTAAAAATTCTCAGAAAGGAGATTGTTACTATTAAATGATTCTCCTTAAATTAAATAAAGATAGATTCACTTTTGTGGCAAACATTTATAAAACATATTATTAAAAAAATTATACGAGATAAAATAAAAACAATAATTATAATAGTTCTTCTATTCTGTGAAAAACTAGGCGCGATCGATGGATCGACATACGTTATGAAATTCGATATTATTGTGTTGTGACATTTGCTTCTTTTATGTTGGTACATCCCTTTTTGTTTAAAAAGTCAATCGCTTGTATCCGCTTGTTGGTTACTGTCAAGTTTGTCAAGTGTCAATCTGCTGGTTGGTATTTAGGTTGGGCACGGCACCAAAGTTATATAAATGCACCAACCACGTCTCTGAATGTATATTATGATGATACTAACATAGTAAGAAACGATGTAGAAAATGAAGAAATTGATTTAAATTGGTCGATAGGCCATAATTATTTTGATTTTATGTGTGACTGTTGATGAGTAATCTTTAAACTAATATATCTCTTAAACCCTAGTAAGCAACGACAGCGTAATAGCTGAGGCGTCATAAGTCGACCTGATCCCGATTAATTTCGAGTTCAAAAACTAGCTAGTCCACTACCGTACACACTCTTAGCCGAGCTGCTTATCAGTTCTCTTTATTCCAAACCAAAACCAATAGAAATGTATATTTCAATTCCTATTTTCTATCTCAGTGGTGCTTACAACTATTATAAAAAAAAACAGTGTGTGAAAATGATCGATTGACAAAAATATTTAGATACAGAAAAAGGATTGAAACATTTATTTCCAAGTCAAATTTTAGTCACTTCATTTTAAGTATCAGTAAGTATGTTTCATATTTAAGATTTACTAAAATGCAAATCTGATGCATATTGATATAGAGTATCATTGATCATTTCAACAAGAAAGAAACATAACATCTCGTGGTTGAGATTGACCGTAAGATGTTATGCACAAATGTTTCAGAATATTTTAATTTATATAGTATCTCTTGTATAAAAATGTAGTTTTCTCTAACTTCAGGGCAGACGAGCGACCGCGCCAGTAGTGTCCGGCTGCTTTAGGTAAACCCATAGCCATGGGCATTTCGGTAAGAGCACGATTTTAATACTAAATTTTTATTATCAGTTTGTTATTTATATAACATAATACAAAACTTGTGAGCAACGTATTCTTATATAATATTACTTTCGTTTTTAGGTGTGGTATTTGATAGCATCACTATTTTTAGTCATAACAAATGGAGATATACACGATAAATTGTCAAAATCATTTTATGATAAGACAGAGACTTCATCTCCAAAACCTAATCAACGATTTTTGGCAATGGAAGAATACTTCTTATATCTGACTCCCGATCAAGCTCAAGCCTTACAGGCCACTGGAGCTATCGTCAGACCTCTTCCTCAATTAGAAAACGCATTTCAGCAACAACGATTCCAACAAAGTATCAAAGATCGTAATGAACCTCATGAACAAAATATCTCTTCAAATGAACGATTCCAGCTTGACAAAAATGTAAATGAATTTTATAAGGAATTATACAATCAACAGCTAAACGAAGCTTTGGCAATAAAATCACAGTCAACAGAGAAACCAACTGAAAAACCTCTTACAAGGTACAAATATTCGCCTAAACCACGCCAAGAATATACTTCGTTGTACGTTCCGAAAAAAAATAATAAAACAAACAGCCATCCTACGGAATATGTGCGTTACCTTCCTAATTATGAAACTGAGGTTTTGAAAATGAAACCATACAGTGCTCAACCATTACCAGGATTTGTGGATGCACTAACAAATTCTGAGGTTCAAACATATTCGCATAGTGGAGCAGAAGACAACCTCAAACAAGCAGAATTCCAGAAACCTGAAGAAGTTATAAAATCTATTAAACTCCAAAGTCCTGAAAAAGTTCCAGAGTTTGTTTTAATACAAAGGTATGAAGAGAATGAAAAACCCGTTGATATTCCAAGACCTTTTGAAATTCAAGCGCCTGTTGACGTTCAGAGTGATGAAAAGATTCATAGGCCTATAGATTTTCAAATACAAGAAACAAATCAAAAACCTCTTGAAATTCAAAATGAAAAATTTCTTGGACCCGTTGAGGTTCATAAACTTGAAGAGATTAAAAAATCCCTTGAAATTCCAGATCATGATGAGCTTCAACCATCTGTAGGCACTCAAAGACATGATGAAATTAAAGGAAATGAAAAAAATCAAAGAGTAATAGAAATTCATCCAATTATACAGCTTCCAACGCGGACGTTAACGATAGAGCGTGCGCGGAATCAACAGCCTAATAAGCTTGTTGATATATCCATAACAAATAAGGGACCAGTGACTTTTGATGACAAAACTAGGAATCCAGTCAATGATCTAGAATCAGAAAAAGTTAAAGCTTCTTTGCAGATTTCAACACCCCCACCGAACGAAAAACTGGAAAAAATATTACCTTCAGCAGTCGTTCAAAGACAATATTCATCACTTTTAGCTCCTCTTGTTCAGCATGATAAAATCAGTGAAAGTATTGCTCAACAAAAAGATCTCATCAATAATGAAAGAGCCATACAAACGAAACTTAAACAAATAAAAGAATCGGATTCTCACGATGAAGAAAAATATGCCATTGAACTTGATAAATTAAAGAAAAATCTGGGAAAACAAAATATTTTGGCACAGAAACTAGCGACCCAGAGTTTATCGAAAAAACCTCAAGGTTTAGTCAAGGAGGAACTCACTTTACAGAGGCGTCGCCCTCTAGAATTAGTGCATGGTCTTGAACCTTCACCGGTGATTATACCTCGACCATACCCCGTATCATGGGGAATTCAGCATCCAATACCAGTTCCAGTACTTCAACCAAAGAAAGATGAAGATGAAAAGCCGGGGCCCATTGATGTAGACGACCCCATTTCTTATCCCGGATCAACGAACTTTTATACGACAGTGAATACACCATATTTAGCAAAGGAGGGAATTCCCGGCGTTTTTAAGCACGAGATACCATTTGCATATCGCATTCACGAGCCAGAAAATTTAACCATTCTCCGACCTATATGGGAACATTAGATAATAAATATGATGTTATCATTTATTTACCTATCGCTTCGCTTATTCCTAATAAAATTAAAGTGATTGTTCAGATACACACATTGTCCTGATGTCGAGTCATCGTACAAAAGTGTTTCCATACGATTACTTGCATTTCGTAGTTTAGGATCCTGATTTGAAATGCCGAAGTGTGGTCTCATAAAGAACCTTACGGGGGTCGCTTATAGTTAATTGATACGAGGCTTTAGACTTTATTGTGATTCATGTGCAATATTAATAAAGTGATGTTTTCTTATAAGTCACAAAGAAGCTTTAATTTACAATAGTATATTTGCTTGACTCGATAAAGCAACGCCTTCGCAAGTCTGTATGCGTAGCGATGTCGGTATATTTGCCGCTTTATGTTTTGTAGGCGTCTTTAAAATAATGTTATATCGTATTAGTAACCAGCTATGTTTGTATATATCAAAACATTACTTTTAATTTAATTGTGCCATTAGTGATTTTGTCTGCCGCCTGTAATAAATAATACTAAGTATGTACAACATTTGTATGTTCTTCGTATGTACGTATTATGTGTAATGTGTATGCTATTAACCAAAAACATAAATAAATTTTATATTAAAAAACATGACTGCCTTTTGATTTGAATTTCTCGTGTTTTGTGGTTTCATTGAATTCTAAAAAAATCACTGGTAAGGACTATTTAAAGATTACATACAGAATGTAAAGTTAGTAACGAACATTTAGAAATCAGCGAGGGAATAATTTTGATAAGGCTGATTCGTTCTGTTACGAATGCCCAATGTTCCCAAAAGTGCATAGGCCATCCCTATCCCTGCTGAATGGATGGAGTAGCCCTCTACTTCACAAAGGTGGCTTGTCAGCGCTTTTTGCAATGTACCAGTCCTATCTCCGTGCTCGTCAGTCCGCAACCATCTTCCGTCGCGAGTACTCAAGTCAGTATATTTTGCGTGTGCCAATACATACATACATCTACATCTCTGTATCTCAAGAATAAATCGCTGTTATTCTAGAAAGTATTTTTTTAAAACCTCTTCAAAATCGGCTCGCGTAACATTGGTGGCAGCGGTGGGATTTCTTGTGAAAATCTTGGAATCGCCTCCGCGAGTGAAAAGTGTTTGTTCACCGAATTAACGAACAGTGCCAAATCAAACTCGCTACAATCAAACTACAAAATCCTGCAAGAAAACATTGTATTTCGTCTCTGATAAACTATCTAAATCCTGTGAAATAAAAGTAAACAAACATATCCTCAAAAAGTGCAAACGTGGTGTTCCCGTGACGTCATCGAGCATCCTGCCAGTCCTTGCTGAATCAGTCCAGCAACATGTTCAAGGTTACTTTCTTCGTGATCCTGTAAGTCATCTTTATTGTCAAAGCTGTACTATTTAAATCAGTGGAAGTGTTGTGTTGTGCCGAAAATACTTCATTCCGCGAGTGAATATTTCTATAAAGACGAGACTCCATTATAGACATTATAATCTCGTTCTATTGTATATGTACCTGGTTCTCAGTAGGGATAAATTCTCCAACACGTCTTATCTGTCCCGGCCGTTGCTAGACTAAACATTCGCTATCTGTTCCGGTGACAATTGTACAGAGCCGTATTCTAACTTCGTTTTGTGTCTTAAATAACTAAAATAATTAGTTCAATTGTTTAATTGCACTTACGAGTAATAGAAAAAAAATTCAAAATGACCAAACCAGAAAAGGGAGGTGCTTTAGTTGGTGCTTTAATTGTAGATTTAAATAGTCTCTTTAAATTTATTAAGCCATACAATGGTGACAGGCAAACCCTCAATTCATTTTTGTCAAATTGTAATAACGCGTATGAGCTCGCGAGTGCTGAGCAGCAGCCAGTTTTATTTAAATACATATTGAGCCAATTACAAGGCAAAGCAGAAATTGCTTGCTCAATTAAATCATTCACACACTGGGATCAATTAAAAGAGTTCCTAAAAACCCAATTCGCAGACACGAAACATTATTCACACCTCTTAGCCGAGCTGCAAGACAGTAGACAAGGGCAGAATGAAGCAGTCAGCCAATTCGGGCTTCGTATTGAAGAAACTTTATCTCAACTCCTGACTGAGATCGTTTTGACTAAAGCTAAAGAAGCTCCAGGGCGTACCGCAGCCATGGAAGACCTGGCCCTTCATCATTTCCTAATAGGATTAAATTCGCGAATTTCAAACGTAGTTAGATGTAAATCCCCTAAAAACCTTAATGAAGCTATTAACTTCGCAATCTCCGAAGAGAAGATACAAAAACTCATGTACAAGCGTAACTCACCGAATCAATCAAACCCGATACAACCACGTCGTAACAGTGATAGTCCTAGAAATCTAAATGTCAATAACGTGCAGTCCCAAAATCAACCCAAATTCTGTAAGTATTGCAAAAATCTAGGGCATGTTATTGAGGAATGTAGGAAACGGGAATATAATAACAGACTTAAAGAGCAGCGAAGCAACCTACCACGTCAAAATTTTCCACAGAATCAACCTTATCGTCAACAAGCCCGTGTCCATGTCATGAACGAATACTCGGATGAAACCAATGAGACTTTAAACGAATAAAGGGCTCACGGCGGTGTCTCGTGAGACCCAAATCTTTCTACGCCATTAATTATACTAAGGACACCCATACATCCACTGCATTCGCTGTATCCGCACCCGCTGTATCCACCGTATCCACTGCATCCACTGTATCCGCACCCGCTGTATCCACCGTATCCACTGCATCCACTGTATCCACCGTATCCACTGCATCCACTGTATCCGCACCCGCTGTATCCACCGTATTCACTGCATCCACTGTATCTGCATCCGCTGTATCCACCGTATCCACTGCATCCACTGTATCCGCATCCGCTGTATCCACTGAACCCACTGTATCCACTGCATCCACTGTATCCGCATCCGCTGTATCCACTGCATTCACCGGATCCGCACTCACTGTATCCACTGCACCCACCGTATCAACTGCATCCACCGCATACGTTGTATCCAATACACCCTCCAGATCCGCTACATCCTCGCCAAACGCCGAACCTGCAAATAAGAAAATATTTAAAATAACTTCCAATTCTAATAATCGATACTTACCTCACATCATCCTCAGAACGCAAGTTAATGAATGTTGGTTGACGTTTCTCGTAGATACAGGCGCCTGCGTAAGCCTAATAAAGAAGAACTCACTGAGATTTATGCCTATCTTAAAAAATGAAATAATTCAACTAGTAGGAATTAATGCTGGGAACAAAACGACGCGTACTTTAGGTTCCTTTAAACTAATGTTGTTTTACAGTTTGAAATCGGACATTTCTTATGATTTCCATGTAGTCGAGGATATTAATCTATGCTATGATGGTATAATAGGTAACAACCTCTTGAACGACTTGGATGCCGTAATCGATTATAATTCTAATACTTTACGAATTAGGGACATAGTCGCAAAACTCAAATACTGTGAACCGGTATATCAAATCTCTCCTCGTACAGAAACCATTTTGGAATGCACCGTTTCTGATCCTAATTGTAAAGTGGGGCTCATCATGGACCAACATATTTCGGATAGCCTTCTAGTCGCTAATTGTGTAGTTGCTGTGAAAGACAACAACAGAGTCAACATCTCCGTATTAAATACTTCCGAAGAACCCATAACAATAAACTCTGACATTAAATTACACATAGAACCCCTTGATGACCAAGCTTTCGAACTTCCTCTGGGTTCTTATCACCTCAGTGACACTGAATCACATACTGATCGTAAAAATGAAGTCCTGAAGATGCTCAGAACCGACCACCTTAATGACGAGGAGAAATCCAATCTCTATGATATCTGTTCCCAATATTCTGATATATTTCACTTACCAAATGACCGATTGACAACCACTGATCTCCTTAAACACGAAATCAAAACTCTCCCATCGGAACCAATTAATGTCAAATCCTATAGATTCCCTGAAATACACAAACAAGAAGTAGCGTCCCAAATAACAAAAATGTTAGACCAAGACATTATTCAACCTTCTCTTTCTCCCTGGTCTTCTCCCATCTGGGTCGTTCCCAAGAAGATGGATTCTTCTGGCGAAAGAAAATGGCGCATCGTAATTGATTACAGGAAGCTTAATGATATTACGATTGGAGAAAGCTATCCCATACCTCAAATCAATGAGATTCTCGACCAATTGGGCCAATGTAAATACTTCTCTACGCTAGATCTCTGTTCTGGATTTCACCAGATCTCTATATCTGAAGAAGACATCCCAAAAACAGCATTCACCGTTCCTCAAGGCCACTATGAGTTCAAAAGAATGCCATTTGGCCTCAAAAATGCTCCATCTACGTTTCAACGCTTGATGAATACTGCTCTCGCAGGACTCCAAGGCCTACACTGTTATGTTTATTTAGATGACATTGTCATATACTCTCATGGGCTTCAAGGTCACATCGAAAATCTCTCCAAAATCTTCTATAGACTCCGTAAATTTAATCTAAAACTTCAGCCTGACAAATGTGAGTTTCTCCGGAAGGAAGTAGGTTACCTTGGACACATCATAACCGATAAAGGCGTTAAGCCCAACCCGGACAAGGTAACAGCAGTTTCTCAATTTCCCGTGCCTAAAGGCCCAAAGGACACCAAATCTTTTCTAGGGCTTGTCTCATATTATAGAAGATTTATCCCTGACTTCTCCAAGATAGCTAAACCCTTAACTTCTCTTCTGAAAAAGGACACCCCTTTTGCCTGGTCTAACAAAGAACAACTTGCATTCGAAGAACTAAAGAATAGACTCATCTCTGCGCCCATATTAATATACCCGGATTTTTCCAAACCGTTCATTTTAACATGTGATGCATCCAACTACGCGATATCCGCTATACTCTCACAAGGAGAAATTGGTAAAGACCACCCGATTTCATACGCATCCAGAACCCTAAATAAAGCTGAATCAAACTATTCTACAACTGAGAAAGAATGTCTGGCTATCGTGTTTGGCACCAAAACGTTTCGCCCTTATCTCTATGGACACCAATTTACCATCGTTACAGACCACAGACCACTAAAATGGCTATTTAATTGTAAAGACCCTGGGTCTCGCCTTATCAGGTGGCGTTTAAAGCTAGAGGAGTTTGATTACAATATTGAATATAAGAGGGGTAGAATAAATAGTAATGCTGATGCCTTATCTCGGTTTCCGGTAAACCCCGTTCAACCTTTAGAATCTGACCCGGTACCGTCTACCTCTAATGCTCGTGATGACCAATCACCACAATTTAGCCCCCTAACGCTTGATGATCTTAATATACCCTTAAACCTTGACAGTGATGACCTACCATGTGTTGATCTTTTAGAAAATGAAGACTTACCCGCGGGGCTTGATGTTTCGCCGGCGCTTCCTGGTCACTCTTCCAGTCCTCCAACAGAAACTCCTCTGTCTCCCGATACCTTTCCTGTAACCACTCCAAGTCCCGTATCCTCCGACGAGAATTACAGCAAATTCCTAAAAGCAATGACTAACAAGGAGTTCAATAGCAATACAGTTATTCTAGAACATAATGATAGTATCCTTAAAAGCGATTGCAAACACATTGTGATACCAGCCTCAATAGACCTCGATAACTCTAACCCATATGTAGAAGAGATCTTAGGTGAAGTCAGCGACTCCCAAGAACTTCTCAATAAAGAGAGAACACTACATTCTCTATTATCATTTAGTCATAAAGGAAAAGAAGTCCATTTCTTATTCACTAAAGTTTATCATTTCGACAACAGTTCTCATGAAGATTTATTTAAATGCTTATTAAAGTTAAAGTCTACGGTATTACAAAATTCAGATAATTCTAACATAAGCATAGCAATTAGTGACTTCCGTAACCCTTTCGATAAACACGTTTGGTATAAGATATACAATATGTTCGGATACATATTTAATGATACTCAAATTCCAATCCACATATATCACAACACTATAATATATCCTATCCCCTCGGAAATACCTAAAATACTCCGCGAAAATCACGATATTCCTATCGCCGGTCATCTAGGATCAACGCGTATGACTAATAGAATTAAGGAGAGGTATTATTGGAAACACATGCGCAGCGATATCGAAACATACGTGAAAAACTGTTCTCAGTGTCAATGCAATAAAGCCCTAAGACAAATTAATAAGTCTCCAATGCAGATAACAACTACATCTACCAAACCGTTTGAGCGTCTAAGTCTCGATCTCGTAGGTCCCCTTCCAGAAGCAGGGCTACCCAAACTCAAATTCATACTAACTCTACAAGATGACCTTACCAAATTTTCTTTTGCTTACCCTGTCTCTAATGCAACTGCAGAGGAAACATGTGAGTGTCTAGTACATTTCATTTCTATTTTTGGAATTCCGAGATCTATCTTAACAGACCAAGGCACCAATTTCACCGCAGAATTGTTCAAAAGAACATGCGATTTCCTGAAAATTAAACAAATCTGGTCTTCTCCATACCATCCTCAAACCCAAGGTGCACTTGAGCGTAGCCACTCTACTCTCAAGGAGTACCTCAAATCGTATGTAAACGAAAATCATTCCGATTGGCATAAGTATGTTTACACCGCAATGCTAGCTTACAATACTTCTGTTCATTCTACTACAAATTTCACACCATATGAACTTCTTTTCGGTCAAAAACCTTTTATTCCAGATTCCATTTATGAATTACGATCAGACCTCACATATCCTGAATACATAAAAGCCCTAAACCACCGATTAAAACTTTCACGAGACAAAGCGCTAGATAACATTCAATTATCCAAAGAAAGATCTAAACAATATTATGACGCCCATACGCGTCATGTCAAGTACAAGGTCGGAGACTATGTATACCTTAAGAACCATGTACGTCTTCGTAAAGCATTTTCGCCGGTCTGGAAAGGACCATATAAAGTGGTCAAAATTAACGGTAGGAATTCTTTAACTCTCCTTATAAATAGACGTCACGTCACCCATCACTACGACGAGTTAAAGTTAGCTTCTAGGTCTGAAACATAGATTCCACCATGTGTATCAGTATTTTATTTAAGTGAGTTAAGTTTTACTCTAATCTAGGATTTAGATATATTGTTCATTTACAGTCTACTTGCATCGAGAATATCGGGTCAAGAATTCATCCAGCCTTTGAAGAGTAATGCCGGAATATACTTCGACCCTATAGGCTCCTTAAGTGTAATAGATAATTATCTTAATATAGTAGTTCCCTATGATATATCTTTTATAAGTCCCCACATTGATAATATTAAGTTATTTCTCAATGATTCATTGGCACTTTGCAGAAATAGTGGAATTTTCGATTATTTAGAATGTCGTAATCTTTTTCAACCACTGTTTACTCGTTGTAATGATTTGGTTCACAATAACGAAGCCTTTTCTCATCTCACTTCACATCATTTGTCTCATTATAAGCGAGCTGCGCTGATAGGCGTTATAGGCACTGTATCTAAGAAACTATTCGGCACCATGGACGAAGAAGACGCAATTCGTTACGACAATGCCATAAAAGAAGTTGAGATGGACCAAAAGAAAATAGCTCTCTACATGAAGGAAAACATTTTAATTACGACGTCTACTATTAATTCTTTTAATCGCACCTTATTCAATATAGCAGTCAATGAAAAACACTTAAAAGACGCCATTGATGCTCTTTCTGAAGATATCAGAAATTTAACTAACATATCCAGAGAATTAGGTATAAGGTCTCGTATACTAGAATTAATTTCGATGGTAGAAAATAGCCTCTTAACTTTATCTTTTAAGGTCGAAGACATTATTAACTCAATTATGTTCAGTAAATCTAACATATTATACCCCACTATTCTCACACCTAAAGAACTTTATGTGGAATTGGCCAATAACTATAGATTCTTATCAAACTCTCAACAATTACCTATTCTTCTGAGTTTAAATAATATGCATACTATCCTAAATATTTCCGAGATATCTAGTTATTTCAACAAGGAAAAAATAGTGTTCACTATCAAGATTCCTTTAGTCGATACTGCAAATTTAAACTTCTATCATAACTTACCAATTCCAATTCCACATAGTAACGAAAATTCAGCATCATATGTAACCATAGTTCCAACCTCTAAATATATTGGTATCAGTAAAGACAAATCAACTTACTGCAATCTAGATAACATAGACTCTTGTAAAGTAATTAACAAGGATCACTATCTTTGCAAAACCTCTGTAATATACTCTTCTTCAGCTACACCAACTTGCGAAACAGAAATCATTACAAAAGTACTTACCTCTGTTCCCATGATGTGTGAAACTAAGTTTATCCAAGGTCATTTAGATATCTGGCAGCCGCTCCGCAACAATAGATGGCTATATATACTATCTGAAAAAACTAAAATAAGTTTAGAATGTAATAACTCTCAATTGAATGAGATAGATTTAAGTGGAAATGGAATATTATACTTACCTCCTAGTTGTATCGCTTATTGTAAGGACACTCGTTTAACGTCACAGGACCATTATGTAATCCAATTAAAACCAATTATCCCTACATTTAATATTCTAAATGATTCATGCTGTAATGTTTTAGCTTATAATAAATATGTTCCTAATTTACCTGTCGTTAACCTTAAACATGTAGATTTAGATTCAATAGCATATGATAACCCTACAGTCCTAAAAGATTTGAACAATATCATAGAAAAACCGCATATTGGACTTTACCAAAATTACTATTTTAGTTTTACTATTATAATCATGTTTGTAATTATTATTATTATTGTATACAAAGTTTGTAAAATTGGCATACGGAAAAATATTATATTTAAACGAAAAATCACTACAACTAATTCAGACCCTCAGTCAGAAGATGAAAATGTCCCTATTCCTCCTCCTGCTCTCCGAATTGGTTAACTTCAAAATATTTTCTTAAATTCCCGTAAACTCCAAATATAAATGTGTAGTTTACTCTAAATCGGGGGGCTGTTACGAATGCCCAATGTTCCCAAAAGTGCATAGGCCATCCCTATCCCTGCTGAATGGATGGAGTAGCCCTCTACTTCACAAAGGTGGCTTGTCAGCGCTTTTTGCAATGTACCAGTCCTATCTCCGTGCTCGTCAGTCCGCAACCATCTTCCGTCGCGAGTACTCAAGTCAGTATATTTTGCGTGTGCCAATACATACATACATCTACATCTCTGTATCTCAAGAATAAATCGCTGTTATTCTAGAAAGTATTTTTTTAAAACCTCTTCAAAATCGGCTCGCGTAACAGTTCGTTGCTAATTGATGTTCTCTTTTATTCTCACCAATAGTTATCTCAAAGAGAGAGGTAAATATCAAGTAACACAATTAACGACTCATAAATTAAGATAACTTTTACAAAAATGAACATTTAACATTAATATTACTCGTTTAGTCTTCCTTCCGCAATACATTCAGAATTTTGTATAACATCGCTATCACTCTTAGAAAGCTAGCCACCTACAACATGAATACAAAATGCCAGAGCAGGAAACTTAGATATTGTTTAACATATTTTTTTTGTATTAAGCAAACACATAAATGATTTAATTCTTATGCATTATCTTCGAGTTACTGATTCCATCTCACTAAGGGTACGAAATGATTTTTAACAATCATTATGTTTTATTTTATGTTGCAGTCAAAGCTCCTAAGCAGTCAAAAGTAGTTTTGACCACTGTTTTTTCAGTTAAAAGTACTTTTGTTTGACTACGACTGTATCACGATTTAAACAATTAACTAGTAATAAATAGTGTTTAAGTAGCCCTCATTAATTTTGTGTCTTCTTGGTTACATATGACGAAGGTTCTAAATCTTCTCCCAAATTTATTTGGGGCTATTTGCAATGTGTTTCCTTCTTCCATTCTACTCTATTATGCATCATTTCGCTGCTTACTGTCTTTTTAGCCTTATCCTTTTTCACGCAGTCCATCCTTCTTTTCTTTGGTCATCCTCTATTCTTAGACCTGACGGGTCTTAATTTTTTCATAAAACAGCGTCATAAAACACTCCTCAAGAAAAAAAATACACATAAACCAAATTAAACAAGGACCCTAAGCAAGGGAAGTTATTATCTGTTTCCTAAGTGATCGGTCGCGGTAGGCATGTGTTTGAATAAATAAGAAATACGTATTCTATAGATTTCGGTCATACATACGTTGTCAATTGGTTAAGTGGGTATAAGAATCTATTGAGATACTAGGGTGTCATGCGCGGAAACATGTCATATACGCAAAAAAAAACTTTCTTTCTTGGATCGGCCGACTATAAAATAATAAACACATGTCGCGATTGCTTTCCTTCTTTCCCCACTGATTTCAGTAGTTAATCTCAATTTATTTTTAATCAATGAGGAACTTATAATTACGCAACGTTATAATAATTTAATATTCATATACAACATTTCGTTTTCTAAAGGAAGTTATAAAAAATCAGTAGAAACATCTTTACATACAAAATGAGGTCTAAGTGTGTCATGAGACCGAACCGAGTTACGGTCAATATTAGCTTGGATGATGTAACAGTAGTAATACTGTGACACAAAACTAGAATGTAATTTATCGTTGACCAAATTATATATAAACAGACGTAGCAAACTGTTACTGAAATGTTTTGTCTTTGCCTATTTATATTTCAGTACCGCGTAGAAGCTGATCCACTGATGGTAATGGGCCTCCTCTCAGTATGAGAAGCAATTAGTCTAGTGGTCTAGCTAGCCTAGTGTAAATAAAGAAACTCTCAAAATCTTCGAAAACCTTATGGAGAATTCTTATGCATGGTAAGGTAAGGATTACTTACTAAGTTTTCCTTTACAGATAGAGCAAATGAGAATGAATTTACAGTATTATAAATTTGGAAAACTGACCCTCTGACCCTCTAAGATAGTTCTGAACCTCGGTGTGTAGGGCAATAGTTGTAGCTCTGGGCTATCACTGCCAATAATTGAAGTATACTAATTGTAATTGAAACTTGTTTAAGCGATGGTTTAAGACATTGTGTGACGTATCCAATTTTTCAATTCAATCATGTTAAGTATAAGTCTTTCTGTTAATGTAATATTTATTTTTCTCGTCTTTGGATGTTTCTAAAGATTAACGTTCATCTTCAATTGCTACACATGGTATAAATATAGACAACGTGTATTCGATTCCGATTAGTAAATAATATTGAGATAATTTTTTGTACTCACCTGTTGCCATATGTTAAGAAACCATTGTCTTAAATTTTCAATTTTTCAACCATTTAAAAACGATTTTAGAGGCTTTCTGAAGGTATGTGGCGCTGTGCTGTGTTTAAAAATGAAAACTACACTATTCGTTTTAATCCTTCACTATTTACCTTTAATCAGACCTGTTACGCGTAATTATTGCGTATTTTATCCTTGCATCTGTAAATATATTGACTGACATTTGCTATTTCTATAAGTTTATAAAATATTATAAATTAGATTATTAAATTGCCTACAAATTTCTCACGAAGATTGCATCATAAATCCAGGTGGCATAAGTAACAGTTATTGCCTGGTATTATTTCCTAGAGTGTATACTACAATATCGTGACTCATAAGTTACTGCGAGAAGCAATATCGTGAAATACGGACCGCCAACAGTTCCTTTCACAATTTCTTTGCTTTACTTATCTATGCGAACGATACTTATCTCTTATTTGCAGCATGCTAATTAGACTGATCTATGTTATACTACACATATTTATTCCGAGTTTGTCATTATCTTACATAATGCCATTGAACCAACTGATCATTAAATATTACAAAAGTAATTTTAATAACTATTCAAAGTCGAGTTAACTATCAATTTGAAAACCGTAATAAGTATTTTTAAATAATAGCAAATAAGATAGTTAAATAATAAATGACGTGATGCATCTCTTTTTCAATATAGCGCACTAGCTGTTGCCAGCGGCTTCACCCGCGTGGTGTGAGTTTATCACAGTAAAGAGTATTCTATGTTTAACACATGATCAGGTGATAAGCTATCTATGTTCCAAATATCATCCAAATCCGTACAGCCGTTTTTGCGTCAAAGAGTAACAAACTTCCATCCATCCATCCTAACTTGTCACCAACTTTCGCATTTATAATATTAGTAAGATAACCGGTTAACAGTAATTACATGATACATCAATGTAATTATCAACTATTACTTCCAACATGGTCTAGTGGAGCGGATCAATATCCATGTAATTTATGCAGGGTTATGTTTTTACATTTACACTAACAAGTTTTCTTTTCAAATGAAATTCTATTATGTATTTAATAACAAAATTTTATTAATATCACAATTTCTCTGGGACTCAGTCACAATAGTCACCAATACACAAATCAAGCGAGAGCATTTATAATGAAACAGTCATACAAACAAGCAGTCGATCAACATTGATCGTTGATGGTCGATCAACACCAAGCGAACACTTTCTAACACTTATTGGAAGCTTCTGACATTTAATAACTTATTGCCGCGTAATGTCGAAACTCCGTCACTATAAAACATGCAAATTTCCTACAAACGTTTTTAGAATTAAATCTAAATCAGGTACATTTTGATTCTATAATGCTTTGCAGCTGCATAACGTAGGCTGAATACATATTAGTCTCATGATAGAACTTACATGTACTTATGTCAACAGGCAAGAGATAGACCTAAAATAACTTTAGACGGTGGAGTAAACTCCACACTTGTATGCCCATGATTAAGTTTAAACTAAATGCAGTTAATAGCTTTCATATTTATAGCCTTCTCCAGAGTCAGCGAGCGCTTGCCCGGCTTCAGCGTAATAGTGTCCCTCGGCCTCTGGCTGGTGAGACACCTCAGCATAACCCTTCAGACCCTCACCACTATTACCGCCGTTGTAACCCTCGTAACCACCGGACAGCTGGTGCTCAAAACCTCCTTGCTCGTAACCTCCGTGTTCAAAGCCACCGTGTTCCAGACCAGCGGCAAGATGCTCAGTATTGTGCCTGTCGTCTTCAAGGACCAGACCACCGCCATGCTTGTGCTCAGTCTCAGGGTGGATAAGCTTTAGGTTTGACTCAGATTTTCCCTTTTCAAGTGGATGCTTCAGCAAATGGCTGTGTTCTTTTTTGACGTATACAGGGACAGGATGGAAGTGCTCAAATTTGATCGACTGATGTGACTTGGCGTGTTCGTGTTCTATTTGATGATGGTGACCAGACTCGCTGATGGGTGCGTAGTCATATTTCGCCTCCAACTGTGGTTCGTCGTGAATGACTCCCGGATAGGCGGCAACCACAGTCAGGCATCCCAAGAAAATCTGTTAGGAGACAAAAAGTAAGTGTTCAGAAATGCGTTATGTAGGACAGTGAACAAAACTGGAGTTCGTAAATTATGTAACTTTATGTAATCAACAATAAGCCTAGTTTAATATTGGGCCATAGCGGATATAAGCCTGTCAATTAATAAACATAAAGTCTCAGCCTACTGTCCCCAAACCAGTTTGCGATCTCGCAGAGATTTATGTAATACAAATAACTTCCTACTAACTAAACTACTTGTCGATAACATAACAGGAAGAATTACTTCACTGAATATGTTTATGAATCAGTGATGAATATTGTTAATTAATGTGTTAAGCATCACCGTTTAATTTGAATAGAAACTAAACCATAATCGTACAACAGTCCAACCGCGGTAGTAGTTACTACAAAGAAATTTAACACGCACTGAATAAACTTATAGTTATAGGTCGACACTATTTATCACAGTGGTATAAACACAATTACGCACATGGTACTTCATTGCTGCGGCTGATGAGTGGTGCACCTTACTCCACGAGAGGGTAGTGGGTAATGCCAGCACTTGTAATTTGCATCGCTTTTATACTCGTTTTCACTCAACAGACGGTGTGTTCGAATGCTCTGTTTGCAGTTACGTGTACACAGGCTAACGCATTGTCAGTCGATCAGCGTCTCAATTAGAACAATAGTTAGAAAATCGTTGAGAGATTTATGGAAAAAAGCGTTTGATGGTAACACTATTAACATATTTTGCCACCATTATCATATAACATCAGTAGCATGGGCAATTGTTCGGTAATCAATAGATATGACTGAGAAAAGTTGTATGTACGTTTGTCATTATCGATAATTATGCATATTGCACTTTTTAAGAGCGTGCTTAAGAAACTTTCTTCTGTGTTATTAGAATGGTATTATTTAAAAAAAACATTAACAAACACTATGTAATACGTATAATATTTAAGTTATTCAATTATGTAAAGTCGATCAAAATGAAATGTATAAATATTTAATGATTTTGGTGTTAGGTAATTAGGTGTTGGATAATGTGTTATTTTATCTACTTATTATTTGTGACAACGGGCATTGACATAAGTAATAATGCATCGTGTATATATATTACAAATTTATTCAGCAGATCAGTTGTCCACTTGTCAATTAACACTGGTTAAGACTCAATATTGAGCGTTATTTGAACAGTCTCCAACTATTTATGTTCTAAACTATCTGTTTGTACAATTAATGTTGTGGGAATCTTCCTATGCTCAATAGATGTCGTTATCGTGTGTACCTTCTTACACGGCCTCGTCATTCCTGTTGGCCATCGATTCTTACATTCTTCTCTGTTTATGATATGGTACTCGGTGCCATCACATCACCATAATCAGATGGTTATGAAAGCCTCCGCAAACTGAGAAAGTTCTTAAGACTAGAAATTCATCTTTTTAATCATTCTGAGCTATTTGATGATGCCATTTCATTAAAGAAAGTAATAACCGAAATATTCATGATGGTTGCTATGAGATATATCTTATTTTAATCTATATTTAAAACGTTTGTTTGTCCATAGTAACGAAGACGTCTTGTGCTCTTGAAAAATACTAAAGATTCTACTCAAGTACGCATCCATTTTCTGACCTTCACTTTCTGAAACAATAACCAATTCCCGATTTTATAACAGTTTATAATACTTATTAACATAACATTCAGAGCAAGGACGATATATTTGCATATTAACACAATCTTTTTTAAAGCATCACATGAAAGCTGATTTCGTAATCGTCCGTATAATAAAATTTAAATGATATTATTATGCATTGCAGACATTTTATAATTAGTGAAGTCCGCATTAGTATTGTTACGTTAGGTATTTTTAACATATACCAATACAATAGCCATTTAACAATCTCATCGATTAATATGTTTTTGAGCTGCTTGTCGTTGGACATCGGGCCGATCGAATGGTCAAAAAGTCCATAAAGGATTATTTAAAATGTTTGATCGAAAACAAGCATTGGCATTTAATGTGGTCATGATGCTCTTGCAGTCTTCTTTGTGACAATTAAATATTGTCATTCATCATCATCATCATTAAGCCTATTGCAGTCCACTGCTGGATGATATTGTCACTGTAAGCGATCAATTTTTGAACTGCATAAAAATGATTTTATTATAATAACAAATGTTCAAAACGTAAACCTTAGCTAAAGCCAAATTTTACACAATGATAAATCGTGTTTTTAAATTAAAAAAATATACAGTTCTCAGACTTTAATTTCTTATTTTAGAAGAAAATAGAATGAAATTAACTTCATTGTACACCAAAGTAATTTTTTACATGGAATAGGTAGGTAAGAAAGAAAGAAAGAAAGGAAAAAAAATAAGTTTATTTCATAAGATAAGGCATACAACTTTAAAAAGTAAATCTAGTGAATATGTACAAAGGTCGGCCTTACCGCTTAAAGCAATCTCTTACAGGCAGCTTTGGATGGATAATACGACAGTAAATAGTTGGTGGGTAGTTGGGTATGGGTAGTTTTGGTGTAAAAAGTGCTGATATAGGAGATAATTTGATTAGTTCTAAGATTCATAACATACTTCTAAAGCATACATTCTTATTTCCTAAAGAGTAGGCAGAGAGGGCAATCCTAGCTTTTTTTTTCTATCGTTACATACCTCACAAGCGTCTAATACCATTAACGGACCTTGCACGATCGCTCGCAAATTTTTGGTGTTTCTGATCTATCAATTTTTCAGAATACTACTAATTAGAACAGTATGCGGTTGATATTTATAGGCATACCACAGTGTCGAATTTTAGTACTCTTACATACATATATTTTAATAGTAATATTTATACCATAGTCAACGGGCCCAAAAGCCAAGCATTCCTAAGCGCAACTGAGAGAGTAGCCACATACCTAAGTCAAGCTAGCTCTAAAGGTAATAAAATATAACGAACAACAACTTACAAAGCATCGTGAGAGTTGTTCAAGTCACACGTGAAGCTGAAAGTGAAATCAGTCGTAAATGTTTTTATATCATAGAGTAAAATATAAACGTATTTTCTTTAGTGTTCCAAATGTAGACTAACAATTAGTTATTTGATTGCATGCGACGTAATGGTCTGATCTAACCAGATTTAATCGTCTCGAGTACTTGCGCATGTACGCGTGTAGTTGATACAGTTTTTGTTGAAAATACATTTACACAATACATATATGTATTACAAATCAAACAATGAATCCTTTGTCTTTTTAATCAAGATGCTTTGTTACATGTATGTACAATAATCATAAATTGCAAAGCTACTGGTTCTTACGCATCTTAACGTCCAATGATGATTGTGGAATCAAGGATAACAGCGAACTCAGGCAGTGATGCGCCTCGTTAATTTTATTTAAGTTTATCAATAACAATGAAGGAGTTAAAATTTATCAAGCTAAGTTCAGATGACGGGCATAGAGGATACGTTAACAAGTAAGTACACGAGTTTTGATCAAGGTTTTGATCAAGTCGTCGGTTTTGTTCCGACACATGCACATGCGATGCTTGACGCAGATGAATGACATTTGAACAGCCCGCCTTATGTTAAGTGCTCACCTGTATCTAGAAGCATGCACGACACCAGTAGTGTCACTTATGTATTACCAACTATATTCCCCCTCACATTTAGCTTTGGCAATACAATTCAACACCAGAAACAAATAGCTTTACGCTAATAGTACTATATCATTATAACTATCGTCTATCGGATGGTGGTATTTTAAAAGTTACGTGAATAAAATTTTCTCCTGTAAGTTTTCACGAGAGTGCTTTGGTAATTCTGGATTTTGCTACACTTTTAAATTTCGTTCTTTAGGTTATACTCTTCTCTGGCAACCTGTAGCCGACAAAAACGTAAGGCTTTGAGACTTAAGAAATGTTTGAATACTCTTACATTACAAGTTCTACAGTCAACGACCGATGAAAGTAACTTTTCTATTTTCCTACAAGTGTTGAATGATACTGAACTGTGATGACCGTATAATATACTTACCAGATTTTTTATTTAGCCTATTCCTTTGATATTTTTTTTTATTAAATTCAATTCAAGAGACACTCATAACCCCGAAGTACCACTAGCACGTTGTCCTCTCCTCAAACTCTAACAACTTTATTTACCAGAACTATAATACTATACTTAGTAAACAGTTGGTTTATCGCAGTCTTCTGTCGAGACACGGTTTCTCTTTAAACCGGCGTCAATTTAAGCAGAAATGTATTAAAAAGTCTATTTTGTATCGATGACAGAGATGTACATACGAGTATTACAGAGAGGGGATAAACACTTTATCCCTCTTGGAGAACCACAAGCGGAACACCAGTCTAAGAAAACACCTTAGGAATTTCAACAATAATTAGTTATGAAATAAATGAAGAAAATTGAAATGAATGATCATTTTTTCATTGTCAATTGAAAGTAAGGACCCAACGGAACGGTCATCTATAACATAACTCATATGATAAGCTCGTATTAGTATGTAGTTATTTACAGTTTTACCATAATCACTGTCAACCTACTGTTTAATAAATTTAAGTATCCCATAAACTTCATTATTTTACTATTTAAAAATAAAATACCAAATCCCCTACCACCAATAAAAATTATTGATGATCATTAAACCAAATAAACCATTAAAAATTAAGTACATATTACATAAGTATATAGTCGGTAATGTATATATATGTACCTAAGATAGGGCTTCCACTGTTTTTTAGGGTTCCGTTCCTCAAAAGGAAAAAAAGGAAACTTTATAGGATCACTTTGTTGTGCGTCTGTCTGCCTGTCTGTCAATACCTTTTTCCTCAGGAACGCGTAAAGGCATCAAGTTTAAATTAACATCAAATACTTATATCAGCGGTCCCTTGAAGCTGTAAAACTTCAAACTTCAACTGTCAAGCTTCTAAGTCAACGCAATCAAAAGACACGGCCATTAAGCCTTAAATTTTAACAAATTGGAACATTTCGCAGGTAAATCAAAACCTATTGGGTATTTCGCATTGACTTATAATCATAAAATTTGGTAAGAAGCAAGGTCTGATAGAACAAGTAAAGAAAAAAAGTCGTCTGAAAGTCGTTAATTTGTTGTTATATCACAAATAAAAAATAGTTTTTGTGATTACAAACTTATATTTTGCGTTGGATTGTTGACGTTATCATACATCGCAACCGCAAAGTTAAGTTTGTCTTTCGAAAAAGACTGGCAAAAGTCTTAGAGAACTGATTCCCGAGACGGACGTACTATCTACATACAAGTTCGCTTGCTCAGAACCCTCGGTGCGCGAGACAGACTCGCACTTGTCCAGTTTTTAAGGTTCCGTTCCTCAAAAGGAAAAAAAGGAACCCTTAAACACTTTGTTGTCCGTCTGTCTTTCTGTCTGTCAAGACCTTTTTCTCAGGAACTCGTGGACGCCTCAAGCTGAAATACCAAATACATAAGTCTGCGGTCTCTTGAAGCTGTAAAAAAAATCAAGCTTCTAAGTCAACGCTAGCAAAAGATATAGCCATTTAAGCTTTAGATTTCATCAAATTTCAATTTTTAGGTAAATCAAAAGCTATAAGGTACTTCGCATTGACCTAGAATCATGAAATTTGGTGAGAAGCAAGGTCTGACAGCACAAGTAAAGAAAAAAATCCGAAAGTAGTCAAATTGTTGTTATATTTGCTTGCTTACGGAACCCTCGGTGCGCGAGTCAAACTCGCACTTGTCCGGTTTTTTTTAATATTTTGTGATCCTGTTCTTTAAGTTAAACCATGTTATGTAGGGCGGTAAGCGGATACGGTAGGTACACAACAATAAGTAACACACTTTCAATACGGTACTATTGTTTCATAATCTAATGGGGACAATACTCATTAGTTTTGGGCATTAACTTAACTTGAAAATACTTCAAATTAGGGTCCGTGACTTGATTCCGCAATACAAAATTACGTGCTCGTACAAATATGTTTGACTTTCCTTTTTATTTATAAATTAAGAATAAGAATACCTATGCACTTGCATGTAGGTTGGACGTTTTATTGGCTACGCTTACATTAATTGTTTCATTATACTGTTATAAGTATATTTCTACTCAGACCCAGTCAGTGATACCAAATTATATTTGCTTGTCTGAGTAAAGGCACTGGTCGTAAGTATACCACCAACGCTCCCGAGACTGACTCAAAGAGGAGCTTATGAGCAGACTATAAGGTCAACGCCAAAAGATCTTCGGCTCGATGGCGTTCTGAAGTATCCATAGATATCACTGTCTAGAATGGTAGTCCAAAAAACACAATTTTACGGTTTGAATTTCTAGTAATTATTAAAACACTGATGATTCTTATTCTAAAGTGAACAGTTACTACAAATGACAAGAAGTAATTGCTGAAATAAAGAGTTGATGTAATCGTTCGTGTTACCTAGTTACACCTTATTAAGTCGATTTTGGGTTAAACTTTAAAAGGTATTAAAGTTTCACTTAAATGTAATGTAATTAAGATCAAAGATGATTATTATAATTACTACGTAGTTATCCTTATTTTATAGAATTAAGTGTCACTATGGTTGCTGTATTAGTAACTTCGTTTCCGTGGAAATTATAGTGAAATCTATCTCACGGGAGCCGCACCTTTTTTTCGGGATAAAATTGTATTGTATTGCCAGACAATAATGTATCATGTCATGTCTCAGTGCCAAATTTCATCGAGATCCATTCAGCCGTTTTTGCGTGAAACATCAATCCCTCCATCCTCAAAAACTTTCGCCTTCATAATGTTAGTTAGATATCAGTATAGCTAGATAGTAAGAAAAAAAAGTAACAAAAACCATAAGTTTGATGTCTAAGCTAAATATATACAAACATTTACAACGAACAGCCACGTAACAATCAAGACACAGTTAATGTTAACAATGTAGGTTAATATGAAAGAATATTAACAGTATTTAAGATGAATTTAATTCGTAAAGAGAAATAATTAACACTACGTTAAGCCACTCGTTGTTTGTCTTGTCAAGGGCTGGTAGATACTACCATGATTCTCATCATTCTTACAGAATGACGGATAACATACAATGTTTTGGAGTGTCTGGTGATTCTTCAAAGAAGCATATCAAGATTTTAACAAATCTTGCAAGGCTCCGTGGGTTATGGTGACATACACTCAAGCAGACCGTATGTTTGATTTGAAATTACCATCACTACCATGGTGTCAGGAAATTTCGGACAAAGAACTTAAATCTCTTTTATAAAAGCACTCTTGAGACGAGAATTGATATTTCTCGACAGAGAAGAAAGGATCGCCTTTCAAGTACAGGGAGCGTCATAAATAGTGAATGATTTCAAGTATGACGACTAATTTTATGAAATAAAGATGTTTAATTTGAATTTGAACAGGGCCTTTTGGAGGACGACAGATTTATTGCTGGGTAACGCTTATACTTCCTTTGTTCGCAATAGTCTAATGTCGGAGACATCGTGTGCTTTTAGTTGGTTCGACCTAGAACCGACTTAACAACTTCCACATGCCTTCGCCAGAGTGGTCATTGGTGGACATTAGGGTACCTAAGAAAAACTTGTACACTAACATGTTGCAATTGTGAGGGGAAGAATTTTCACCATAGTAGTTAGTATATCTTCAGTCTCCACATACTGATATCATGGTTTTTTTCTAATGGTGTGCCGGCGCTGCTGCTACATCTGCCAAAAGCGACAAATGGTATAAAAACAACTATCTCATCGCTGATTTTAATTTTGAGCCATTTAGGTTCGTGATAGGATTATGACTCCTGAATGCTTGTTTTTTGTTATAAAGATCTAGCTAAACGAGTGATCAAGGCTCTCCAGGCGTCTCCAGAAAGCTACGCTGCACGCCTGTTAAGAATGCTATTCATCGGCAATGATGCAAAATAATTTTATAAAGCTTAAAATAAAATATTCCATATTTTTAACAGACTTAAAAAAGGAGATTCTCAATTTATTTGAATTGTTCATTTATTTAAAATTATGTTAATATTTTAATTTGCATATAAAGAAAATTTTAATGTAAATGTTAAATAATTGTACAACAAAATACACAATGAAGACTTATTTATATAACTCATAGCTTTCTAGAAATGAAGATTAATGGTCTGGTATCGTTATACAAATAGACTATCAACGAATGCTTATCAAATATCATTTAAAGTAATTAATGCTTGCTCATGGTAATAAATGTGAGATAAATTAGACAGACCGTGTTCTAAGCGTTTGTGATTAATGTCCGATGTTCATGAATGTAGAACTAGTTGCACGATGCGCCTTGAGCCGCGGAGCCTCCGCTTGCATCATGATCACCGTTATAGATGTTTTGCGCTCATAAATTCAAGAAACTGTATGGTTTTATGAGAAACTGCTTCTTGTGAAGTAGGCAATTTGAAATTATTTAAAAAACACTAACGCATAAAGTGAGATTTTATAAGTTTTACGCTTAAATCTGTATGTATAAACTGGTGTACAAATAAAGTGTTATCTATTTATCTATCTACAAAGAATCCTATTCACGTATTGATATAGAGAAGATATATGCATCATGCTTTCTGTGCTTATACTAAAATTCACAACGACCTATAATGCTATGACACCATAACATACTTATGTTATTAAAAGGTCGTAACTATTTTTATAACAAGAAAAACAAAAATAACACTCAAAAATCGATAAACACTTCTCATCTTATATTTCATGAGCTAGGTGTTAGTTACATAAGGTACATTATTCATAAGTAGTGTTGACCAACAAATTTTAACTTTAAAGTGGCCAGAAAACAAAGAATTAATGAGTTACGCAGATACGTGCACGCGTTTATGTCTTTTGCTCTGTACTTTTGTATGGCGTAACGATGATACATATTTGCGCACTTAAAATGCCATATTTGAAGTTATTGCAACAGTATAAGTACAGTACAATATTACCAATGTTTTTATGTGTATTTATAAGTCATTCTTAATTGTTTCTGATTTTGGAATAAATTAAATTATTTATAATATAGTCTGTAAGTTGTATTCAAAATAAAAACTATACCAAAATAAATATAATCTTTCTATTTATATTATTCTTATGCGGAGAGGTTGTTAAATGATTCATGATTATTGAAGAAGAATTGGCATAATACCTCACTATGCAGGATGTATCTGATGTAGAACACTTACATAAATCACTGAAATGACAAGGCAAAATTCTTATTGTAACTGCATACTAAAGTCATGCTCTTTCAGTGATATAAGTAATTGTTACATTTTCAGATACACCCATTAGTAGTATTAAGTGCTGTACTTCGTTATCTTTAGTGGTAGGAACCCTAAATTATCCTAACTTACTTAATGATATTATTGGAAATTAGCCTTAAAAGCTTGACAGCGCACCGGTTATTTTAGTTTGCAACATTATTAATAAAGTGTCAGAAGTTAGGACACTGACGCAACACCGAGCGCTGGTGCGCGACGTATGACAGTTACGGTTCGGATAGGCCGCTGAAAAGGCAGAATCGATTGGCATCTCGTAAGCGCACCACGTGTTCTGTGGAGTGTCGCGATTTAAAGTTTGATTGAAGATATCCAATGATTATTCAGAGTATATTTTTGTGTTTTAATAAGTGTAGTAAAATTACTGTGTGAAAATCACGTTTTTATTCTCGTCGCCCGCCATCTCACGTCTACCCGCAACATTAAACATGAACGCACCCGATGTTTTAAAAAAGACAACTCCCGCATTAGGAATTACTCCTGTGTCACGGGGGACGTTACAAACATATAAACAACGGACACAAAGAACACCCAGACTCGGGTGGGAATCGAACCCACGACCTATGGCATAGCAGTCAGGGTCACTAACCGTCAGTCTCCGTCAGTCAGTTTCCGATATTCGAGGAGGAGTTTCTACAAGCTTTTTAAGTTTGTTTACTATTATTCTAAAATTATAAAGCTACAGAGTTGGGTTTTTTACAAGTTTAGTAGTTTAGTGCTATGATACAAATAATTAACAATTTTATAAAAAAAAAATTATTACTGTTTCTGATTCTGGATTGAATAAAATTCTTAATTTAAATTAAAAACATTAAAAAAATCTGACTCCAACAAACCCAAATAATGCCACTACAATGTATATGGCCTTTCTGTGTCTAATTTTTATACCCTACTAGCAGCGCCTTGCGGTTCCCGTGAGAATATCGGGATAAAAAGTAGCCTATGCGATAATCCAGGTCTCCAGCTATCTACATACCAAGTTTCATCACAATCGGTTCAGTGGTTTTTGCGTGAAAGAGTAACAAACATCCATCCATCCATCTATCCATCCAAACTTTCACATTTATAATATTAATGGGATAAGTTGTATTAAAAATAAAAGCTATCTCAAAAAATGTAATCAGTCTATTCATATTATTCATATGTGGAGGGGATGTTAGGCTATTAATGATATTGAAGAAGAATTGAAATAGTCAACGAATGAGGTTCTACCAATCCGATTTGTAACGTTCTTTTGTGTAAGGTTGCCTGGTTATTAAGGAGGTATAAAACTATTCAACAGAGGGGCTATATCTATGGAACTTAGGTGAAACTTTAGTGAACGGTTATTTTTAAATATTTCGGTACTTAATGTGTCCCATTGATATTGTATAGGGATTGAAATACGTTATATAAAATAAAGTGAAACAATAATTTGAAAATTTGATTTCTTTAACTTAGACTCTTTTCTCACCAACGCTTTTTATTACTTTAAACAGGTTTTAAGTGGAAATTATTAAAATCATTATACTTGACTCTTTTACTAGCTCTCTAACTACCCTTTTAATAGGTTAGGTTTCTTTTACAATGTTTTATACAAGCAATAAAAACCTCCTTTTTTGTAGTAGGTGAAATCGGTCAACATAATATTATATTAAATAATAAAGTGGAGTTACTTTGGCCAACAGCCCCATCACCAAACCCTGGGTTTTTAGCCATACGCCATCTAAGCTTATAGTACTTATTGAGTAAGATAAACAATGAGTTCGAAAACTATAAGGTTATATTTTGTAGACTAGCAGTTCCCGCGCGCCTTCGCTCGCCTGGACATGTTTATATATTTTGCGCGGCATCATAATACTTTTTTTTTTTCCAAAATAAAAGTAGCCTAAGTTACTCCTTATAACACCACCTACCTGCCAGTGAAAGCCCCGTGAAAATCGGTGCACCCTTTCCGGAGATCTGCTTTAACAAACAGACAGACAGACAAAAAAAAACAACTAATTTATCATGCACTGAGGTATTGTGCAAATAACTGTATGAGCTTAAAAAAGCTGTTATTTTGACATTACAAACAGACACTTCAATTTTATTTATTTGTATAGATAAAGACTTTTTATAGCTATCTTCCGGCTCCATCGTCATAGGTCATGCGGCATTACATTAGTTCCAAAGTCATATATGAAAAAAAAGATGACAAGATTAAACCCACATTTAAAAACACATTGACAAGCAAAGTTGAATAGAACGTTGTAAAAAAATAATTAAAATGGTTCAATGGTTTATACGATATTGCCTAACCTACTCAAAGAGACTCCTTTAGCCAAATAGAAAACACTTGAGTTTAGAAACTAATTAAATAGACAATAAGTGTTATAACCGGTCTTAGATAGTCTGTGACTATATATAACGTTGTGTTATTAATGTTATCTGCACTATACAAAACCTATAACGTACTTAATTACAAATAGATAATTTAGTTACGTAGTGTATCTCGTCGCGCGCAGTTATGGACCCAGGTGTGAAAGAGAGCGAGAAGCGCAGCGGGGCGGATAGCGTTTATTAGTTTATTAGTAAGTACTGGTGGTGTGAGAAGTCCGTACTAAATTCTATTCGAATTATTTGAATGTAAAAATGTTAAAACAAAGAGAATCGCCGCAGCCAGCAGACAGAGTTAACGTTTATCAAGTTGCAGAGCTACTTCTATGAAGCCAATGTAAAGTGTGTTTAACGTAAGATCCTTAGATATACTGGCCTGTTGATCTAGTGGTTAGTGACCCTGACTGCTGAGCCAAAGGTCGTGGGTAGAATTCCGACCCAAGACAAATAATTGTGTGATGAGCATGATTATTTGTTCTGCATCATGTTGTAATTTAGCTATAATATGTATGTATTTAAAAATATATGAGTATGTTTATCAACAGTCTGATTACCATAGTATAGGCTCTGCCAGTTTGGGATCAGACGGCCGTGTGTGAGATGTGTCAAGTTGTTATTATTATATTATTTGTTATATATTGTATGTTATACCTACTAGAGATCGCCTGGTGGTCGAATTTCGACCATAATTCGTTTAGTTATGAATGTTTTTGTTTTATTTCATTGTATAGACCATTGACGTACGTACCATGATAGGTCAACATATATACTGGACACGCGTTTTCATATAATTATTGATTTTACATCACATGTTCTTCTTTCACTTCTTCGAAACTTGAACTGCAGGTATTTCATCAATATATAGAAAAAGATAAAATAATGCAATTCGTCATTTCAGTATTACTATTATATTATATTACTATTATTACCATTGACGTACGTACCATGATAGGTCAACATATATACTGGACACGCGTTTTCATATAATTATTGATTTTACATCACATATTCTTCTTTCACTTCTTCGAAACTTGAACTGCAGGTATTTCATCAATATATAGAAAAAGATAAAATAATGCAATTCGTCATTTCAGTATTACTATTATAACTCATATCATACAATCGTGGGAGAGCCATGCTTCGGCACGTATGGGCCGGCTCGACCGGAGTGATACCACGGCCTCACAGAAAACCGGCAGTAAAGTAATGCTTGCATTGCTTTTCGCCGAGTGAGTGAGGTTATCGGAAGCCCTAACCCTTCCCTCTCTCCCGTCCTCAGCCCTTATTCCCTCCTTCCCCTACTCCCACCTTGAAGGCCGGCAACGCACTTGTGACTCTTGAGTTATAGGTGCCCATGGGCGCCGGTAGTCATTTATCATCAAGTGACCCGTCTGCTCGTTTGCCCACTGTATCATAAAAAAAATCTAATCAAATAAATTGTAGTTCCCTATTAACACGAAAGCATACGTAATACTTATCACTCAGAACAGTTTTCATGTCTCGTTATCTACAGCCCTTTGGTAAGATTCGAGATATAATTCAATATATATCATAATAAATACGTCATTTCATCTTAAAAAACAGAACACAAGACAATACTATCTCGTTTCTTTGGTTCGACTTTTAGTTTTGTATAACATGCAACATCTGCAACGCTGCCCGCTCTTACTAGCACCTGCGCCGTTTACATATTGAGCAACTTGATTCACATTGTAACGTAACTGGTATGCTATTGGTCTATAATCTGTGCTGTTACTGTAACAAACTACTGACGTTATTCAGCAATCGCTAATTAATAACTAAGACTTCATAACTGCATACCGAATGAATTAATCCATTAGCATAAAAAGCTGATCTTGTTTAAATGACATAAGTTGACTTTCATACTGTGTCCTAAGAGTCTGTAGATCGTGGCTACTATACAGGATGTTACAGCCGTTACAGGTCATACTTTAGGGTTGTAAAGTAGATCCAGTACATAACGTAAAGTTGACCACAGCTTTCTGAAACACCTTGTAGATCAGATTGTTTTAAGGTTTGTCAGTCTTCGAAGACTAGTCTATGGATGTGGAGGTTTTTTAAATTCCTGCTATTCCCATATATTCCAATATTCCCATGGTGTAAAGTGAAGTCCTGCTTTTGACGGTAAGATGTTAAGATCCCTTAAGTTTTTTTGGCAAGAAAATTACCATTAGCAGCACATAGTATAGAAAAGACTTAGGAGACGGAAAAGGCGAGTATCCTACTACTAACTCTGTCTACCTTACATATATATATATATAGGCATATACACGATTACATTATAACAAAGGTACAACACAACAAGCGCCAAATGTAATCCAAAACGTTAAAAAACGTCTTCGCTCCTATTTAAAAAAACACTTTCACTTTCTACCGAAATATCCACTTTTCTGGGATATTTTTTTCAAATTTTCTATCTCTCATTCTGATTATAACCATATTATAACACCAATGATGTGTTTACCAACGAACAATGTTTAACTTATATGTAGATGAATGAGACTGACTGGTCATCAAGTATACGAAAGAAATAAAGGTACATTGCCATGACATAAAAGGCAAATGATAAGAACACATTTCAAAGCTAGAAAATGGCGCTTCAAACGGTTAAATAAAACCTAGCACAACACAATTATGTAAACCGAGGTTTCCTTGTCAACTCCCATAAAAGTAGCTTTCATCGTTTCATCCGTATCCGACTCATGCTTCTTGTGTTGTTACGCTTTATTACGTAGCGACGGAGAATAACAAATTGTGTAGCTATGCCACTACGCACACAAAACGATCGCATTAGGTATTAGGTAAAAACAATGAGTTACGCTCCGCGAAGCACTGGTGAGAGGCAGAAGTATAATTTAGAACAAATTTATTTCATAATTAAACCTTAAATTATTTTTTCTATGAAAACAAAGGTATTCATATACATTGTCATTCACTCACGCCAGTATCCCCGAAGGGGTAAGTAGAGGCTTATCAAACATTTACTTATGCTCTTTACGAATTAAAAACAAAACTACGGATATTAAATCGGCAAAAGCAGCTTATTATGCATACGTACACTCCTGTTTTCGTTTTGGTATAGTGCTCTGCTGAAACAGTGTGGACGCTGCCAAGCTATTAAACTTCAGAAAAAGTGCATACGAATCCTGTCAAACATAGATGGCATGGAAAGCTGTAGACCATATTTCATTAAATATGGTATACTGACTGACTGTTCTTGAAATATGTCTATTTGTCACTCAGGTCCTTACGTTATGTGTAAAAAAATATATAAGAAAATACCACAGACATCAAAAGGTTTAAAATCTGATAGCATATTTAATAACAAATTGGATAAATACTTATCACAAAAAGAATACTATTCTCTCCAAGAGTTTTTGAAGATAGGTTACAATAATAGATATTGTTGTTTGTGAAATTGTATTTTGAAATATTATGCATTACTAATTATATAGAAAACATTGCAATAGCATTATTTACTTACATAATGTCTTATACCTTACCCACTATTAATATATAGAAACTAAAACAAACAACTAGAAATACGTAAAAATAATTAGTGTTACGTTATTGTTAATTGTAATGTAATGATAGACATAATTAGTGGTTTAATTTAGTATAGAAATATTTTAATTTAATGGCATATATGATAATTCCTAATCCCAATCCCACTGTCCCACTATCCCACTAAACCCACTAATATTATAAATGTGAAAGTTTGGATGGATGGATGTTTGTTACTTTTTCACGCAAAAAACACTGAACCGATTGCGATGAAACTTAGTATATAGATAGCTGCAAACCTGGATTAACGCATAGGCTACTTTTTATCCCGATATTCCCACGGAATCGGGACTTAAGCGGGTGAAACCGCGGGGCGCTGCTATAAGTACATACATACAAGAATTGCTCGTTTAAAGTACTATGTAAAGTAGATAATATATGTACTTCACCGGTTTATATCGCTACATATAAAAAATTATATATACATAGATACATATGTCACATTGAGACCTACATGTCAAAAGCATACCTAGATTGTCGTGTCGTCTGTTAAAATAAGGTATGAAGCTATTTTCAGATGAAAGCCATTGAACTTAGCTTTATGGGTTCATATGACCGACCGGTATCGTGCAGCCTAGCTGAGCTTAGCCGAAAATACTGTTAATGTACATATGTACCTAGTCCATGGACTAGGTACATATGTACATTAACAGTATTTTTGACATGACACTTGTCGTTGATTTACTGCATAATCTTACTTCTTACTAATATCATAAAGGCGAAAGTTTATGAGGATGGATGGATGGATCTTTGTTACTCTTTCACGCAAAAACGGTTGAACGGATCTGGATTAAATTTAGCACAGAGATAGATTTTAGTCTGGAATAGCACATAGGCTACTTTTAATCACGAGAAAATGGTGCCTGTGGGATAAATTTCACGAAAATTTCCACGTGAACGAAGTCGTTCACAACAGTTAGTAATACTATATGCTGAATTACAGTTTTTGATATTAAGCGCATAAAATGTCGATGAATCTTACCATCTCTCTACCATTATATTGTGTATCATCACTACATATTATGGATTTTCATGTGGTTTTCACTTATAGACAGAATGATTCATGAGGAAGGTTTTGTGTGTATAATTTATTAAGACTGTGTAAATTGATTGAAATATGTTGAAGATGTCTCTGCTGCTTGTGCGAAGCCGAGGCTGGTTGCCAGTTTTAAATAATACACAGTACACCGGGGAAAGAAGGCATAAAAGGGAATTTTCATCAGAAAATTTGTCACTGCAGATCGTTGGCTAAACTACCTCTTAATATGAATAAGTTTGCTACCAGTTTCAGATAGCTTTATCCCCGTATGCACGCTCCACTTTCTCTTCTTCACTTATTGCTTCTGTACTTTTCCTTAATTTTAATTAAAACAAGGTCAAAAATGGTTGGATAGTTACACCAATGCTACGTGGCATTAATGTTAGCAGTGATTTGTACATAGAAATTTGTACGTAAATATTTCATTACTTGTAAGTTTATGCAGAACTCAAGAAATTGTTATTTGATGACAAGTATTAGCAAGTTGTGGTAACAGCGCTTAAGTGAGATCCGGTTGCTAAACCGAATAGACGCAACTTGTTGTGCGCACTTCAAATATCTACAAACGCCAAACATTACAGGTATATTTCAATAATTCTATCCCTAAAATATTTTTATTTTGTATATTAAAGTCCTAAAAGTTATGTATTTTACACCATTTCCGCTGGGTCTTACAATTCTCCATCTTGTCAAAGCTTGGCGTTTGTTGTAATAGTATTTAAGTTAGCAATCTCTTAAATGTTTTTTATCGAGTAACACTTCTCCGTTACTCGGTGCACTTAATTTGGAATGAAAAGGCATTGGAATGTGCGTGTCTGTTCCTAAAAGAATCCCAAGGATTCATTGCCTCCCCATATAACAAATATTAAGCCTTGAGGTCTTTCATCACAGATAACCAAGTTTTCTTAAAAAGTCTCGAGTCTCTTTAACAAGACTTCTTGCATCTGAGAATATTGTGTGGTACCAGCAATACCTTTTGGTATTTTGACTCTATGGGTCCTTACTCCTTAAGGACTTCTCCCGGGGCCGTTCTAGAATCATCATGGGCAGTTATTTCGATGTATTCGATTTAAAAATATATATATACAGGCGCTTAAATGGAGAACTACACTACACAATAAATTAATTTAAATAAGCGAGTCCGACTCGCGCCCTGAAAGTTTAAGATTTTTGCAAGTTTTTTTTTAGAGTATATTTGAAATACAATTTTTTCTAAAAACATTTCTCCTCATATTGATATACGTCACAGTAAATTTTCTAATTGCAAAGTATAAGTTTGTAATCGCATTTTTTTAAATGTAATATGATTACTAAATAACGACTTTCGGATTGTTTCCCTCACTTGTGCTGTGAGACTTTACTTTTCGGCAATGGTTCTAGGTGATGAAAAACAACCGTAGGGTTGTTCTTCATCACCTAGAGGTTTTCGTTTACAATCGAAGTGGTAAAATTGGATGGTGATTGGTGAACTTAGAGGTTCGATTTATTTGCAGCTTCAAGGGACCGCAGGCATAAGTATATGATGTTAATTTCAATTTGAACTCTACGGCGTTCCTAAGGCCTTTTTCTCTTGACAGACAGAGAGATGAACAACGAAATGACCATATAAAGGTTTCTATTTTTTTCTTTTCAAGAATAGAACTCTTTAAAACAAAGCATCCATGAGGTATGTCATAATACTTCGAAAAGCAATTATCCTGCCTATTTAAAAAAAACTGCATTTAAAAAACCACAATTTTGGAATAATAACTTTCGTGGGTGGTATTCATAGTTATAAAAATAGGTATACTTCGCTCCTTGACAAAATGAACCAGAGTTAGGCGCAATATCACAAGGGCTTCCTCCAAAAACCTATGTGAGCACAGTATACCTTTATCCCCTATCACTACATCACTACATATTATAAAACAAAGTCCCCCGCCGTGTCTGTCTGTTCGCGATAAACTCAAACTCGGTTTTCACCTACAGATAGAGTAATTCATGAGGAAGGTTTAGGTATATAATTTGTTAAGGTTTTGTGTAAATTGGTTGAAATATGATGATGATTGTTGAAGATGTCTGTGCTACCCGTGCGAAGCCGGGGCGGGTTGCTAGTTTAAATTTATTAGTTAATTTTATTGAAACTGTTACTACATTCAATATTTGTCAGTTAAAAAGATGTTATGAAAAATTTAACCTACATACTGATAAATATTAACACATATGTGCGATTATATAATCGTTTTAATATGCAATCACATTTTTTACAAACCAACGTAATGTAATGTACGACAGCAAGTTTTCTGTTTGGTGTTACTAATTACTTACCACAGTTTTGATCTATTAAGAGCACCGCTCATGCAAGACATGACAGTGCCGCTACTAATTAACTACTTTGTTTAATATTGATAAGGTTAGCCGTGGGACTGCCGAAATTATTATACTACTACATAGAAGCGGCAAACAAGCATTTATAGCCCATTGGTAGGTTGTTACCAGTGGGTGACAACCTACCAATGGGCCAATGTAAGAAAAACTTTAGGAACAATACGTACCACAAATTCAATAACCTGTTATGGCCTACCACTCGTCAATCAAAATTCTTCAAGAGAGAATGTCAATCTCCCTACTCAAGACTAACGCCATCTAAGGGTAAATCCCACATACGTACCACAAATTCAATAACCTGTTATGGCCTACCACTAGTCAATCAAAATTCTTCAAGAGAGAATGTCAATCTCCCTACTCAAGACTAACGCCATCTAAGGGTAAATCCTACGTACGTACCACAAATTCAATGACCTGTTATGGCCTACCACTCGTCAATCAAAATTCTTCAAGAGAGAATGTCAATTTCCCTAGTCAAGACTAACGCCATCTAAGGGTAAATCCTACGTACGTACCACAAATTCAATAACCTGTTATGGCCTACCACTCGTCAATCAAAATTCTTCAAGAGAGAATGACAATCTCCCTACTCAAGACTAACGCCATCTATGGGATTTAGTAGGTAATTAATAGTTGACCTAATTACGTATTGCTTTGTATCATTGAGAGATATGCAAAAGTTAACATTGAAGATGTTTAGAGAAAACCCATTTATTATGACTAATTTTCAACATTAGATAATACTGTGGTCCTGTATGACATTACTCAGGTAGGCTTAATGCCGGGCCCAACATAAATACTATAAAATTGATATAACCAGGGCACATAGATGACATAGATAAAAGAAGAGTATATAGGAAGAATAATTAGGTAATCTGAAGCCAAATGTTTCCCAAATATGGCGGAACTGCCTTCAACAAATAGTATTGATGATGCTGATTTTGTCGATAATACACACATATCGATATGCATGCAATAGTTTTTACACCTGCTTGACAGGACGTCGCACGTTAGTATGTGTGTTCAGCACTATTGTGTATTCTACTACTATATACTTTATATATACGTGTAGTACTTCTTGGCTCAGCTGCGACGCGATTGGATTCATATGCTCTCAAAATTATCTGCTTCTATTCGAAATTCATTCAAATTCAGGAGGTTATTATCAACATAAACTTCGATTGTGTAAATACCATCAACATAAAAATGTTCAGCGTAGTATGACTTTGCTATTTTAATATGGTATATCCCCAATGCAATGAGGATAAAATGTTCCTCTTCCAACAGAGATAAACCTTTGAAATCGGCTATGTTTACTGCCATACGTATGTAGCCCCTCTCTTCTTCCTCAATCTCACTACCTACGCCTTCACGACCATAGAACAAAATAAAGCCCCGGTGAGGTGACAACCCGTCCCGTAGGGTATCCACAAATAAAAGGTAAACCAATGTGCCCATTCTCTTTTAAGTAATTACTTATATATCTATCAGGACAATGTAAATAATTTATTTACTTTAATTATATCTTTGATTACTGATTAACTTGTCTCAATCCCGTACTAGTGGAAATAGCCCTACTACTATCGTAAATTCGATAAGCTTGTTTGTTTGTGTAAGCACCCTAATCTTAGTTTTTGCTCTTCATTTCAATTTATTTAATTATTATTAACTAGTAGCGACCTGCGGTTTCACCCGCGTAAGTCCCGAGCCCGTGGGAATATCGGGATAAAAAGTAGCCTATATGTTAATGCAAGTTTCCAGCTATCTACATACCAAGTTTCATCGCAATCGGTTTGGTAGTTTTGGCGTGAAAGAGTAACAAACATCCATCCATAGAAACTTTCACATTTATAATATTAGTGGGATAAATGGAAAATAAGTATATGGTTTATAAATCACCAGTTACGAGTAACCGTAAGCATACGTCAATGTCACGTGTATAATAAGCACTAATGTCAGGACTGGTCAGGACTATTTAGTAATCTGTGCTAATGTGCAATGTCTACCGCGCCGAAACCATCTAGAGACAGACAAACGATTACAGGAGGGGGTATATTATACCCCCTCCTGTAATTGTTTCTCGTCTGTATGCCCTTTGCTACGCAGAAGGGTCAAGCACAGAAGAGTCCAAAACCACTCTTCGGTTTACAATGTAGGCCAATCCAGCCTCATCATAATACTAGTCTTTAGCAACGTCTCTCTAAAGAAATAAGTTTGTATATATACCTACCTATATAATATATATACATATATATATTTGTTACTTAATTGTGAAAAATAGTAAAATAAATTACAACAATGCGTAATCACTTATATAATGTGAACGATTGGTGAGTTTTATGGTGGAATAAGAAAATATACAGGTTCTTCAGTATAAAAAGGTCAATAAATCTAATAAATGATCCGGCTACATTTTCGTGTTATTAGTTCTCTATCGACTACATCGACTTTGTATCTTACTCAATAGCTTACATAATGTGCTATATTAATTAAATTTCTACCTACGGAAGTCTACGGGCTTTGTAAGTAATAAGTGTTTAATATCCAATTATAAAATACACCCAGTGTAAATTGTAATGTGATATTATTCTTGCTAGAAGCCAATCGTGATGAAGTGAATGTTGGTGATTTCTGCATAATTATGACAGACGAACGATTGTTCCTTAGCATTTACTTGTAAGAAGTAACTAATCAGAGCAGAAAGTTTCACACATTATATGGAACAAATTTCAGTGTGAATGGACCTTTTTTATAAAACTTAAAAACACAAGCACATGCTCAATCGTTTAACAGTGCTTAAAGACTCTTGCAACACCATTAGGGGTACCTACCCCTTAAGGTGTAGTGAGAATTTGTGCATTACCATACCTATCCCTTTCCCTTTCATGACTCTGGCAACCCTACTCATTAGCAGAAAAATAATAGTACTACGCCAGTACGGTACGACAGTAATCTAGTTGTAGCACAGATAACATAATAGTTACTTCATAACAGATACATCACTCCCATACAAAAGTGAAAATACCTACGTTATAATAGCCTACAAAATTTAATTAATAATACCTGGCGTTAGCTGCGACCAGAAATATATCTTATTTAAGCTTTTCGAAAGTTGAGAACGCCTTGCCCACCGCGCGACCTTTGTCTGTGTGTATAACTGCTTTGCCAGACACTTTAGGGTTGTACAAAATACACAAATAATGAAATAGATTATTTATTTGATAATTAAATTTATGGGTGTTGAGTTTTATATAGGTAATAATAAATAAAATTATTTCCCCTAAGTTTAATTTTTAAAAGTAATTAAAATATTCTTCTCTTTTAATATTGGGTTCGATTCCCACCCAGGACAAATAATTGTGTGATGAGCATGATCATTTGTTCTGTGTCTGGGTTTAATTTATCTATAATATGTATGTATTTAGAAATAAATAAGTATGTTTATCAGCAGTCAAGTTACCATAGTACAAGCTCTGCCTAGTTTGGGATCAGACGGCCGTGTGTGATATGTGTCAAGTTATTTTTATTCTTAAACCTTTCCATAGTAACATAAAATGTTGATGCTGTACACATATACATATATACTAACGGCCTGTTGGCTTAGTGGTTAGTAACCCTGACTGCTACGCCATAAGTCGTGGGTTCGATTCCCACCCGAGTCTGGGTGTTCTTTGTGTCCGTTGTTTGTATGTTTGTCAATTCCCCCGCGACACAGGAGTCATTCCTAATGCGGGAGTTATCTTTTAAAAGAAAAAAAAAAGGCCGCTGAGTAGACGGGAGAAAAATACTCTGCTTACGATTCAATGCTTGCTTTTCTGTAATGTATGCCAAGTGACGGTGACGGGATTATAAAAAAAGGGCTTCAATCAATTTTATAAAAAAAATTGCTCCTCGTTTATTTTAATTAAGATTTAATGTCTGAATTTTTAAAAAATGACAGTAAGATATTGGTTTGTGCGAAAAATTGCTCCAAAAAATGTTTCTCAATTTAAAAAAAGAACACTGTTTATTTTTCTAAAATACTGTTTATTTTTACTCTTCGACTTTAATATACTTTATTTCTCATACAAAAAGTTGGCAATCCTTGTTGCAGTTCACATTTTTTCGTCAGTTTATAATAGCGCGAGTATGAATTCAGTTCAGAATCATACGGTGAAATCTATCATAAAATTATCATAATGATATCTAATCATTATGATAATTTTTACTATTACAACGAAAGTCTACAATTACAGGAGCATTAGAGACAAAAGATATCTGCCTGCTACCTGTAACTGTTTGTATCTTATGAGAGCCTTTTAATCGGCAACACGTTTTATGATATGCGCTCCTATTTAATACTTTTGTATAACATATTATGTTATCCAAAAGTATTAAATAACAAATAACTACCTACTAATATGCCGTGCCGCTCTCAATATGTTTTACATTTCAGTCGCTTTTACTATATTATTTTCTAGCCTTATTATAGATGGTCCTAATTTAATTTCGTGTTTAAGATACTCCTATAGGTAGGTATCATGTGAAACATATTGTGTAAGAGAAGCAGCCGACAGTTCGCCTTGCCTACTAGTCCACACCTACAAAGTTCGTCACCTTTCCTAAATTTTATGGGTTCATTATTTACAGCTTAATAGACTACATTAAATTACAACATCCACCCTGGCCAAACACTCTAAACCTGATTTAGTACAATATCTATATAACATTGTATAGAATATATATAAGCAACATTAATTATTTGTGTTAAGAAGATAAATATTATTTATTATTAGCACAGCCACGCGGCAAGTAAAGAATAAACACCTAAAGTATTTTTAAATTATATTGATAAAATAAGTAATAACTAAAATAATTATTGCGACTTATTTTTAAAGGATTTAACAGATCACTAACATCTAGAATAATGCAATTTAACATAATAAATAAGTGTATAAGCTGTGTGGAGTTATTATTATTATTAAATACATTTTATCAAAAAACAAAACACGTCCATTGTACAATAAGTTCGATTTGGCATTTTGTTTTTATTTACGACGTTCAGTGCGTGCGTGCTCTTAGCAACGCGTTGTCGCTTGTCGCCCCTACTGACACTTATTCCGGTCACGGATGCCAAATTGGTAGGTATATAAAACGCGACCTCGAGCGAGTGATGTAGCACTGCCTGAACTACAAATTTATTGTGTCGGAGCAATTGTCGCTATTTATTTAAATGATTTAACGGAGTGAGACTTCTGTACCTGTACTATTATTGCTCGTATGTATTTTGTGTTCGACAAAGACAACATTCGAACAAACGGTGTTTCTGTCGTCATCATTCAAGCCTTCAAAAAACAAACGCGGCGCTATAGAAGATTTTTCAAAAATGTTAAAACGGTTCTTCCCTTACATTAATGGGTTGATTTAGTATGTGTATAGTAAAAATAACAAAACACAGGCTAAATGCGAGTTTTTTCGGTGGGAATATATTTCCGTATATTTGATTAGGTTTAGTTTTGGTGGGAAATAATTTCCCTATATCCTGTAAGGCATGTGGTGGGAAATTATTTCCCTATATCCTATACTGCAATGGTCACCTGACTAGTTGTTACCTCCGGCTTTACTTAAAAATAATTCATAAATTTGTACTGACAGTTGAGTATGTGCGGAGATATTATTTTATCATCATCCGAGCATTAATCCCGGTTGAGTCTGACGACGCCCGGGATGCGCTTTTAGCCTCTTTTCCTTCATATCATCATCACTCTGAAGATGAACCACTCTGTACTTCATCTTCAGAGTCAGTATCAATATCAAATAAATTATCAATAATATTTTGTAATTTAGCTTCGGAAATATTCGATGTTTTTTTTTATTTTTTTGCGGCGGCCGCATTTTCAAACTTGTACGTTTCTAAAAATAATAACGATAATTTTAATACAAAATCAATATAAATATATGCTATGAAAGTTAGATTGATTGATAGAATACTTATATATGTACTTTAATTTTGTAAATATGTACATACATATTGTTCATAGAAAACACCCAAACACCGAAACAAGTGTTTACAAACTTACCGTAGGCAACTGCACGTAAGTCATTAAGTATTACGAAATATTACGAGTAATTTAATAATAATAAAAATAATTAAATTTATTTATATAGAAATACAAAAAAAATTACAAAAAGACAGAATCATCTTTTTATATATATTGATTATACAAAAAATTCAACACGGAATAATTTTCCCACTTCGTAGTTTCTTAAATGGATAGAGGGAGAATACTTCCCACCAAGTTTGAATTCGCAAAACTACCACATTTTTTTAGTTTTATACACTGTTTACTACATAATTATATTGGAAATATAGTCTACAAATAAAAATAAAGACAAATAAATACTCACAAGATTTTTTTTGGTCGTCAGACGAAATTTACTTTGTGAGAACTCTAATTTGGCGCTAAAATCTGACAAAGGACAAAAAAGTGCATCTGTCACTTTGAACAGATTTAGACGTTAGAAGAATAATATTTGGTAAAAAAGTGTTGCCATAAATAAAAGTAATTATTATATAGGTAATTTTGATTCGTTCACTTTAATTCAAAGTATCGATAAACGCCCAGAAAAAAAAGCAGATATGTATAGCATAGTCGGGTGGGAAATTATTTCCCTATATTTGATTAAGGGTTAAGACGAATTTGTTCGCCCAAACCAATCACGTCTGCCACACTTGCCGCCATGTCACCTAGGCACTTATACATTGTTTGGTGTTTATAAACTCTTTGTATACTAGAGTAATAAACAAACAGTCTCCACATTTTCACGTCACCGAAACTAAAATGTTTATGTGTGCGAGTTTTACAGAAGTGTGACTGTGTTTTAGTGTAGGGACATTGTCGTGACCACAATTTCAATGTCAAAAAATCGGCAATATAACACCACTATAGATTGGTAGTATTTTATATTCTTTGTTGTTATGTAATATTGTTGTTGTTGTGTGTGTTATTATTTTATAAATGACAGAAGTAAAGAAAAACAGTAGAATACTAATTTTAAAAAATCCTACTATGTGTTTTTTTTTATTATCCAGTGTTCATTGCCAGGTTTTATGTTGATTAAGTGCACATTTTCACGCTATACTTTCTCTGGTGTAAGCACAGACAAAAGGCCACCATTAGCCATTTTCTTCATTCATTAATTTTCCACCCCTAGAGGTGGAATATTTTCTTCAAATTTAAATGGCACCAATCTTGAGTATCACCAATTTAATGAAACAAAGAATTATTGAAATCGGTCCACAATCGGGCAAATGTCGCGTAACACTCACAAAAAGCAGTTGAAATGAGAACCTTCACGTTTTTTGAAGTCGATTTTAAAATTTGAATTTTTCGCTTTAGAGTGAGTCGGTTTGCATGAGCGTCGCCAGAAGTGGGGGCAAGGAGGGGTAGCTCCCCTCCCTAGAGATTCAAAAATATGTTGTCATATGTAAAGTAACCAAAGTCTTAAGTCTACTCGCTTCACTTGTGAAAACTAGAATGCACTAAGTCCATTTCAAGTATTCCGCCCGCGCAGAGATGCCGTCCGCTCAGGGTCGGATTGAGCCGAAAAGACCCGAAAGGCTGGCTCTCAACAAGTTTGAGATAAGGGTCGCTGCCATAATAGTAATAATTATAATAAAGCTTCTTCATTTTCCTTAACTTACAGAGTTTGAAATAACTATATTTAACTAAAAAATTACTGTTAATGTTACAATTAGTAAAGTTAGGGCCCCTGGCGGGTATAGGCTTCCTCCAATAGTTTCCAGGTTTTTCTTGACTTTGCTTTCTTAGTCCAGTCATTTCCAGCATATTTTTTGATTTCGTCTACCCAGCCAGATCGATGGCATACTACCGGATAAAAACGAGATATACATATTATTAATTCATTTTCAATCCAAAACCTAACGTTATTACATAAAAAATTGTAAATTTTACTTTTCCAGTTGTAAAAATACATTGATTTACAACAAAGTCAACTTTCCTTTTGGTAATAATTTTGTCATCATAAAAACTATTTTTATGTGATATAACAATACATTAACGACTTTCGGTTTTTTCCTTTTACTTGTGTTGGCAGAGCTTGCTTCTTACTAAATTCCATGATTCTAGGTCAATGAGAGGTACCCTATAAGTTTTGATTAACCTGCGAAATATTCAAATTAAATTTGTTAAAATCTTTTTTTTTTTATATTATAGGGGGCAAACGACCAGACGGGTCACCTGATGGCCACGGTAGAACGTTGATGCGAGCATCGGCAAGAGTGCGTGTTACCACTCTAGCCGTGTGTGGATGTGCATTGTCGTGCATTAGTCGAAACGAATCACTCAATCAGCTTCGCAAAGGGATGATCACGTCTGAAACAATCCTCTGCGCATATATCTGAGCATAGATCGATCCAAAAACAGGCCCGAACCATTATTATCCCCCCTCCATATGAATGAACGAAGTGCCTGACAAAATTTCAAACGTCCTTGACGTCCAGAGGTCTTTCAAACTCGAGTACGTCTTTTATTCGGCCTCATACCGAAACGAGATTCATCGGAAAAGCAAACACAACGCCAGTCTTTTTTCTCCCAATTTCAGTGTTCGCTAGCCCATTGTAAATGGGCCCTATGATTACGGGGAGCTATAGGTGGAACTCTCAGCAGCCTTCGGAAACGCAGACCCACTTCACGTAAACGATTTCGGATGGTTTGGTCGCTTATCAGCAAGCCGGAAGAGCGTGGAGCCTCGTAACCAACATCATGGCGGTCATGGTACGATTCCGTCGAGCAGTATTTTGGATGTACCAGTCTTGTCTCCAAGAAGTGATGCGAGATCATCCTCCATGTCGCTTGGCATATAACGCTCTGTGTAGTGCCAAGACCGACAGCCACAGTACGTTACCTGGAACCAGCTTGCAGCATTCCGACGGCTCTCATCTCTTCTCGTGTCAAATGATGTCGTCGCCCTATATCCATTTATTTTTTTTCTTTTTCCAATCCAGAAATTGTAATGGTTTTGTAAAATCGCTACTAGACTCTTTTATAGGAATCCTAATTAGCAGTTAATTTTCTATTTTTAATCAAAATTTAGAAATTCCTTTATTCAAATAGTGAAATTCACTAAAAAGAATCAATAAAAAAAAAAAAAATTCTCTCTCAAAAAATTTTAGAGTATCACCGTTTTATAGTCTAAAACGTACTCGATCCCTAAATACTTGTGACGTGTGTACTTACTAAATATAAGGTTCAAAATTACTGTTGGTACTGATTGTTCGATACAATTATATCGATACTGTTTCTAAACTTCATTTAATCTGCAATTTACTCATAAACTGTAAAAATTATAAATATGGGAGATAACTGAAAATAATAAATAAAATTAAACTAGCATTAGTTTAAACAAGTAATTTGTTTTATGGTATATTGGTTTAATCATAAATATTATTGCAGGAATTATGTAATTTACTTAGATATTTATAAAATCTCTGCAAATTTATATTACAAACGATAATGTTCTGAAAACTCCCATTTCTGAACGAGTAAGTCTCAGGCCAATCACAGCATAGCGGAAGACATTTTTATTCGTAACGTATTGAAATTTGAAAACAAACGTTCAAGCTCGTTAGATTTCAGGTACAGGTTGGTGGTTGAATTGGAGCTGCTGAGTTTTCTCAGTGATTTGTAGTGAAATTGCTACTGAGACGTTAAATTGTGATCACATGTGACTAAAGTTATAGAAAGATAAGTGAATAGTTTACAAAATGATTACAACCGAAGATGTCAACAAACTATTGTAAGTATAGTTTAATGCCTTTGAAATAACTAAGAAGTTATTTTTCAAATAAACTACGCTATCGTCTACTTTGAAAAGGATTGTAGTTTTAGTTCAAATAGTTAACGTTATTTTAATATTTGCATACATTTTGACATAGGTACCTACTTTGAAATATGCGAGGCGTCTTCAGAATTCCTACCGTTATCTCGCTATTTCGTTTTGAAAGTTCTAATTATCTATAATTTTATAGTACAAACTAACCATTGACCCTAAACTATAAGTGGAAATAATAAAAATGAACCCATAATTTTATTCCATATCAGGCACTTCTATAAATAATACTTGCTATTTTGTAATGAATCTATTTGTAATCCTAAATCCCTTGCACAGCTTAAAGTTTCATGTGCAATGTACAAAGGAAATACAGAAACGATGTATTTGTGTTACAGTAATGAAGTTCTGATGGAGATCTCCCAAAATATCCGTTCGATGATGGAGGAACTCTGGTTAAATTGGTCACACCTTGGTGTGGATGACGCCACAAAAGTGAACAACATCACTAAACTAGTGCAGATTGAGAAGGAACTCCATCGGGATGTCATCTCTGAGACCAGACAGAAGTTGAAGACGATGCAGGGACAAGTTGACAGTGAGTACTGATATAGAGGATAGTCAAATCCTATACTATAACAATGAGTATTAATGTTGTAACATTTACAAGATGTAAAGTGATTGTTGATCAAGAATCTATTTGTTTATTTTAGAATATAGGGGAGGTATCTCTTCATAGTGAGATTAGTTACTTTAGAATCTAAAGGAACTTTACTATAACATTGTGTACATGCCTTTTAATACTTTAACATTAAGATATACATTTTAAAATGGATTTAGATAAATTACATGCATAATTTTTAAAACTAAGATAAATGTTTTACGGTTCCATTCAAAAGTGAAAAAGGAACCTTATAGGATCACTTTTTTATTGTCTTTTTACTTTATTATTTTATCTTGTTGATAAAATAATAAAGTAAAAAGACAATAAAGTAAATAAAGTGTGAAGAAATCTAAGTAATCTTTCTTTATTCATGCATCATATAAAATAACAAGAAGTAATAAATAATACTTATGTTATACACTTTTAGTGGCTGTAATATTTTATAATCTATTAGTTATAAAAGAGGCTCTAATAGAGAGTTTTACAGTTATTCAGCCAACTTTGATGTTTTAAGGCCTCTTGTGTACATATAACTGATTAACTTGATATTTTCAATAGAATTGAAGGAGGAAACTGAAGAATTAAGCAGATGTTTGTCTGTTGACATCACTATTCTGGACTTCAAAGAGGAAATGATGTTGGCTGATTATAAGAGAGAGTTGGAAGACCAGATTGCTGGGTAAGCATTTAAGTCTCCTATTTTGACTACTGTGGTCCATCCGAGGTTTATCATTATAATTATGGCATTATGTTAACCAATTTATTGGAAATCTATTTCTTTATAGGTCACATATGCTTAAGAATAAAACTATTCCATTATGTAATGAGTTTGGTTGGTCTTCCATTATTGTTATCAGTAACACACACATCTATTACAAGTAAGATGATACTATATTAAGTGAGAATACTTAGTATGTTTCATTCGATTTATTTCCATCTGATCCGTCTTTATCTTTTAGTCTAGTGTTATTTGTGCTGTAATATGGTTTGTTTCAATAAGTTGCATTTATCTAGTAAAATCTGAACTAAAATCTTTTCATACAATACATCTTTTTAACAACTGTAAAGCATTTTTAGTTATATAAAAGCATATTTAGTACTTATTATATTTTTTTCATTTCATTTCTTCTTTATTGTACACATAAAGTCATCTATCTTTAATACATACGTAGGAGAGCTTAACTCTAACTTTTCTTCAAACAAACCTTAAGAGTGAATAGAGGATAGTAGAGAAACATAAGAAGCAAAGTCATGTATGTTAAAAAAATTATAAATAAACAAATGAAACTAAGTACCCTAATTAAACTAATTATGCGAGATATAATCATATTTACTAGAGATCCCGTGGTGGTCGAATTTCGACCATGGTTTATTTTATTGGCCAATATTACTTGACCTGTCATTGTATAGACTTTTGTACCATGACAGGTCAAAATATATACTGAACACTCATAGCTGTATGTGCCCGTTTTTGCATTTTTTTTAAACTTTGTAGCAAATATTGTTCAAAAATTTTAGCATTCGTCACTTCTTCTCTGTATAAACTATAAGTGTGCGAAATTTCATACTCCTCCGTCCGCCCAATTTTCGTAAAAAGGGATCCAAAGTTTTCGCTTCACATATTAATATATAGATAAATTCAGTTGATTGATTTTATAGTATACATCCAATTTCAACAAAATTTTAACTTTGTTTTTAGTGAATAAGGCATATATCTTTATTTTTTACAAGAGTCTGTAACATAGTTTACAAAACTACCTACACAATTAGTTGTGTAACTTGAGAATGTAGTGACATGAGGTGCTTGTCTTGATCTTATCAAGCATCATGTTTTTTCTCAAGCAAATTATGTAGTATCAGTTTGTTTTGTGTTCATGTGAAAAGCACTGTTAATAGATACATTGTTGTGCAGTTGCATCTCATTAACATATCTTAACATATCTCAGGCCATGACTGCGCTTGTGTCCTAGTAATTTTCTTCATAATTCAGTCCCTTTTGTATATGATGTAGATATGCATAGAACATTATGGAATAAAACGTTGGATATTATTTATAGTGAATACACATGATAGTCCATCAATTTGTGAGGCTGGAATTAATCCTTACTAGAATGCAGCCATTAATATGAATGCAGGTGAAGTCATGGCTCAAATTAGTACCATAAATGGTTTTCAAGATAAAAAGTTGTAACTAAATTGCTTTAAAGTTGTTTTCTAATCATTGATGTGCATTTTGATCAATTAATGCTGGTCTCAAAAAATATAAAGATATTTTCTATGCACTATACAGACTATACTTTAATGCATTTAAATAATAATAATTAAAATTATTAAAATACTGTTGATTGAAATTCACCTTGGTATTTACATATGTTTATATTATCAGATATAGGGAGCAGGTGGAACAGCGTAGAATGAAGATGGAGAGGCTGCTGGAATGGCAACGTGATCTGGCTGATAAACTTGGTGTCACCATTCAGGAGTTGCAGGAAGTACCACTTCCATCTGAAGAAGATCTGGATAGACTTAAAGCTCACCTGGAAATGTTACAAGCTGAAAGGGATAAGCGAGCTGAGATTTTCTTGAATATTCAAGTAGAAATCAAGGATATTATGGGTAAGCAATTGGTTTCTTACTATCTTAGGAATTATAAGTTAATGAAGAATTATATTTAAACTTTCGTGTTATATGTATGTTATTAATTAATTTCTATTTTGTTATTATATAACTTTTATTTCTAAATTAGTTAAATTAGCAAGTTTTTTTACTCTACTTCAAAAAGTTCATAAAGAGACTATATTCTGAGAATACTCTTTACAGCTATAACTATGAAACAGAAGTTCAGTAACTTAGGCTTAGGCATTATTCAGATTATCAGTTTTCTTTTGTATAATGGCAAATGACAATGGATTTTATTATTGTATCACCTTTTTGATGATACTTATATAGATTCTTACCCAAGGGCATAGGAATCTATAGTTTACATGGCAATTAAACTGGTGTCACTCATGCTGTACAAACTTAATTTCCCCTTAGGTGATCCTTCTCGTCAACAGAAAAACAAACCACAAAACTATGAATTTGCAGGGAAAAATGTCCTGTCTTGCATATCTAGTGTACCTAAACACATTTTTTTTTGTGAGCATCAATGTGGCTAAATTCCTAAACAAATAACAGTGCACCAAAATGGTTACAGAGCAATACAGAAGCTAATATTATTTTCAGATAAGTTAAGAATCAAGCCACAGAACAAGTTTGAACACATTGTGACCTCTTCACTGTCTGTGGACTTCAAGGTTACTGATCTCAATATGGACCGGCTTTCTAAGCTTCAACAAGATCTTCAAGAGAAATATGATCAAACTAACAATAGAGTATGTATCTGATATTTTTGAATAAAATCAGCAGTTTAAGATATTAGACCAAGATTCGAAAACTATTATCTGTTCTTACCATGACATTACTATAACTCCACTGTATCATGCCGTTGCAAGTAATGCAAGCAATGGTGTATGACCACTCTCTTCCTATATTAATAATAACTAGAGATCCCGTGGTGGTCGAATTTCGACCATGGTTTATTTCATTGGCCAATATTACTTGACCTGTCATTGTATAGACTTTTGTATCATGACAGGTCAAAATATATACTGGACACTCATAGCTGTATGTACCCGTTTTTGCATTTTTTTTAACTTTGTAGCAAATATTGTTCAAAAATTTTAGCATTCGTCACTTCTGTGCGAAATTTCATACTCCTCCGTCCGCCCAATTTTCGTAAAAAGGGATCCAAAGTTTTCGCTTCACGTATTAATATATAGATAATAAGGTTTTTATTTCAGAATTCTATCCATTGTTTGTTAGTAAATCTTATAACGTATGTTAGTAATGTTTAATTATTTTACATTAAAGCTGCACTTTCCCAGGTGAACTGTATTCACTATTAATATTTGTCTACTGTAATAAATGTCATTTGACACTCGGAAAAGACAATCTTGCTTTTATAATGGGTTCATATGATGATGTTTTTTTTTTCAATTTCGTTTGTATATTACTTCTTTAATTTGTTTCTCTGCCTTCACCTGATCGTTGATACTTTCCCAATTATAATAAAACATTCAAATTATTTCTTCAGGTATTAGAACTTCGTGAACGCCTCTCGAAATTATGGGACTGCTTAGACGAAGACCAAATCTATCGTGAGAATTTCTTACATGCACATCCTGGTTGTCATCCCCAAACCGAAGCTGCCATCAAGGAGGAGATAAAGCGCTGTGATCTAATTAAGAGGCAGAAGATTCAGGTAAAAGAAAAGAAAATTAGAAATAATACAGCAAAGTGCTTTTCCCTATGCTGACTGATATCATGTGGGTTTCAGTTTGATTTCAAATGACCATCAACACAAAGGCCCACAGGGCGGTTCATGTGCCTTCCCAGCAGGTGGTAGTGTTAGCGCTTTGCCTAATCCTCCAGCTAATTCCAGCTCCAGCTGTTAAGAATAATATTAATTTTGTTTGCTGTTAACCTTATTACTGCTACCTATGTGATCCAGTCAAGATGTACATTACAATATTATATGTCATGGTACCAAGTTTATTTAAATCTAACTATCTTGACTCTAATATTCTAAAATCTCATAAACGCTGATCTATTATTAATACACTAGCCGACCCACAGTTTCAACTGTGTTTATGGCCACTGCTCACTAACACACTCTTATTAGCCGTAACGTGATAAGATTTTTTTTCAATTTGAACAGTTGTTCCTGAGATTAGTGCGTTCAACCAAACAAACAAACTCTTCAGCTTTATAATATTAGTAAAGATTAGTTATGATTTGGTGAATCAGGACCTGAGTAGATTCTGAAAGTTATACAGGCAGCTAGATTGCAACTCTTCTAGATGGATGTACTTAATAACAGACTTGCACAACGAACTGATGCATTCAGATACTTCCTTAAATTTTCATAGAATATAAATTATGTAACTTGTTTGTAGTTTTATGCTATATTCGTGTCGAGGATGACGTTTTATTAAATTGTCTACATATCATATTTAACAATTCAAGTAGGGCACTACAATACAAGGAAGTAAGGCACTAAACTAGGCCTTTTATAGTTATTACATAATTTTTACATTATTTGTACACAGGTATTCGTGTCTAACGTTCGTACTAAAATAAAACTAATGTGGGACAGCGTGATGTATTCGACACGTGAGCGCGAAGAGTTCGTTCATTATTACCAGGACATATTTAGTGAAGATACGTTAACACTTCATGAGCTGTACCTGGAGAAGATTACTAGGTTCTACAATGAAAACAAGTAAGTAATTCCTGTAATAAGGAAGATGGCAACAGAAAGTTTAAAAATAATGAAGAACAGTCTCTTCATTATTTTGATAACTTTGTATAACTCGAGAATCATTAGTCCAGTCTATAAAATACTACAATACATTATATGGCCAAGTAAGTGTTACGAGGGGTAACAAAATGTCCAATATTGACCGAGTGGAGGTGTGGACATGGTTAGGGAAAACCTTATACAAAGATTTAATGCAGCTATATAGAGAATTTAATTGACCTAATGAATAATATAATCTAAATTGAAATTTAAAGAATTAAATAGTACACATGATTGATAAAATCTAAAGTTGTTGTCTATACTGACTATATTTTCGATATTTAAAATCAAAGGATTGTGGATTAGATTGTTGTGTGTAAATGTATTTTAACTGCAAACCAATATAACATTTGAAAAATAAAATTGTTTAAATTTATGAATTTTCGTTATTTAGACAGATATTCGAGTTGGTGGTGACACGCAAGAACCTCTGGCTGAAGATGACAGAGCTGGAAGCGCGCGCAACAGAACCGGGCCGCTACCACAACCGCGGGGGACAACTCTTACGTGAGGAGAAGGAGAGGAAGGCTATTGCCAGTAATGTAAGTAACATACTGTATCATTATTTCATCTTGAATGAATTACCGCAATGAATCAATAAGTTGTCAGAGTCCTGCATTTATACAACTGTATAAGAGAAGTCAGTTTCCAACAAGAAGTTACGAACTTCTGCATTTAAGGGTTGTTTAATCAATACTTTCTAGTTCTGTATATATTATGGAGAAGATACTGTGCTTTATCGTCGAGATTATATACATAGATAGGAATATAATACGATATTTACAATAGAATTGATTTAAATGTTCTGTATGCAGTAGGAATTTTAAAAATTCCTACTGCATAGTAGGAATTTTTATTGAAGACATATAATATACCAGCTACCCACTACTACTACTACTACACTACTTGTTTATGCGATTTCCTTGTTATTTATTTGTAATTGTTGTACAATAAAGTTTATTTCTATTCTATCTCTCAAGTTGTACCAAACTGCACACTGTGTGCTAAATTTCATTAAAATCGGTTCATTAGTTTAGGGAGTTCATTGCGAACAAACAATGTGACACGAAAGTTTTAAATATATAGATTATGAAATCAGTCATTGTTGGAAGTCAAAATGGGGTACACTTGCATTATCTATCTATATCTATGGTCAATACTGTTCACTATTTACATTTAAGAAGATATACTTTAACTTGAAGACCAACGAAATAGCTGGAATATAATGGACGTTTAGCAACTTTGTATATTTGGAGGGAAGTCTTCTCTCGTATAATCTGTCCCTAAATTCGATTTTATTCAATAAAATGTAGATCCTTGATGCCATTTTAATTTGACACCAACATTTATTCATTATTATTACATTGTTTAAAGCTACCCAAAATTGAAGCACAAATTCGTGAGTTGGTGACCGAGTATGAAGCTAAGACTGGAAGCACGTTCACTGTCGACGGCAAGCCTCTACTTCAGCTCATGGAAGACGAATGGGAGACCAGAAAAACTGTAAGTGTATAATGGTGTCATTATTTTGAATTTCAGTGAGTATTATTTTTAAATCACTTGCATAATTAAGTTAATAAATCACTCAAAGAATTTTCTTAAATGTCATAAGTATGTATTTTTAAGGTGCTCAGTCCCCAGACAAACTATGGATATTGGTTTTATTATTCCCTACTAGATAATGATTTTTTTTTCCTTTGCTTGTTAAAAGACAGCAGTACAGTGAAATAATACAGAGTAAGTTGTACAATTGTGATGTATGTATGTAGGAGCGCCACAACAAGTTGTCGGCGCGCAAGCAGGCGCTGACGCCGAGCACGCCGCTGTTCCGCTCGCTCGCCACGTCGCCGCTCGGCAAGCGGAACCGCACCGCCGCCGGGTTCGCCGCCACCGCGGAACGGAACAGGTAACTGCTCATTATTACTAACGTACTCACTAAGTATTCATTACTGCTTACTTGAACTTCAAAAATCAGAGCTATTTGTCCAGGGAGAGGACTCGAAGCTAAAATGATATCACATAATTTGTGGTCTTTGTTTTGGGCAGCAGACTGCTTATGTGTATCTAAATAAAAAAAAAGCAGAAGTGGCTTCACTTCTGCTTTTTTTTATTTGGTACAGGGATAAGCGGCGATGGAATTGAAAGGACTCACATAGTGGGTCTGTAACCACTATTAGTGACCATGTAGTGATGATCAGACATCTCTACCATCCGTGTAATAAACATCTCAATACTTTCATCATGGAACCTAAATACCATGTACTACTACTAAAGTTTAAATATATGATTTTTTTTCAGTACAGCCGTATTTTTAAAATCACTCACAAAAATCATATTATATAGAATTAAGGCATAGTCTCATTGACTTTAAGCAGTTCTTTTAATTGACAGACCGCCATCGAAGCGTCAACTTATAACGGGCAGCGCTACTAAAGCTGTGACAACAATCACTAACAACTTGTCGGCATTGAAGAGATCCGCTATTTCTACTGTTAAGAGGTGAGTCCGTCGTACACTTTACACGCAAGTTGTTACTCATGTGCACTTAGGTGATTAGTTATGGTCGCATACTATTTTCAACAGCATAATAACATTTATAGAGTCCATCTACGTGTTGCGCAATGTATTTGTTATTTTTATCCATGAATTTTAGTTGTCAAAATACTTGAGATGATGCCCATACATAGAAATTATTGTTAGGTGTAAATTATTTTCTTTACTTTGAGTTTTTAGTTATTGAAAAATATATTATTTAAAGTGTAGGGGCCCCTCGAACGGACTTCGAAAACTAAATCGAAAAGAAATAAGGGATTTTTTTTACCTAAGTTTAAAAATTGTGCATGTTAGTTTTTTATGGATTTTCTCGATAACGGAGTGAATAATTCCAAAATAAAAAAGAAACTGTTTAAAATTTTTAACTTTACACATTACATTTTTTTTTTCGTGTGGAAACTCCCACGGGTCATCACCTCACAACACAAAGTGATATGTCGGAATCGAACCGACTAAAACCACACAGTGTTCCGTCACAAGTGGGTCTATTGCAGGGGGACTCCGGTATACCCTAGGAAGGAATCCTCCGGGAACCCCTGCAGACCTTACACATTACACCTGCTTTTATGAGAAACTGAGGTGATATTACCTGAAAATTTAAACATCAATTTATGATTTTTAAACGGATAATTTCATTTCGAAAATTCTTTTTGTAGCTGCATGCCTAGAGTCATGCCCTTTCAGTGATTTAAGTACGTGTTCCATTGTCAGATACATTATATTATAAGAACAAACACATTTTTAAAACACTGTTTAGTAAATGTTGTTTACGGCCATATACGTCTAAATCGATATCATTCTTATGAGGTACAAATTTAAATATTGAAAAAGTAACCAAAGTTTAATTACGACTAGTGCAACCAAAATGATGAGCAAACGGTATTTTTTTCAAAGCATTTGTATCCGAGCATACAGAAACAAGTATTTCGTTGGTCTTTTACTCATACAGACGTCTAGGAATTGTTTATTACAATCATATGTTATTTGCCTTTAATTAGTATTATAACATTATGTTTTTGGTCCAATGATTTCTTGTACATGTAACTACTAGACTGTGTTATTTTATTACTGAATAAACAGATTACCGTAGGCAATAAAATATATATTACGAAATTCTGGTAATATGGCGAAGCGGCGGTAGCGTAATGGCTAAGGCGTCGGACTTGCTATCAAGTGGTTGCGGGTTCGAACCCCACCCAGTGCACTACCGACGTGAACCCATTCCTAACACAAGCGTTAAGCTTAGCTGGACGGGTTAAGGTACTAGCAATGTGAGACCCACGTTGCTAGTATTCTTTAAAAACAAAAGATACATTTTCGTAACTTTTTTAGGTCACTCGACCTTATACATTTTAACCCCGAACTACTTGTTCCTATGTAGTATGTATACCTGTTTCTCGCACTTTCGCCCGTGTTTAGAAACATAGCTTCACCTCCATAAATTGCACCATGATTTTATATACCTTAACTATGCTCTTACTCAATAAAGGCTATCAACGAATTTTTAGACCTCATTGAAATAAACAATCTCTTCAGCTGTACAATATTTGCATAGATAACAATATTCGGTCATTGTTTATTCAAAAGCCAAGAATTTAGAATCTAGTCTATGCCGTTTAAGTGTACAACCTATCTTTCCATCCATTTGATCGCAAGTCGCCTTAGCATATTCATATGGAAGGCCTTTTTCTTCTCTACTAGCAGAATTCGTCAGAACTATAAAGCCGCATTGTTAAAACATTATTAATTATTACACACTCGAAGTTTTTTATGACTTATTTAGAGTCCCTACCTTTGTAAACACAAAAAAATCATTTTTGTTTCTGGTTAAGACAAATTATAGTAGTTAGTTTAAAATGAGATGCAGCTATAGAGAATTTCTCCATCAGATCATTTCACACAATTGGCATTTAGATAATATTTTTCATTCCTTTGCTATTTCAGTGCACGATTGTGAAATTAATGATGTGAAAACACAAATACGTCATAATTATAGAGGCAAGTTTCGTTTGATTGATGATGTTATGTAGTGAACAAACTAAAATATCCGACTTTAATATATGACTTGTTGTGTAAGTAGTAGGAATGAGGAATGAGAAATATTATAGTGTAGTACTAGTATCATACAACAAGTTTATTAAACATGTATGTAGATGTATTTATAGTGGTTATAGATCCATTATTTAGAATGCATAGCATATGTATATAGCATATGCAAAGGTATTAAATATTGAAACATGTAATTAAATTAGAGTGTAGCTTAGAATTTTGCAAACTAATACTACAGCTTTTTTTATGAAGGAGGGGGTCATGGACTCTGATAACCTCACTCACTCGATGAAACACAGCAAAGCATTGCTTCACGCTGGTTTTCTGTGAGGCCGTGGTATCCCAGTCGAATCGGCCCATACGTGCCGAAGCATGGCTCTCCCACGATGGGATTGTCTTGGGCGTAAATCCGGATGATAATAATAATAATGGTGCTAAACTCCATGTAAATAAAGCCATCTACACTCAAGGCCGCCTATGGCGTCCGAATTTTGATAATGTGATTAGGGGTACACACTCAACACGCTAAGGACACCAATTTATTTTTAGCATACTGGCCATCGCAACGCCTAGCTTCCATCATAGATCCTTTAAAAATTTGTATACGTGTGTTTTTTTTTAATTATTATTCACTTTTCGTCAGGCGCTCAAACTGAAACATTAGGATTATTCTTAAAAAAAACCTATGACAATAATAAAAGTGGGAGTTCTACTTTTTTTTGCATTTGACATGATGAAATCTTTTGATTTTTAAATATAGCTGCGTTCAGAAATAAGGTTCTTACGACACTATACTGTTAATACGCTTCAAACTGTAGTTATTTTAATACTCTTTCCAACCTTAAACTTTACGAAATATAAATTGATATTCCCCTCCCTAGTATAGTATTTTTTCCTTTTTTTTTACCTCCATCCGATAATATAATAGATAAATACATTTTATTTATGACAGGCGTATAAGCGGTCGACTGGCGGCAAGGGTGGTCGCGGAGGGAAGACTTGGTCCTGAAGCCAAGAGAAAACTTGACTATGGAGGTGATCCAAAGAAGACTCCGAAGACCGTCAATGGCAGTATTCTAAAACATAAGCGAACAGTAAGTTATATTTTAAACATACAATATAAATTGTTTGCAAATAAACATTTTAAAGTGTAGGTATGTCTTGGAAAACGGTTAACATCAATTGCATCATAACTTATAATATAAAATATGCATACCTGTACAGTAAATCTATTTTAAAAGTAATATACCCGTGTTCTCTCTTTCTATTAATTACAGTCCTAATACCTTTTATTATTTAGACATAACATGAGTTTCAATCCAAGTACATATTACTTTATAGTTATCTTAAATTGTAAATGTTTTAAAGAGGATAAACAGCTATCTGACTTGTGTACCACATGGAAGTAATATTCTGTCTTTCGGTACAATATACAGTAATTTATCAATAACGTATCCTTTTTAATCACAGTCCCATGGGAAGCGTCGTAGCACAGGCCGTCCTTCAATGAACGCGACTCGCTCCACGGCGTCGCAGGAAGAATCCCGCACGACCAAGCGCAACCCTTTAATGGAGACTACACTTCTTACCACTTATACCGACTTCAAGGTGAGTTCTCACTTATGTACTACAAACTCAAAATATTTTTTATGCATTTTTAAACATACTTAGTAATTACACCAGCGATAATTTTTTACTGATTTTGGACCTGAATAGCTCGTAAAGCGCGGAGAATATAGTAAGTCTAAGTGGCCAGTCTGCTAGCAATGGAGCAATGCTAAACTTGGAGTATTCACCGCATCTGACAATCCTCACATAGACGTTCTTTATACAGGCCACACTAGTTGGAGACCGACAAAAACTACCAAACGGTTCATTGTTAATAAGTTGCGAAAAAGAACAAAAATCACAAAAAGGTTGTTGTGTAAATATATATCTATGAAGTGTCGAAGCTTATTAAAAAATGGTATTGATTTGTTTTTTTCAGGACGGAATTAACGAAAAACAAATCAGCCGCAGCTCGATGGCTAACCCGAAGCAACACGAATCTGTCCTCCCCAACATCGTGTACCACCACATCGCCGAGAATGATGGCTCCCCAAAAAAAACCCCGAGGGTCAAAACACCATTGACGCCTAAAGTTGGGAAAGAAAATATACAACAAGTTAACACGCATATGACACCTAAAAGCAATCTCTTGTACACACCCACGAGGCTGACTCGGTCCGCACTCAAACTAAATAACGACGGCTTCGCTACACCTCGAGCTCCGCTTAGCGCAAACAAAGTCAACCTTCAAAGACAAAACACAGTCGCCAGTTTAACTGTTAAGACTACCCCTAATAATAATGTTAGCAGGTCTAAGTCCCACTCGCATTTGGTGCGAGCTAAAAACCTTCCGCCTTTAATTTAATAACTTAGACTGAGTATTAGCACACACGTCTTTATATATCTTGAATTGATTTTTTATACTTACACGAGAATATCAAGATGTGTGTACTAAACCTTACGGTAATGTTAGTTAGTATGGTTTTCTCAAGGGAGCCGCTGTGTAATTATAGACATTATTCAGGTTTTTTTTTAATACAATTTATTTTTAATGTGTGTTGATGGCTTGACTCAAGTTTTGTGACGTTTAGTTGTTTTCTCGTTGGTAATATATTTTAACTTCATGTATATTTGAATCTCTATAATTATGTGCTTACATACAGCATTGTTTAAGATTTATTATTTGTCCATAGATGTGATTGATATAGTATTTTGATAGGTAGGTAGTTTTTTAAGTTGTTTAAGTTCTTAGAAGCATTTTTAATTTTCTTGCATTGAAATACCTAACTTTGTTTTAGTATGATATTTGTTTTACTAACATATTGGCTCTTTGTTGGATAAACTCTTTGTATAATAAACTCTTTAAATATTATTGATTTCACAAAACGAAATGTAATAAATCATACGAACTAATAAGATGATACATTTTCAATAATAGGCAGCTTATGCATTTTAGCATTTTAATTCCATAAAAAAGTTCGAATATGTCGCAAAAAAGGGTACTTAATAATTATCAGTATTTCGAAAATGATGATGCGTTTACTCTTAGCCTCAATCTTATAAATTGATGACATTTAATTTAATTTAATGTACAATTTTTTAATAAGTTTAAAATGTAAATTATGGTTGTAATATATTTGCATAGTTTATAATGCGTTTTTTTTTATTTTCATGGCCTACTAGTTTGATGAAATTAAAAAATATTGACATCTATTTTACAAATGCAGTTCAGCACCTACATGTAAACGTATTGTGTGAAATGTCAATATACTTTGATTATGAAGTTGGTAAAACAGGCTACCGATTTCGGAGGGCCGTGGAAGACGACAAACATGATATTGAACTCATTATGTTTGCGCCTTGCACACAGGCGCTCTTTGGGGACGTAAATATCGGCGCATTGATGTAAGAATATCTTCTTTATAAGTAAAAAGTTGATGTTAAATCAACTAGTTTGCGCGGTAACTTCTACACACAGCAATTTTAAATCCAGTCAATGTGAATATAAGAGATGCAATATACTTTTTTAAAGAGGGAACACCCAGACTGTCCAAGTCTGGTTGTCAATTATTTGTGGATCACATAGATTTTTGTCCCTTATGTGAATCAAACCCCCAAAACTAGGCACAGCATAGAGTGAAGAGACTACCATTTTAAATGTTTACCATCTGTGCAGTCATATAATAGTAATAACTTGAGAGGTATACAAGAGTGCGGTCGTCTGATCCCAAACTAGGCAGAGCCTGTACTACGGTAACCAGACTGCTGATAAACATACTTTTATATTACTAAATACATACATATATTATTATAGATAAATTACACCCAGACACCGAACACATAATTGTGTTCATCACACAAGCATTTGTCCTGGGTAGGAATCGAACCCACGACCTCAGCGGTCAGGATCTCTAGCCACTATACCAACAAAGATCTAGATCCGTCAAAATATATACAGACGTCACTGATTTCTGTTAATTTTTTGCTTACATTTCTTTAACTAGAAATAAAAATTCCTCCCAAATCTACATTACCATTGTGCATGATTATGCTACCTATTTATACTAAATGCTAAAAAGTGCATGGGTTTTTCAATTTTTCAGTGAACTGTCGGCTCTTTCGATATGTTTGATAAATGAGGGGAAGATGGTTGTTGGTTTTATAGCGTTCTCAGATCATCCAAATGTGAGTAGCGTTGACCCAGCTGGTTGGGAATATTGGATAAGAAATTTATATCAGTAAGTAACTTAAAGATTCATCCAATGATTTTCCTTATGGAAGTATTCTAGACTAAGGGACTTGGACTCTGGTTAGTTACAAGTCTGCTTGTAACCCAACTTTTGCTGGTGCTGATCATATTATCACAGTAGTGTTTAGTGGCGGGCAAGGAGTCCATATTTCTATATTTTTTATACAACTGAGTTACAAACAAGTACCTACACTGCCAGATTTTAAGCGGTTAGAGGTATGTAAACTGGCTACTATAGTCACTCGCTTATTGCCAACTACATAGCGGTTAGTGGTATGTACACTGGCTACTATAGTCACTCGTTTATTGCCAACTACATAGCGGTTAGTGATATGTACACTGGCTACTATAGTCACTCGCTTATTGCCAACTACATAGCGGTTAGTGGCATGTACACTGGCTACTATAGTCACTCGCTTATTGCCAACTACATAGCGGTTAGTGGTATGTACACTGGCTACTATAGTCACTCGCTTATTGCCAACTACATCCAGAGAGCTGCATGCGGCCTTTGCAGCCCCACAGCAGAATCACGTCACTATCGAGTGTTGGTTATATTTGAATGATAGACCTTGGTAAGAGTCACGCAGATTTACGCTGTTTGAGGGGGGGGGGGGGGGGGAAGCTAGCCTTATCCACCTTGAGTAAGATTAAGTGAAAAACCTGGTGGCTGGTCTGAATGAACTGGTAAGTCAACACTGGTATTAAGAGTGAATAGGCCTTGGTAACCATTCGTTACAAAAATAAAGATACTTGAAATTGGGCACTTTCCTGCCTTCCCCTGAATAACTCAAAATTAGGTATGTACCTACTTAATGATTGATCCTGTTCACGTTCGAGCACAGATACCTAATATAAGATAATAGTTACTGGTACGAGTAGTTGTGCTCTAAAGCCACAATACTATTATTATGTCACAATACTAGTACATTCAGGAATATGTTTTATTTTCAGGAGTTGACAGGGTCAGAATTTCTTATCTTGTCATATAAACGCATTGAATGTAATGTATAAATGCGATTAATGCTCGTGTGCTATTGAACTCGGAACGTAGCAATCTCATTCCGAGTACAATCCTGTAAGAACTACGTTTATTTGTATGGCATATTAAAAACCCACATTTTGCCAACTTTAATTTGAGCCCCCTCAATAGGGAGCAAGCCTATTGCCGTTACCGGGAACTTTATAATAATAATCTTTATTGACATAATGTGGTACAATTAACAAACATACATACTCGTACATATGAATCGAATACAGAATTTACTCTTAGAGGCCATCCTAAAATTACGTCACACGAATTTCATGATTTTTGAAATTCGTGTGACGTCCCCACCGTCCTTGTCACAGGTGGTCACATTTGTGGAACTCCCCACTCTCTGGTGTGACGTCACATATTGTTCAATTGAAAGTGTAGTAATATGTCTAGTCTTTCGTTTACAGGTAATGTTTTGTGTTTAATACTTTGGATTACGACATGTGACGTCACGAAGCTTATGACCCCCACTCTTAACTTGTGACGTAATTTATGGATGGCCCCTTATTGTTAAATCGCAACTTGAAGAGCAATCTACTGTAAATAATACCTTATTTATTTTCAGAAGATATTATGTTTCACGGAACACACTGTTTGTTCACTTTATGTGTTGCACTGATACAGTTACCGATAATTTCCTGGAAGAAGCGCTCATATCTGTATTTTTTAACGATTGCTACCTAACACATATCGTGTTTGTGGTGCCAATGTTTTGTCCAGAAGGTAAGATTTACCTGTTCAGGTATTACAATTACCTACCTAAGATAGTAATTACTGGAAATGTAAAATAGTAATAATAATAAATGGAACTACGTACCTACCGTACCATTACCCGTAGAACGTAATTATAATGGACAACAGTGTGATTAAGGGAGGCCAAGCTGACTTGTATAGTGACTGTCTCTTTCAGTTGATTACCCGCTTAAATTATAAATATTTTTTTTGCAGAACTGTTATTTATACATGGAGCATTTAGAAAGCACAACTGTTACAAATTTCTACCGAGAGGAAAATATGATAGGGTTGGAAATTATTTGGTGGTAGCCGGTAGAAACGATTTTTGCCCTAAATTAAAGATGCGTCGAGCAGTGTAAGTTAGCAATCGGAAATTAATATAGATTATTAACAAGTTTTTGATAAAATTGCTTTTCCTTGAGGCTTGGTAGAATCAGATTAATTACGTGTACGTGGGTGTGTAATCGTTAGTGCGCATGCGTGTGTTTGTTTATGTGTACAATTATACATATACATTATTTAACATTTTGGTTGGATTCCTCAATCTATTGTAAGAAGAATTTGTGAGGCCATACATAAGTATTAGACGAATAATATAGACTCTAGAATAGAATCCCTGCGGCGGCCCAACCGGTTTTCTTGTAGCTTTGCAGTTAGCCTTCGACTGATTTGCAGCCCCGTGCTATGTACGATATGTGCAGATATCATATGCTTGATAGCTCGATTTGAGACTCTTTTTATTTTTCTTCTATAGGGAAGAAGACAACGATGATGTTGTAGAAATATTAGATAGAACTTGTCAGCGCCTAAAGGAGTTATACGGATTGTATTATATTAGTGAATTAATTGGACGTCACCCAGAAAGTCAGCGGAAAATTCTCGTAGGTGATGTAAGTAGCTTTTGTTAGGTTGCTTAAAATACACACACTGCACACCTGCAATATACGGTATGTTAGAAAACAATGTAAGAACGCCTCGATGTCTCTAAATGATTAATTTGTAAACTTCTATCAGATTTTTTTATAAAACTTATTATTTGTATTTGACCATGTAACAACAAAAGTACTATTGTGTACTTATGTGGTATTCGAATAAAGTAAGTAATTGTATGAAATGTAACTGTATTTTTATTATCTGAAGCAATTACAACAGTTATTATATTCTAAGTGAACCATATTAACGTCGTTATAGACGACGTTAATCTCTCGTGAGCCAACTCTTAAGTACAATCACAATATTTTAATGGTGTTAAGTGTGATTTACTGCAGGATTGTAGTACCTATCCACTTCTATCGTAGGGATGCTCCAATTTTTTAAAATATTTTTTTAGGAAATACCAATCTTACCTAATTATTATTATTTTAAGTGCCTAGTGCTACCTCGACCATATCTGGTCTTTTGTAGCGCACTCTTGCTTTAAAGTTCACTGCTCAAACTTACGGCTTTGAGAAACCTCCAGATCTTATCAGCAGTGATTGTTTGTATTTCCTGTGGTTGCATGATGTGCAACCCCAATATTTCGATGCCGCACTAGTGGGCCACAAGAGTGTAGATGCATGCAATTTCTTCAACTTAATAGCTTAACAGAATCTGCATATTGTGCTCTGCCCCAACTTTAGGTTAGGTACCCATCTTAATGTAATTTTGTTTGATTGCCCCGATTTGTGGTTTTCCTTGCAATTTTGTATTAGCTTTGATCATTAAAGTTGATGTAGATGTGTTGATTTCTTACTTTTATTTCAAGTTTGATCTCCACTCATCTATTTAATGCAGAGATCTCGGCTTGAAAGACGGAGGCCTCTGTTTCCAGATTGGCGCTCCACCTGAATATTGGCCTCCCTCCGTAAATTCCACAACCTACATCAAGGCCTTTTTTAGACCCATCGGTGTGCCACTCATGACTACCATTTTTGTTGGATTGGAGGCCTTCCAGCCATGTACCCTCTGTGGTATGTCTACTGTGTACCTTCTCACGAAGTCGATCTCTATTTGCATGTCATCCGCTGGCATGTTTAGAGATCTTATTTCGCAAACCGACTCTTTTAGTGAGTTTAGTGTTCGTGATTGCCACTTTGGTACATGGATGCTGAGCGGAGTCAGGCTTACAAGTGCATTTAAAGCGTCCCCTGGTGTCGAAGATAGCGCACCAGTGTCTATTAAACAAGCCGTTTGTCTGTCTAATTTTTAGTTTAGTTTTGGATTTGACAATCTTTTCAGCTTCCTTTTCTTTGTTAATGGAACTATCATTGTTTTGTCTGCGTTGATTGATAATTCGTTATCTCTGCACCAGGTGTTGATATTGTTGAGTCCCCCTTGTAGTAGTGTGAGATGGCGTGGAGGCATGGTCCTCTGACTATGACCGCCAGGTCGCCTGCGTAACCCTGTATGTCGTAGTCGAGGTTAGACTTTTCCAAAAGGAGTTGGTCAACAGCAAGGGTCCAAAGTAGTGGAGATAATACGCCTCCTTGTGGGCCCCCTCGAGTCGTAAAGAATTTGTGCAATGTTGCATTTAATGAAACAGTCGCAATTCTGTTTTAGAGCATGTTTTTCACCCATTTTATGGTTGTCACATCAATCAACCTTTGCAGTCATTCCTCTGAGGATTGTTGCTGTGGGAGTATTGTCAAAAGTGCCCTCAATATAGAGGAAACCAGATAAAGCAGTTTGCTTATCCTCTAGAGCCTTATTCACTTTGTCGATCAGATCTAACAAAACTGTTCCGTGGATTTGCCCTTTTGGTAAGCATGTTGGTAGGAACTTAGTGGTCTTTCTACTAAGTAGGTACTTTAATATACTGGTCTATAACTCTTGCCATACTTACTCTTACCTAGTCATCATTTCTTAGATAAAAAAATGAATAATTATAATTATTATTACTTTTAGGTCCAAGGACGTGCGGTAACTGTCATGTGTCTGAATACAGATATTAACTATAGGATGCTGCAGAAAATATACGATTTAAAAGTGTTCAACGGTTTCAGTTCATTTACACCTCTTGAGAAGGAGCAAAACAAACGAGCAAATGAACTGCTAACTGTTTTCGGGTATGTACGTTCTCAGCTCATCTCATTAGTTGATAGGTTTCTGCTGGTTTAAACGAACTTTAACGCGTTTTTGCTCTCAAATTTAATGCACGTTTAAAGTTGATAAAAATATAAAATAGGTTTAAAGTTTAAAATGAAAGCGGGCGACAATTTTTATTTTACTTTTAGTTTAAATTTGAATTAGGAGATAAAATTAAATTTGAGCATAGGAAAGTACACAGTTATGTATAGGTAATTAGGTATTATACACACACAAACTTACTTAGACAATAAATACTTACCTAACTGCCCATAATTCTTGTGATCGACACCGATCATAGATTTATTAGGTATACGAAAATTGTAAGACCTCTGACCTGTGAGCCTTATTATAGTACCATGTGGTTTTAGTCGGTTCGACTCCTTCATTATTTCCGAATTGAAGAGATAATCGCAGGGGCGGGTCCAGCAGCCTGCCTTAGGGAGGGGGGGGGGGGGGGCGAACTCATAAATATTGCTGATGGTTAAAAAAGTTACTGAGACACTGGCAAAAAAACGTCATAGATAGCTATTCTGTTTTGTGGTGCACAACTTTTAGATAACAAGGATTTTAATTTTAATTGTATCTAACATGTACACACACGTCACACTACTGATGAATAGGTACGTAGATTAACTAAATTTTGGACTATACAAAATGTATTTACTTTCTATAACACATCCACATCACAAGTAGTTTAAATAAATGAAAAAAAAAACCGTTTTATTTTTATTGTAGAGATCCCATACTACAGGGAAAATGGCACCCATTTCAAAATGTACAAAATACATCGCCCTCTTACCACACACTTGACGTAAGTATGCGGCGAGCAAATTAATAAGTATAATATATACCTATAGGTGAGAGTGTACTTGTATCAAAAATATACCTACCTCTGTGTGAGTGTTTATGTACATAACGTTTATTTAATATTGTCTTTTGTGTATTTTTGTTAGAAACTATTATAATTATTTGCGAGTGCCATCAGCCTCTTGCTGTGTTATTTTATACAGTTTTATGGTGTTTAAAGATACCGGAGGAGTGCGTTCCTAAAAGTAGAAACAGTCATCAAAGGCCGACAAAGAAGTTGAGCAAAGTGAACTTCCAGAGAAATGCTAAAATGAGACAGAGTTTAGATCATATTATAGTGAAGCGAAATGATTCGGACGATTTCAGTGACAGAATATTCAGTTACTCGCCCAATTTGTCACATTATGCACTATTCTCAGTTGCCAATATGCTGGAGGACGATCCTTTTGATTATGATATCATAAACATCGATCAGAAATGGTTAAAAGACGCCCCGTCTTGTGAAATCAGGTACTTACATTCATGTACTACATACTACTTTTGTGACAAAAAACCTTTTTTCGCTTCAAACAACTTTTGGCGCTTACACAGCTAAGAGGGCTGCCGCTGCTGAGCAATATTTTCTAATTAAAAGTGATGAACCGTTGCAATCGCGCGTTGAGTTTTCAGTAGGCAAGATATGAAAGAGTCGTAAGCGAACTTACAGTTTTGCTTTCCAATTATTCGGTTGAGCATTATCTCCATCCTATGAGAAGGAAAATAAATCAATAAAATTGGTATAAAATAAGTTGAAAGGATTAGCCTTTGAAAAGCCTTTTATGCTGGTAAATAGAATTGCTAAAGCTACTAACAAAAAGAGCAGTGTTACCATATGAGATCATTGTAACAAAAGACATTTGTTAAGTAGGCGTGGCGCGTGCGCCCGTATCTGGTGTAAATTGTGCTTGTTATTGATTTCTGTTTTTAATCGAGTGTCAACCAGCGACCGCGTCACTTATCTAAAATTTTGTCAATACTACGAAATGCCGCGTTGTTCAATGGTTGTTTGCGGAAATAACAGCTTTAAAGGGAATTGTATGAGAGATGAAATCTTATTTCATACGTAAATACAAGAATTAAACTAGATTTTGCCAAAATAATCAATAAGTAAACATGGTACACTGATATTTATGATGATGAATTATTAAATTCGCTATATTATTAGAACAAAAACCATTGCTGGCCTAGTACTGCTTACATAATAAATAATACTGTTAGCGACGTGATGTATGAGTTTGTTTGCCGATTCACTCACTATCACGATAAGCTCGTAGTAGATAAGCTGGCTCCCGTAAACTAGGGATGTGCACATTTTACGTCCCTTTTTTCTAACGATTTTTTTATTATGCCTGAAAGTCGAGTCACGTACACATTTTAGCTAATGCTTATCTAATGAACTTTAAAATATATGAATATAAATGTATTGTGTCAAAATATGCAAATAAACTTTTAGTGTTGTGTTAGTTTTCAAAAGATCCAAAAGATCAAAAAAAAAGAAAAGTGGATAAATGCTACAGGCCAGGACCCAAACTGGTTTCTGAGCAATGTCTAAGGAACACCCTTTTTAATATTGCTTCGGTAATGAAAAAATATATTGGCTGCATCATTTAACAAAAAAAAAATTCAAGCGGCAAATGTTAAACGAGTATTAGGATTTTACTTGTCATTAAAGTCATTTGCTTACTAGTAGGTTTCCCTAAACGGTAATAGCGCTGATTTATCTCAAACATATTATATAATCGTATTTCATCTCAACTAATAAAAAAACAACAACAAAAACAATTATTTTATTTTTATGTTTTTATAATTAAAGACAACTCCCGCATTAGGAATAACTCCTGTGTCGCGGGGGACTTTACAAAGATACAAACAAAGAACACAAAGAACACCCAGAGTCGGGTGGGAATTGAACCCACGACCTACGGCGTAGCAGTCAGGGTCTTAAACCACTAGGCCAACAGTTTCACATTAAAAAAAGTATCAATAACTTCCATAGACCTTTCCTAAGATAGAATATCGATACTTTATACTTTATTTTTGTAATTGAAATCACTAGCGTATATATGATATATAAATTGCTTTCACACAGCACAACGATAATTATTGATATCTATGTAAGTGTAAGGCGGACGGTAATTCTAAATAAACGCTTACACAATGTGTTTATTCGATTGTCAAGCACTCATTGACTTGTTGATATCGTATACACTTAAGTGCGTGTGAGTCTACGCATCTATTGGTTTTGTTAAACTGTATATGTAGTTGTAAGCTAATAGAAGGGACAATTTAGAGACAGCGGTTTTCATACTTTTCATACATTTAAATCTAAAAGGCAAATCTCCTTTGTTTCTATGATCTGAGGTTGCCCTGTAACGTGGAAATTACTGGTGATCGCTGGTGTCACCAAATCTGCCTAGAGCGCTTCCTTTCACTTTTGCTTCGTTATTTCATATAAATAGCCAATAAAATTTTTAAGTATTGATGTGAATTATTAAATATTATAACGTTTGAATTCAGACCGATGTATTCAACTGTTTCATTGAAGAAGCCTGCCTTGTTTAGGTGGAAGAAAACCTTAAAAAGTAAGTATGTTACTACCCGAGATAATAGAAACATTGTAAGAGCTTATTAATACAGAGTTTTTTAATCATGACGATTGAATTGAAGGATTTCATTTTATGCATACCTGTACATTTTGCATGCATATGTACCTGTGTATGTTTATGTTCCGTGGATTTTGTCATAGGTAGGTACACTTATATGTTGCAAAATACGCGTGTACACAAACGTACGTGTTAAAATGATTATGCGAATTCCCCAATGGTTTCCGATATTTCCTAAAGATTTCTCATGACATTCTCACAGTTTGTATAGAATATTGTACTGCAAGAATTATGTGCCTAATGAATATTTGTTTTAGAGCAAATAAAAGCAAATGCAATATTAGATCAGAAATTGTCTACAACATACCACGGCGTTCGGAACGCATTTATGATAGAATTGTTTGCGCTCCGTGAGGATATTGATGAAAGGTAGGTTCCATGTATGAATTTAGTATTTAATTAGAAATGCATATGTCAAGAGGTAGGTAGGTTGAGTTAGTTTTTTTTTTACGGTATAGGGGGCAAACGAACAGACGGGTCACCTGATGGTAAATGACTACCGCCGCCCATGGGCACGTGGTTTTTGCAACAAGGAAGCCCATTGTCGTTACTACACTACGGCTAACACAATAATTCAGTTTCAGAACATGGTTCTCATTAAAATTAAAAACAATTCCTAAAATATATTTATATATATTTCAAGCAAGATATTCAGGGTACGATGACATGGTTATACCTACAAAATTAATATATATACCTACTTTATGCTAGTACCTATATTAAGTTTATGGTTACACCGATCGTATTTAAGTTACGCAATAAAGGGTGGTAGTTTTCTAATCAAAAATAAATTTAATGAAATTCCTTTTAATTGTTTCAGACATGCTTTCGATATGTTAGAGGCAGCGTTTGATTTGATGAGAGACTATGATTACTGTATCATTCGTGTTCTCTCTTCTGAGCGGTATTTTTCGTTATTACAACATTTTTGCGTAAGTTTTAATACACTTTTTTATCACCGTGTACATCATATTTGTTTAGGTTTTCGATTTTGTTAGTGTTATCTGCAAAATACGGTACTCTATTACTGCACCCCGGTTAAGAATAGGGTAGTCCTGTCGTTAATTTGTTGGGACTAAATTTTCCGTGACTAATGGCATAATTCCAACAGAACGCTAAATAAGTAAATAAAAGTGTATGTGTGCAATTCACACACGGCAGAAGTGAAACTTCAGAAAAACAGAACAAGATATACAAATAATGGCCTATGATAAACAGTAAGCAAACCTGAAGTCCAGTTACAACTGTACACAACTTTCAAAACAAACAATACTTCGTTTTCAATATAGGTTAAGGTTTGGATTTAAATGTAAATTTGTAAAGAATCAATTAAGTATAAGTTCACTTATATATTGAGAATAAATGCACAAAAATTACATCACGTTGACATTGACATATAGTACGCAGGCGCAAAGTCAAAGATTGGTAGTACGCAGGTGCAAAGACAAAGATTATAGTAACTTTATCGTAGGAACTTTATCGTGATGCTTCCGAACATTTTAGTCGCATAAGTGAAACTAACGCTACTCGAAGTGCTATAAACGTCGTAAATAAGTAATTTCATTATGTAATACGGCTTAGTGTCTCATAATTTTATACGACTTTTTAGTCGTATTAGATATCTTATTCGACTTCTATACAACCTGTCGTATATGACTTCATACAACTTTTACACCGTTATTAATCGTATTAGAGTCGCGGGAACTACTTTTACGTGATGCTCGTGTAAGAGTGACAAAATGCACCCTTAAACGATTTTCAGTCAATTTGATTACTTTTATATAACTCTACAGTGACTTGATGTCGTATTAGTGTATAAAAAATCAGTAACCAGATATTCTTTTATGATTCTTAAAAATAACTGTATGACGTTAAAATGAATAGGAAAAGGTGGGCAATGGAATTTTTACACGAAATCTCTAAATGAACCCTAATTACGTTAATGGCTGACATATACTAAGTGCACAGAATAAATAAGTTGTTTAGATGTTGTATTATGGTCGTGTCTTGAACTCTAAGTCGTAAAAAGGTAACTGTTAGCACGTTCGTTAAAAATATTTGTGAAAATATTGCTTAATTTAAAGAATATGTGTAAGGCGCGTTCCTTTTATAGATAAAACTTGCTCATATTACTCGATAAAATTAATTTCCCAACAGATTAATGTACAGGACACTTTAGTTTTGAAGATGCAAATACCTATACATAAATATACAAAATGGATACTGACAATGAAAATAATTTATTGAAATATAAAATTAATCGTCACAGTCAATCAAAATCCCTCATAAAAGTCGCGATAGCACATATGTAATTCGATAAAATGCCGTGAAGCGGTTATAGTAAACACCATTACTCGATGAGAAGACTTTATTTGGCCTTTCACGACATCTACGCGACCACTACATGACTATTTAGTGATTAATGCGACCACTTCGCAACTCTATTACGACATTGATTCGTATAAAATGGGCCTTTTCTCGGTCGTGTCGACGTGTTAGCAACGTATTTGCGACCAGCTTATGGAACCAAAAGTTAGATTTGGCACGTCGTGGCAACCTATAAAATGTTTGTTGGGGTATCATCGAATTTCAAATCACAACGATTCTAAAGAAGTTTCACTTCAAAAACAATTATAATAAAACTGTAACAGGTCCAATTCTGTACATTGAAGATCGGTAAAGCTTTTTTTACATTTTCAGTTCATTCATTTTCCATTCGGTTACATTAGTCTGTGAGTGTGTCTTATGGTACACCGTGATAAAGCAAAGCTCAGAACCGAACATTTATTTGTTGTGGGGGTGGACCTTAGATGTATGCTGGGAGTAATCTGTTAGATATACCGATGACATGTTGGTGACAGCCCGATCATACTATTGTCGTATGACTGCCTACAGCGAGAGTCTCTCAATTGGTTGGATAAATCGAAACGTTCGGTCGTCATAGTTGTTTTATCGCGATATTCTGCGAGGAGAAAATCTCGCGCAAGGAGATGATGGTATGGATCCGGTAGGAAAATTTCCAGGCGGAATAGTCTCACTCGCGCTCACGAGCGTACTCTGAGAGTGGCCGGGGGTGGATGAAACGAGTTTTATTTTCTTCACTATGGGTGTCTGGACGTCGCCCGGTTAGTAGAAGGAGTCCGCTAACCACCACCCGCAGGCTGGTGCTGGGTCAACTGTAGGAGGCATAACGTCGCAGTCCCAACGGTCCACTCATAACAGGCCCTGTAAGGCACACCGTGTGGTGTTAGTCAGTAGTTTAAGTCTGAAATAGGGCCTCATCAACAGCCCGGTGAGGTGAGCTTCCACAGGAAAAACAAATGGGTGCTTTTCAAAATACGTTGTTATTTCACATGTAAGCAATCAAAACAACCTTTTTTGTACGCTCCAGGTTGTTTCACTGCCAATACAGTATTGATAACATAAACGCGAACGAATTCGCGGGCACAGCTAGTAATTAATATATAAGTCGAGCAATTTTGAAGCAATATTAAATGAGTATAGTCTCTGTTCTAGAGGGAAAACAAAAGGTCTATTTTTTATCACCACGAATTGTAACAATGGTGTCAGTGTATCAAAACTTAATACTGTATGTTACACAGTTAAGAGTAAGAAAGTGAAACAGCAATGGATATTCTAGGCTTTTGTGGCCCGTGGGAAGCCTCTCGCTGGAGACCATGGTTCTGTCCATGGTCCAAAGTGAGAGTGCTTGGGATTCCGCCGCTTCTTTTTGTGAGGAAGTGATGTCCACTAAAGAGGCGGCGGAAAGGGAACGGGAGAGGACTAGTACTCTCCCGTCCCGAAGAAGAGGCACCAGGCGCCGGAGAGCGCAGAATGATCTCCGGCCTCCATGAGCGCTGGCCTGGGGGTAACGGGTGAGGCTGCCCGTTACTCTAGCAGAAGCAGGCCTGAGATGGTGGCGCGACGTGTTCCGCGTGCGCCTCTCTAAATTGGAAGGAGGGCAAGGCCCTCCGCTACCATTGGTGTGGCTGCCTTCTATTTGAGGGCGGCCAAAGTCTGCTTGGGTTCTCGGGGACTTCCTTCCTAGGGTATACCCGAGTCCCTTGCGATAGACTCACTTGTTACGGAACACCGTGTGGTTTTAGTCGGTTCGATTCCGACATACCACCTCACCAATAGCCATGGTGAGGTGATGACCCGTGGGGGTTTCCACACGAAAAAAAAAAAAAAAAAAAAAAAAAAAAAGGCTTTTGTGGCCCACTAATGCGGCACCAAAGTATTAACCTAGGGTTGCATATCGTGCAACCGCAGGAAATACAAACAATCACTGCTGATAGGATCTAGAGTTTTCTCGAAGCCATAAGTCTGAGCAGTGAACTTTAAAGCAAGAGTGCGCTACAAAAGACCAGAAATGGTCGAGGTAGCACTAGGCACTTGAAACAATTATAATCAAAATACACAGTTATCATAAATACATAGCATATATATAGTACTTCAATACTACGCTCAGTAGCCAGACTCCCTGCTTCACGATCAAGTAATTGCAGATAACTATCGGTTATTCTCACCATGAACTTGTTGAACGAAATGTTGCTTCGCGAGTCCAGCAACGTAGCGTGTAGATAATTTTAAACTTTAGGTCGTGTTGTGCAGACGTTATTACACTGAATCGGTACCAAGTTTCTACTGTTGCGGATGTGGATGTGGATGATAATATCTACAACACTTGTACCTAATCTGTATAATCTTTGAGAACAACGGTACCGAGACTAGTGATGCAATTGAAGATGTATAGTTAAAAAACATAATACCCGAAATGATCGTGAGCGGTCGTTACTATTTATATATATTTAAATTGACTAACCTAGGTAGGTACTTCCGCTTATTCAGTTCAGAGACAAATAATAAGCATCCAAAATTATGAAGATCAATATTACAAAAGCATCATTAACTTCATCGTCTTGTCTTAACTATGCTCATTCCGATACTGGAACAAGAGTGAGTTGGTACGAGTATAAGTTGTAAATGGCCTATGGAATTCTAGCTCTGTTTGTCTAAATAAAACAGCAATACACCAGATTTTTTTACTGGTTTGCCCCTGTCTTTTGTAAGGTGAATGTATTTTTTGCCTCCGCCATTGTAGGTAATATCCCGTCTCGTGTAATTTAATTATACATTTTTTAATTTTCAGTTTGTACCGTTAAGAAACCGCGTGTGCTCTGATTACGCCCTGTATGTGGCACATAGAAGTTCTGTATTGGGGTATGTCTCATATACGTTATATTTTATCGCGACTCGTATAATTTAATTGGAATCTATTTATGCAAAGAATAGTATTGCTTGTTATCATAGAATGTTAAATAAATTAACGAAAAAAAATAACACGTTACAATAAAAAGTTTCGTGAGTGGTATTATGTTTATTAGAAACTATACGGTTTTACTCACGTTTGTATTTCGGGGATGCCCAACTAGTTTCGGACCCGACGGGGGCCCTCTTTTAAGGAGTGAAGCGTCCTGCCGCGACGGTGTCAGGCGTCACACTAGGATTACTACGCTGCCACCGGTTCTTTTGTCTTTCGGAACGTGCGGATGTTTCTAATAAACACGAAAAAAATAACGATAGAATTTCATATTGGATTCCCAGGTCTGGTAAATTATTATTTGGATTTTCCATTGAAAACAAGCCTCGTCATTTATTACGTGGCATCAACAATTAGTTGCAACATCTGAATGTGTAATACAAATCTGCCTACATTGAGGAATTATACAGAATATTTTAAGAATAAAAAAATATCCATTACTCTTTGTAGACATCCACACCTAACAATGTTATAATTTGCTATTGTTTACCCCTACAGGAAGTTACGAGTTCGTGAAGCAGAAATAATCGACATACCTGAAATAGCCAAGTTACTGTACCCCTTGGAAGCGAAGGAAACCATCCAGGCTATAGAAAATATGATATTTAATAGTATAGAGAATCAGGCATATGTTTTTACGAGTGGAATGTCAGTGGTCGGCGTAGGGATATTAGAGTATGTAAATTTATTTTTTTATCGGACTGTGGCGAGGGGGAGGAGGATTCTATGTTTGACTTGTATTTGGTGGTTAACAGTAGAAACATCTTTTATTTGTTCCATTACCCTTATTATTCTATGCTTTTAGACTTCCAGAAGAAGTTGAATTTTTGCGGTGTCGCTTCAACCTAGACGCTTACCAATTGAATAAATACCACTACGAAGGCAATGGAATAGAAGCTGGGTTTGCGAATATAAAAACCATCATAGCTTATCCAGTATTTGAACCACATTTTAGGTTTTTCACAAGAGATCTAATGCGATTATCTGGGAGTTCTACCTTGATGTATGTTACGGCTTATAGAAATAAATGGGTGAGTATTTAATTCATTTAACTCGTAAGAAGACTTTCAAAAGTGTTCCCATTCCCAAAAATTCTTACTTGCTCAAGTTTTTGAAAAGAAATAAAAGAAAATTGTATTGAACTACAATATATGATTATTATTTTTTGTATAATTAACAACGGCAATACAGATGAAGATTAAAAACAGAAGAGTAAATACTGTAAGCTGTCAAAATGGACAAGATTCACATAGACTTGTGTTAAACATAGACCGCCTTGAGAATATACAAAGAAGATTTATGACCACTTATCTAAATTTAAGCAGCAGTAACGTAACGGCTAAGGCGTCGAACTGCGAGATCAAGTGGTTGCGGGGTCGAACCCCACCCAGTGCACTTCCGACGTGAACCCATTCCTAACACAAGCATTTAGCTTAGCTGTAGGAGTTCTTTTTTTTTTTTAAGACAACTCTCGAATTAGGAATTACTCCTGTGTCGCGGGAGACTTTACAAACATACAAACAACGGACACAAAGAACACCCAGACTTTGGTGGGAATCGAACCCACGACCTATGGCATAGCAGTCAGTCAGTGGATCTGGCACTCCTATTCAACATTTTAAACGGTTCAATCGACACTCCTGAGCTAGTGAACAAAATTGGTCTACGTGTTCCCGAGGCGAAAACCACTTCCAGGCAGAACTCATGCTTGCCGAGAGCTGCTCGCTTATACAACGACACGAGCCGGGAAACTGTTATCGACATTTTTAATACTAACACTGCCATGTTGAAAAGGACTTTGTGCAACAACTTCTTCATTGATATTTTATCATTAACCTACTTAGAAAATATTTGTTTATGCTGTCTTCCACTTTCTTTTCTTTATTTTAATGCCTTTATTTCTAACTGTGAAAACTTTTAAATGGCCTTTTTTTTGTTAATATTATCATATTTTACCTTATATTCTAGCTGTAAGTTTTCCGAAAATATACAAAATAAAATAAAAGATATACCAAGATTCACCAAATATAACAAGAGCTGTTTAGCAATGTGTGTATAATTTATAGATTAAGTTACAGGCTTGGTTGATAGAGCAAAACTTCTATAGTGTTAAGGAATTTATAGATTTTAAACACTAGATTAACTTTGCATGCTATTATCTGTAGCTAAACATGTTTGTACTATGTATACTTTACCATCTTCAAATATCGTGTTTTAATGCAAAAAATGATAATTACTATGATATTATTATTAAGAGAGGAATTGCCAAGTTGTGATTGCTTATGTGTTAGCAAACATCCGCTACATTTACACTATCGTGGTCTAATAAGAAAAAAAAATAGAGGCACGAACTTTGTTTTTGTATTTGTGGTCCCAATATAATACTTACCAATAAACATTTTATTAAAAGATGGAATCCGGACTGCGATCCCAGTCCCGGAAGCCGCACGCCTCTTTATCACTACATATTATAAAACAAAGTCCCCCGCCGCGTCTGTCTGTCTGTCTGTTCGCGATAAACTGAAAAAGTACTGAACGGATTGTTATGCGGTTTTCACTAATAGACAGAGTGATTCATGAGGAAGGTTTTGGTGTATAATTTGTACCCGTGCAAAGCCGAGGCGGGTTGCTAGTACGGTTGATAAAATTGACACTTATTTTTCGAGTGTAACCAATGTCCTAAATTATCTGCTCAAGTTTTATAGTAACTAGTCTTAATAATATTGTGTTTAAACGCAAAAGTTTGTGAGGATGGAGAGATGGATGTTTGTTAGTCTTTCACACAATAACGGCTGAATGGATTTAAATGAGATTTGGCACATAGGAGAGAATAATCTAGTGTAACACTCTAAGTAGGTTATGCAGTAAAGACAAATTTATATTTTCATTTGCAGGCCGTACACAAAGGCAATGTGTTAGTGTCTTCCATGATTCCTTTACTGCCAAGGGAGATGGAGATAGATAGTGAGTCGGTGCCTGACTTGAAAAGGATAGGAGCAATGTTTAATGCTATGTTCGTGTTTATTCTTTAAACTTATATTATTATAGCTTAGTAGCAAATAACTGCTAATCCGGACTCGGCGTTAACGGTATTGGCAAAGAAGTACTGAAGTGAGAACAATATTTTGTTAGCAATAGGTAAACCAAGATATAATAATTTAAAATCAATAGTTACGTATTGTTGATACTTAGTACAGTGTTACTTTTAGATATTATGAATCCTTGTAAATCAAATGATACGTGCCTGTGCGTGTTTTCGTTATTCTTCTCTTCCTTAACGGATTAACCGATTTTGTTTTGTGTTAAAGTACCTTCAGGGGGTCACCTAAATGGTTCTTAGCTATAGCAGGCCAAGCGCACTCTATACTATAGGTACGAACTCGTCAGACTAACTCAATGGGATGTCGCGCGCCGGCCGGGCCGTACTTTTGGTCACACGTTAGTTCGATACTCACTCACGCGCCACGTCACGCCGTCCCCGAGATATTATTAACTAATCGTATAATGAAGATAAAAGCATATGACATCGTATTCGACTACTTAAATAATGACAATGATCCGAAATTTACCTACGTTTTTTACACTTCGCAAGTACATCGAAATGTAAAGAAATGCAACCCTAACGTCGTCAAAAGAGCTATGGTGAATATAAGTGTAGGTTATTAGAGCTGTGCGACCTGAATTGCACTTTATTGTGTAGGAGCAAGAGTCGATATTTATTTAAATGATTTTTCCTGGTGGAACTTTTGTACTAGTACTATTATGCATTCTATGGCTATAGTTAGAACATTGTTACCGAGATTCAGATTTTCTAGCTAAATTTGTCGCCACAATAATATTGCCTCATCTGGTTTATTATAAATATGATTTAATTATAGAATTAACTTCAATTTTGCTTTTCTACAGTGTACCCTTCAGCAGTTGGTTCATCAGTAAGAAGTTCACAACCTTGTCTAAAGTTGATATCACCACACGGATTGTTATTGTAGGGGCTTCTAGAACTTATCTCGGATTTTTGAAGGCTCTTTTATTTGAGTAAGTTGTAAAAATAGCATTTTGAACTCAAAATATTTTTTATAAAACAACTGAAAAATTTAAAGATAGGCCATAAAAATGGACGTAAATACATGGAATTGTTTATTTTCTGAGAGATGTTCTCATTTTGCACTTGAAACTATCCATAACGTAACTATATCAAATAATCTTTCTAAGCTGGTTCTGTAATTTGTGATCTATATATTTATATTATAATTATATATTAAAGTGTTCATATCTAAATACATTGACATACCTTTTAAGCTACTATAGGAACGGATACCCGGTTTATCAAATGTTGATCAAAGAAAAGTTTACTAATTTATGATCAATTATTTCATTGAACATTCGAATGGTCTGAATTAAAAAATCAAAGAGCCTAATCATGCTTTCACTAACTTAGTATATACTCGACAAGAGATTTAATTTAATTTTCATTTTTTCATTTGATTAGTTATTTTTGTGTTGATCAGCCTTTTAAAAACCGGGCGTGAGTCTTGGATTGAGGAATTTGAATTTGAAATTTTTGCTATGCTTTACTAAAATATCATTTAGGTATGCTTAATACGATTTGCGATTTCCAGCCAACCCTCAACGTACATGACATTCACGAATGTAACACTTATATCGACGTTCGGACTACCCTACATACGGCATGCAAAACCCGTGGCAGAGTCGATGTTCCTGCGCTACTATACTAGCAGTGAAAAATATTTGAAGAGTGTACCATATACATATTATGTAAATGTCATACAGGGAAAAATGGCTGAAATTAACCTGTGAGTTATAAAATTAGTTTGAATGAATTACAATTCATAGACTTCAAGCTCCAATAAACAAAAAAAAAATTAAAATCAGAATTTTACACTGCTGGAAATCTTTAGATCGTTTCTGAATAATGCTAATCAACAACCAACAACAACAATTAAAATCAAACATTTTGCATACAAGTTACTGTGGTTTGAATCTCATTAACACATAATTATAAAGCCTTACAATTTTACAATCTATTGCAAAATGTTTTGTAATAAAATTTAGATGAGTAGGCAAAAGCCTTTTTGCCAACTTTTATTCGGTCACACTCACGTAATAGGAGGTAAACCTATTGCCGTTAATCGGACTTAAATTTGAAAGTTTAAGATGGGAAAATTGGGAGTATATTAAGATGGTACCTACCTTTCGTAGGTAATAAGAGAAGGCAATGCTAGGAAAGGGATATTACTTATACTTCGGAGTGTAAGCAATAGCTTGAGGTCAGGGTAGCAGACCTGTACCTCTAATTGGCTGTTGCCGGAATTTCGAACCCTGTAACATTAGTACAGTGATTGCAATAAGATTTTCGATAGCAGATAGGGTGATCTTAATTAACCAGTAATAATTTACACTCACAAAGTACTTCATAGCTACAAAAGGTAGAGCTTTTTAAACCCCCTACTGCAGAAGTTTCTAGACGTCATACACGTAATATTATAAATGCCAAAACAACTCTGTTTGTTTTGTTTTTACAGTTAAAAAACTGCTTGAAACTTAGAATAACATAGGATACCTTATGGTGCGATAATCGACAGCAAAGCGGGCAGAGCCTCGGGCAAAGCCTGGTCACATCACACTAATTACACTAACAAAAAAATTTAACAATATTTTATTTTTGCAGGCAAGAGAAATTTGTAACGTTGACTAGTGGAAACCGATGTCACTACGACCTACTATTTTTATTTTTCGGTAAACAATATCAACATCCTAATTATATGGAACATTTATTGGAAAGAGACCTGGATATACAGTAAGCATCTTATAACAATTATACAATTTCTAAGACTCATATTCATAGTTATTAAAGATTTGCTGTGAATTGCTGACATTGAAATGTTACGTTATTTCACGCCTTGAAAAATGGCCCCTGTTGTGCTACAAACTAGCTTCCCAAAAACTTCCCCCTTTAAGGGCCGGCAACGCAATTGTGACCCTTGAGTTGCAGGTATCTTTGGACGGCGATAGCCACTTACCATCAGGTAACCCGTCTGCTCGTTTGGTCCCGTGAGTACAAACGTATTCATTCAAAATGAAACCTTATAATTATCCTCATTATACTAAAACAAAGTCTTATAAGTTTCCAGTTTATTGAACGTTATAGTTGATCCCTAGTTATACATTGTATCCTAGTTAATCCGGTTTATATAAATTATAGAAAGAAATGAACACAAGCTTATATAAAAATAATGTTTAAGTAAAAGCCCAATCATGTGGACCTGAACTAATATGATCGTCGAAAATTATTGTAGGAGCAAAGAAGTACCAGAATACTCTCGCCTGGATGTACCAAAGTACAGTGACACTGAGCTTCAGATCACATGTGATGAGACTCCTGAAAACGTATTTATTATCAACCAAGTAACAGAAGCCCAGAGAGCTTTGGATTATGTCAAACAGTTATCTTGGGATTGTGATGGTATGTTTCTGGTGCTCGTCGTCTTACTTCACTTAGTCTAGGCGGAGTAATAAAAATATCTTTCTTTTTAGCAAAAAATATAGTTTTGCGCTGCTGTCCTAAAAGTCCTAATTTTCGCTACTACTATTCGCCCCTATTTATATTTATCGATATCATTAGTTAAAGTGATTATTTTATTATTATTATTAATTATGACTAGTACTACCTGGACCATTTGCGAACCTTTGTAGAGCTCTCTTGCTTCACTGCTCAGAGTTATGGCTTCAAGAAACCTTCACATTTTATGAGTGGTTGTTTTGATTTGCATGAAGTTAAGTGATAATAATGTCCCTCTTTTCATTTGATTTGTTACGTTGTTGTTGTTGTTGTTTTGTTTACGTTGAGAATACAAACAATTGACTCGTATCTAGGGACACCGGAGTGCGCGGTAGTTGAGCCCTTTAGCGTTTGTCGCTGTAAATATAGCACTGGAGTGCTATATTTACACCAAAAACAGATCAACAAAAATCGATTTCTCAATATCTAGGCCACCTAAAATATGAAATTTTGCATAGGGTTAGGATTTAGCAAAATGTTAAAGGTTAATGTACCTTAAAATGGGTGGAGTTATCTATTTTATTTTTTTATTTATTTTAGCGTGCTGCATTCTCGATTTCAAACGAACAAAAATATCTGAAATCTCATAAAAACATAAATATGAATGCAGTGGCAAGTTCTTTTTCATTAAAAAAAACAGAATTCCGCGTAAGGTGTTACCATCAAGTTAAGTCTTGTAAATGGTTGAATATGAACTTGACGAGTTCTTTGTTTAAGTAGGTACATATGAAAATAGTTACATATACAACAAAAATCTTTCCTTGATCGGCTTTATTTTTGGTCGATAGTTCAATACTATTATTAGTCAATGTTAAGCGATAATAATGTCTGGTCTTTCAGCAAAAGTTATAGTGTACGGGGCTACAGTTCACGCTTATTTATGTATAAATGCACTTTTGACTATTAACGTTCCACCAGAGAACATAATATTCATCGAGCCATTTCCTTCTGAGAATCCCACGAAAACAAGAGTGCCTGAGTTTTGCAATGTGAATGTAAGTTGATTGTATACAATTACATACACTTATAATATTACATATGGAATATTTTTGAGCTAAGAGACTTCTACACTATCTTTCTAAGTTAAAGTTAAGTTAATTAAGTACTTTCTAAGTATAAATAGTAATTCACTATAAATTTTCATATTCGCTATTTAATAAAACGCTTAGGATTTTATAACGGTTAGTAACGGAAGTAATGGACTTGCAGATGCAAGTCCGTAACTTTTGTTGCTAACACATATTATTGAACACTGGGCAAGTGTGACCAGTCGAATATGTGGTTATTCAAGGCGGTTAATACTGACCATTCTGTCGAAATGTTCCATCCGAACAAAAAAAACTGTAATAAAGATTTAACATTGTAGTTTGAACCACAATATTGTATATAACTGAATTGATTGATTTATAACGCTGCGCGCGCTGTCGTCTTCTACCGTGTCAAACTTGACGGCTCTTCAGTTTGTGAGCCTGTCAATTGCTTCGGGGACTCATGCCTATATACTTCATATTCAGCCAAATTCGATATGGGATGTTTACTAACAAACTGTTTCTTAGCAACCAATGACGGGCAGGTATTGATAACCTGTCTGCAAATTTTAATTTTAAAAATGATGTGTATAGTGGTATTAAGCCTTCAATCATAAAACTTTGTTAAATTAAAATTGACTATTTAAATTATTTTTTTTTTTAAATTGTTCTACCTTCGCTACCGACACACAGTACTGGCCTTCTATTGACTATGTACATGACAGTATCCTGCACAACATGAAAACCAACCTTCTTCTTTCGATATATTTTAGGGAATATCGTGGGAACAAAACTCGGACTTGCTTGCGTTTCAGCCTTCAATAAAATGTTTACCACAAATTGTGTCGTGAGGTTTTGAAAACCATGCCAACCTATCAAAACTTAAACAATAAATTAATATCAAATAAAATACAACGCAAATAAAATTGATTTATTTATATCGTAATTTAAGGTTTTATCGCTTACTTTGTCCTTCACACAGCAGCTATCCATTGTTTTTTTGTATCTTATTTTCACCTACTAATTGTGCCTTTTTTTGCGGTTTACGACACAACAGCATTTACGACCCATTTCAAAATACAAAAAATTGTAGGATATCTCATAGTAATTTTCTTTGATAGTTTATCCCAAATTGTTGCTGATTTTTGCGGATCTCTTTACTATACCCCCACCATGCACTTCGGACATAGTAAATACGGTCTTTATTTTTGTAGATATTGATATATAATATATGATGATATAGATGTTGTATGCGTTACAGGTGGATCTTTCAGTCAAAGAGGTTTTACAAAGTTTAAAAATAACTATCTACCGTTCTTATTATTTCGTAACTTGGAGTTGTGATGAAAAGAATAACCATATCACACACGCAGATTTTTTGTCGCACGCCAAATATTTGAAGCTGAAATGTTGTGCGTTATTTTACTATGGAAAAAAAGGGATTGATATGAGAGCCTATGTCGGTAGGTGTAGTTTGTACTAACATGCTGTCTATAGTTGGGTGTTTTTCATGATTCTGTTAGTATGTATGTATTTCCTTACGCTTTAATCACTACTACACCACAAACGCGCAGAGCTTCGGCACGTATGGGCCGGCTCGACCGGAGTGATACTACGGCCTCTCAGAAAACCGGCAGTGAAGCAATGGTTGCATTGCTTTTCCCATGTGAGTGAGGTTACCGGAGGCCCTAACCCTCTTCCTCTCTCTCTTCCTCGCCCCTTATTCCCCCCATCCCCTACTCCCACCTTAAAGGCTGGTAACGCACTTGTGCCTCTTCAGTTGCAGGTGCCTACAGGCAGAGGTAGTCATTTACCATCAGGGGACCCGTCTGCTCGTTTCCCCCTGCAATATAAATAAAAATTAAAAAAAACATTCTGTTAATAACAATGCTTTCATTTTGCTCCGATTGTTCTTCAATATCGTCCGCCATGTTGAATTTCTTGTGTAAGTGCGCACGTGCGGTGCGGGCGCTGTTTCGAGAAGGAATAATGTCCTCAAATTCGCGAGTCCGCGAATGCTCTGGGCATTCGCGTAGTGTTGCCAGTGGAATATCCCATATTCAAACAAAAATTAAATAATTATGAATTTTACCTTGAAAGCTTCATAATGAGGCAAAGGATGCTTCAGAAATACAACAACTACAACACTTTTTATATTTATAGATGAATGTAAACAAAATGTTATAAATAACACAACGATTTATTTTAGAGAATGAAAGTTCTTCCATGACGTGAACAGCTCTGAGCAATAATAGTAGAAGGAATATTATATCTTTTAGTAAGAGAACTCAATAGAATCATGAGAAATGCCCTTTGAATTAAGTACCGTGTCATTGTTTACTTCAGTCTAGTCACTTCACTATAGACTGCACTGTCGCCATCTTTTGTTATTAATCAGCTTTTGCCCGCTGCTTCGCTCGCTTAAAAGTTATTTCTCAATTCAACGGGAACAGTACTTTATTTCGGGATGAAATATACCCTATGCCCTTTTCTGTACCCTTCACAATGTGTATGCAAAATTTCATGGTAATCAGCTGGGTAGTTAATATGTAAAAGTGTAACAAACAAACTCACTTTCTTTCTTTATAATGTTACTAGCGACCCGCCCCGGCTTCGCACGGGTGCAATGATGATACTAAAGCAACCGCTATGTCCCTGCATTTTAAATCTGTAATATCTTCGAAAATGTTCATTGAAATTACATGCTGTAAAGGGCCATTTTGATCTATATTATATGCACAATGTATTTAAGGTACTTAATTGGATAAGGATTAATGCTGTATTGGTTAAAATCGCTTCGTAAATAAGCCATAATTTCTCGTAAAAATAAAGGATAAAAAATGGTTATTGTGGGTTATCCCTAAGAGATAGACATATACCATTGCCGACTTTTTTGTAGACCTTTTTAAGGTGTACAATACTGTGGTACATTATTTTGATCTATCTTGTAGGGTTCAGCCAGCGTTAGCAATGTAAACGCAAAAAATGTGTTTATTTACGACATCACATTAGAAACCTCTAAAGTTATTAGTGTTTCTCTACTATATTATGCATGTATTATACATGTAAACCTTCCTCTTGAATCACTGTATCCATTAAAAAAAACCACATCGAATTCCGTTGCGTAGTTTTAAAAATCTAAGCATACATAGGGACAGACGGACAGCAGGAAGCGACTTTATTTTATTCTATGTAGTGAAGTAAGGATTTTAGAAATATAACTATAACACCAGTAATACCACTGCTTGTATCGGCAGTATTGCTGATGCAGGCTACTATCTGTAGACAGTCTGCTATTAATTTTTAGTCTCAGCTTATTCTCTTAACCTTTTGATTCCCTTCATTATGATTCATTCATCTTCATTTCAGCTCACTTCATTATGGGTGATCTGTATAATGGCTGGTTGGTGTGTCATGCTCGTGAACGGGTGTCGTTGGTCAGGGCTGGTCATCTCCGGACTGCCATTACTTAAAAATAATATGTTACATTGTCTTCACATTTCATTTACGCTTATAGGCAATGTAGCAAAAAAATTTTAAAAACCATGTCGAAAAAGAGTGTACTTGCAGTTTCTTGCCTGTTTTTCTCCATAGGACTACATATTGAAACAGGCAACTAGCTTCACGACTGACTTATACCGCGTTCTTATATTCAAGAAACGATTCGTTTTGCTTACGGACGGTAAATTTTTCGCTGAATTTTCAACGAAAATTTTACCCGTTCGTAAGCAAAACGAATCGTTTCTTGATTATAGGAATGCGGCATTAGTCTGACTCACTCCTACTCCTGACAATTCAAAAATACCTTGAATGATATTTAGCTGTACACAAAAGCGGCCTTTCTTACGATGGTGGAATAGTAATAGACGCTGAGTGTTGTACGCGCGACCCCTCAGTATTTGCTGCAGGACCTCATACGCGTTACCACAGGCGTTATTATGCGGACGCATATGCTCACAAATATTTTGACTCCTATGAAGTTGGATACAAGGTGAGATTTATGTTTCTATTCATCTGCAATTATGTACTTTAGTTAACGGTGATATACAGCGTGTACGTTTGAGCTATGCGAAAAACTTACAAAAACCTCTTTCTGTTTATACTTATCATGTGATAAGTTGCCAATGGCAATGTTGGCGCTATGCAATGTACGCGGTATTCTATTTGTGCGGTACGGTGAATGACCTTAAACGTACGGTGCCGTCGAAGCAGCTGATTCCATAAATGTTGTTTAATAGATTACATTGCAGTTTTTAGCCGTTTGGGGTATTTATTAATTTTTTTTCTGTAAAATGTTCTATTTGCTCATTGTGATATGACTTAAAAAAAAAAATTATAAAAAAAAAAATTAAGAACTTTCCTGCAGAAAATTTCAATGATTTTCGACTCAAAATGGTGGTCTGAATACACTATTTCAATATTCGGTACGGTGTTACTTACACCCTGGAGTACCTCAAAGAAGTATCTTAACACCTTTTTGGTGCACAGATGAAAATTTTAAGCTGCACATATTTTTGCTATACAATCGTTTAAGATTTATTAAATGAAAATAATGAATGAAAAAAAAATAATTTCACGTCATTTAACGACTAGAAAAGAGCTGATGATCTTCAAATGACTGAACAAATGTTCTTGAATTATAGCTAAAAACACTCTCGATAAAGTCATCTTTCAAACAAAAAAAAATATTATATCTCTCTATCCGTTTAAAAGTTATGATGCCACAGACACACACGAGACAGACACATAGATAGATACACTCGTTAAACTTATAATCGTACCTCGTATCTTGGGGATGTTATATTCTACAATTCTTCTGGCTACTGGAAGTCCCGTGACTAAGCCATTGCCTATGACAGTATTCAATATATTTAAAATATTTTCAGTTAGGCACAAGAATAAGAAACCGATTAGACCCATGGTTTAGAAAGACAACAGACGACGCAAAGACCACTGTAAGAAGACCTTCTCAAAGATTACACATTTCTTTTAGTGGATACGAAGCGAGGTTTGTAAAACTGTTTATTTTTTTCTCAAAGCAGGTTCATCTCACTCCTGTGATCGCAGGTCCTTCTGTTATTTATAAGGACAATTTCATCTACTCGTCATCATAAAATATCACGTGTAGAGATTCACCACAAATAGATTAGGTGAGTTATGATGCCAGACTATGTCCAAGTACTTTTTTAAAAGTAATATTATCTATTTGGTAGATAGAATCCTCTAGTGTGAGTTTCCAAGTTACTGACACAATTATTGGTTTCAAAAAAAGCGGCTCATTTAAAACTTGTGACAGGAGTTCAAAATTATTACTCATATGATCCAAGCAACAGATATTGACTCCACGAGACACTTTCGTCAATAACTTACACAAAAAAATCTATGAAAACTCGCACTAGGAGTGCTGTTTTTTATCTGGAGTCTTTTTTTGTTCTCGAAGGTGGCAAAACTTCCTTTAATTAATTCCCTTTTTAGTATTTTTTAGAAGAAATCTTAAAAGATTGAGCACATTTTCTATGGCTAACATTTCTGTTTTATATACATATTTCTGTAGTAAACCATTTGTATGAACATAGTGTGTGTGAAAGAAACTCTTTTAGGGTGTCAGACACGCTTAGCCGATTCTATATGTATTTTATGAAAGACTCCATCCTTTCGAAGCACCACCTTTCCGGTTGTAAAGTTTCATCCTATTGGTGTACCTGCATCTAGGTATTGAGCTCTAAGGTGTTATAAAGTAGTTGCAGTTATCATCTTTAATGATCATATTTTAGAACACAAACTCTATTTCATTAGAGGAGTTTTGTTTTACAATAATATTTATAATTTACAGTGAATTTGTAAATCCTGATTTGATAGAGCTAAAGAAACCCAAGGTCAAGTATTGCGTTTTGCCTGGAGGCCTCAATTATTTAGAGGTTCGCTCACCAGGGTTGAAATTGCCGCATCATTATGTACAATCCTTGGGATATAATGTATGTTATTCTATGTCTTATAATTATCATATTATATTAAAGTCTTACCTCTATTTATAATAGAAAATAAGCTCAACGTAATTATTATTTTCTTTGACATCTCATTTGTTTTTATACATCAGAGGGATTTGTAAATGTTATGATATTAGGATGTAACCCAAAACTGTACGGAAATCTATCCATTGCAAGCAACATATTTGGGTTGAGTTAATTGTACAAATGGCTATGGAGGCCTCTATAATTTTTGGATCATAGCGGTCCAGATGATTTGCGTTATATCGGACAGTACGTCACACACTGCACAGTGAAACAAATCGTGATCAAATGTACCTTTATAAATGTAGTTAGTCAAGTTTACATGACAATAAAAAATTTCATGAGTGGCATTCATGTTTATTAAAGAGTATACGGTTTTACTCACGTTTGCATTTCGGGGATGCCCGACTAGTTGCGGACCCGACGGGGGCCCTTTTTCAAGGAGTGAAGCGTCCTGCCGCGACGGTGTTGATGCTTCACTCCTTGAAAAAGGGCCCCCGTCGGGTCTGAAGCTAAGCTCGGGCATCCCCGAAATACAAACGTGAGTAAAACCGTATACTCTATAATAAACAAGTTTACATTGTTCCCATATTTAATACATTTAAGTTAACATGTTGTTTACCAGGGCTTCGTGATGGAAACTTTCAAAAAGGGCTACTTCAAGTTACATTTATCAAAAGAACTATATGTTAACGGTATCACGTGTCTCAATCCCGGCACATTTTCTTTGGAGAAATTCAAGTATTTATATGGTCAATCTGCAACAGTACTTAAAAATGTACACTTAAGATTTTGTGTAAGTAATACATTAAGTTAGCCTTAGTACCTTCTGTACTGATATTTCGATAACTCTCTAGCGGTTCTCATGTGTGCGGGCCTTATATCGGTCAAAGTGTAAAATGGCCTTTTAAGGAATATGGTGTTAGTATATTTTCATTATTATAATATAAATTCAAGGTAGATTCCTCCTCAAAAGCTTAAAGAAACCTAAATACGAGAGGTGTATTTTATTTTGCATAGTGTTTTTAATTATGTGTTACCAAAAGTTTCGAATAAAAAATAAATTAGATGGCTCTTTCAATGAAATGAAAAGTGAAGACCGTTATATTTACAATAAAACACTTTTTTAAACATAGAAACGGTCAACAGTGTGTTACTTCTTGTGCGTTTAATGATGTTACGAGGTACAGTCAAGAGCAATCACAGGGGAACACTGATTCTGCGACATGGGGTTTAATAGAAACTTTAAATAATTTTAGTCTGCTGAATACGAAAATTTTAAAATAGATGTTTTAAAATTATTATCACTTTAATTTAAATTTAATTCCCAGTATAAATGGGACTACCTTTATGTCAAAAGGAACAATCAATTCAAATAAATCATTTATAGGATGAGCACTTTATTATCATATTTATTTAAATTGTTTAAATTGGCTCCATAGTAATAAAGCACAAAAAAGCACGTAGCACATAATTGTATAAAATATCATGTGCTTTATAATTCGATTGGAAATCGCACAAAACAAGTCGGAGAACTTTTTAACATTTTTCAAACGACATGCATCGCATTTATATACACAAACATGCTGTGATGATTATTATGGGGAAGAGAAATCTTCGTATCTAATATTTTTATGAATTTAAATTCTAATTTCTTGTTTAACTTTTAGTGATTTGGTATGAAATTTACGGTGACTTTAGAGTCATCATTAGAATACTGTTTTGAAATAATTCAATTATACCTATACGTATTTTCAATTCTCAATGTTAAGTTTTCCAATTCGATTACGATCATTTAATTGCATTTGACTGTACCCGTATCATTTTTTGTTACTTACATTTATCATGATACACTATTGTATGTATATTTTTCAATAGACGAAGAAATTGGATGACTTCTACGAATTCTTTGGAGCGCCATGGGCGTTCTTTTTGTATCACGACCAAAAGGAGGATTTGTTTGCTATGGCTAAGGAACTATTGCCAAAGGTTGGTACCGTTATATTATTTGTAAGATTAAAACTAGATCGTTCTAGTATGAAGGTGCTGGGATAGACAGAAGTATGAAAAATTGTAGTTGAGTTAAACATTTGTTAAAAACATCCTACGGATTCGAGTTTCCTCGAACTATAGCAGTAAAAAATATGATATAGGTTTTAGTAATATAAATGTCTGTTTTTTATTTCTAGAATCAGTCTACAGGTCGTACTATTAAAGAAGCTGTGCGTGAGGTTAGTAATCATACTAATAAACGTTTGTATTATAATAAATATAGATACCTAAGTATTAAGTAACTGAAACAGAACTGAACTGAAGAAATTGTTTTAACCATACTAATTTATACTTTGATTCGACATTACTTTGTCTGCCTATGGTCAAGACCGTACCGTTTGACTTACTTACGTTTGACTGAAACGATGTACTTACCATTTGACTGAAAATCACAAAAAACCCATATTTGCGAACTGTGACGTCGAAAAAAAATTTTTGCACATGTAGGATGGATGGAAACTTTTCCGTGTTCCGAACATTCATACCATTTTTAGCTCTATGCGAATTTTGGTAACCTTCAATGTCTATTTTGCCCGGGCTACTATGTATTTACTCGTATCTCAAAACTATTAGGAATAAAAATAATGTAGATGTAGATCCGATTAATGTGTCGGTGCAATGGCATCGAATTGCTCGCGACTTTGTTTAACAAAGTGTAAGCCAAGCATTTCTAAATAAATACAATTATTTTATCTTTCCTACAGTCATTAAGGGAGTCTCCCGGTGTACAAAGAAAGAACAATTTGAAGAAGTCTCCATACGTTGAAGTAATAACGGAATACGTTATTGACTGGCTCTCACATAACGATGTTCTTCTACCGATGTACTTGCAACCGAATCAATGTGCCCAGTTTACTCACGATCTAGGTAGTAATATTTTGTTTAAGACCAAGAAGGGTAAAGATAGTGAAGATAAACCTTAATCTCATATTGAAGTGTTGTGGATTTTGAAATAAATGTTTTTGATCATTATTTGGCGTTTCAACTTGCATGTAAGAAGGCTGATTTTGGCTGTCAATAAATAATTTATTGGACAGAAAATAATATATTACACAGTTTCCCTGATATGCCTATGTAGTACACTATAACTGCTGTTTATTTTTTGGTATTATAACAAGTTAAAAACGTAGAAGTTTCGTTACAAGCAGAACACTTATACAATAGAAAAACCAAAAGTCCAGAGCAGGAAAATAAAAAAAAACAGATTTAGCGGCGCCTCCATTGCATTTTTATTGCGACACTAAGTATAGTCATACCCATATGAATTTTAGTTGTTTAGGAGCTTAGGAGCTATGATGCCACAGACAGACATACGTAGATACACACGTTAAACTTACAACACTCCTCCTTTTTGCGTCAAGGGTTAAAAATTGCATTGATAGTTAGACAATCTTTTGAATGAATTCTATGGTGAATCATTGGAAATTCAATTAGAACATTCTTGATTTTGGAATTATTCAACGAAACTTAATTTTTTATATACTTTAATTTACAAATAAGAATCTAAATTTAAATTTCATTTTACATTTTCATCTTCTTAATTTTTACCCATCACCAATGGTCTAAAGACATCAGACTCATTGTTACATTACTTGATGAATCAGTTTCCCCGCCTTTCTTTCCAACAACATTCGCATTTTAACACATAAAAATTTCAAGCAGGGCAGGTAGTAAGTAAAAGAGTTCTTGTGCAAGATTTTGCTATTCGTAAATTCTAACGTCCTCATCATGGTGTTCATTGAGCAATCGTGATGCAATGAGTATGCATCTAATAGTAAGTAAAAACGTTTTCAATAGTAATTTCCGAGTGTGTTTATTCTAATGTGGGTAGATGTGATAGAAGCAAATACTCGTACCATCCGATTCATTATTGTAATATGCTTATGGTTAATTTAGAGTTGAAAGCTTAACTAGTAATTATAATTTACTAATAATTGTTAAAAAAAATCTACGGATTGCAATCGGTACATGTATTTTATTTAAAATAAATAGGGTATATTAATAAAATGAAATGTTGTTATATTTCTATATTTGTAGAAACTATCTGCCATAAAAACATAACTGTTAATACTTTGATTTCTTGGATTAATTTTTCAAAATGGTTAAAAATGGGTTTTACGAGTTATTACGTAATTCGGACTTTAATTCGAAGTGTTTATCAGAAGTCCTAGTAGTAGGTACCTACTAAGACGAAAATCGAAAATGAAGCATGGTTAAATATATGATTAACGGATATGTAAAAAAAAAAAACCTTCAAAGTGATGTTAATAACTGGTTTTTTGTTGATATATGAAGTAGTTGTCACAAAAAGTGTGTTAAACACCCCAATCCTGTTAAAAAGCTTTTAAAGTAGATTTATACTCTCTAATTTCGCAAAAGTAGTCTGTTAACGCATTAAGCATAAATACTATTAGTTTCTGTTCTCCGCTCATATTAAACAAAAAAGAGAGAATTGGTTTTTATCAGTTCAATTGCTAGGTGCTAATGTTTTATTGGACACTTAAGTTAGGGCAGGCCGAGCTTCACAGGAAAGTGAAGGGAAAGGATCCGTTCTAAGTAAAGGAAGTACAAACACGTCAAAAACTTGGTCAGGCATAAAACGAACCAGTGACTATCAAACATTAAGAACAACATGTGCTAAAATATAGATACCTTGGACTAAATTAAATTAGCAGAACTGGAAGAAGACCACCTGAAATTGGATGGACCAGGATGTTGTCCGGTATTTATAAATCTGTATTTGTAAAAACTGCCTAGTACATTTTAGGACTGCTTCATAATTTTGTTGATAGATTTATAGAGTGGGAATGAGAACATAAGAAAAATATGTATGAAATAGTTTAGTACATTTGCTTCGGACGATACTGGGTAACCTATATGCTTGGTAACGGAATTCACTCGTGTAAAGTCAGATGTTGAGACCCGTTGTGATATGCAACTAGGGTTGGCCAAAGGCATCGCCTAGGGGAAGCTTCGGGTGCTTGACGTTGGCTGTATAACTGGCCGCCGATGGAATAGTTATACACGCACGAGTAAATTCTCACAGCCAGATGTTAAGACTTGTTGTGATAGCAACTAGGGTTGGCCAAAGGCATTGCCTAGGGTAAACTTCGAGTCTTAACGTTGGCTGCTTAACTGACCGCCGATGGAACAGTTATATAAGCATTAAGGTTCTAGTAGTGTCCGGGGAGTGTCTAAATGAAGCGGGGAGCTCTTTATCTACTGGCCGTCGATGGAATAGTAGATGGAAGAGCCCTCGTAGCTGTTTACTAAAAAAAAAAGTGATCGATGCAAAGAAATATATTGAAATAGATACAAGCTAATGATAAATACTTTGTCTTCAGCAACTATACCACACCATGACGCTATCCAGGACGGATGCGTACGCAGGATGGCCGTGTCGTCGCCACATCAAAAAACTCTTATTTATTTTATTAAAATTAAGGACAAACTATAATAGATGATAACACAGTTCACTATTTAATAAGAATAAGTTAATAGACATTATTTTGACTGGTTATACCGGTCACGAAATGGTATTGGTCGATTGATAAATATTAATGAATAGTGGGGTTATAAAAAGGGTAGTAATAAGTTCAGAACATTGTCTTGAGTTCAAAGAGTGGTACGAACAACTTGGCAGTTACTGTAGTTAGTGATTTTCATATTTTATATCAGTGGTTGTGAGAATGTTTCTAACAATTATTACGTTCACATATTTTCAGTTTCCAGTTTTTTTTCGATATTAATATTTATGGGATTCAAAAATAAAACATCCACTGCTAAACATAAGCCTCCCAAAAACACTTTCACAATTCATCATTAAGCATTATGAATATTAGGCGATTTTCGTTCAATGCCAATATTGGTATGTATGAATATTTCTATCTTCATTAGTCTTTTATAATTATATAAATACAAAAGTATGTTAAAATATGTGTTCTACGTATGGGTAGCACAAGCTAATCACAATAAAATAAGGAAACATGTTTTTAAGTTAAGCGGCTTTATTGAAAAGTTACAATAATAATGCAGATACTGTACTAAAAGTTAAACAATAATTCGGCAATAAAATCGTGGGGCGTAGCGTAGTCTGAGTAAATATGTAATGTATGCTACGCCCCACGATAAACAAGAGATTAATTTTAAAAAAATTAGAGAAAATATTTTATAAACATATAACAACTTTATTCTATTAGACTACAGTGGACATTCTAATTTATATATAGCCTTGAAGATAAATATTACGAGTTGAAATTTTTTATTGTTTGGGTAATTTTTCTCCGAGGAAAACGATCTCAAAGATGTTTAGTTATTTTCTTAAGACATGCGAAAATACGTATACGTTCTCTTTAGTACCTTTATAATATGTACCTAATATTGTAGTCTCTTAATAGGTAGTTTCTGTGGTGTAAAAAAACAAATGTCAATACATTGTCAATTTTCTGTTAATATTGTGTCATTTGATAATAATTATAATTTTTTTAATCCTAATATTTTTGTTTGTTTAATTTAAAATATTTAATAATTAATCATGGAGGAAACGCCACCGGCTATAAAACCATGCAAACCTTTAAAATTGGACGAACTGTTAATACAGAATATGAACAGTTGGGGTAATGTGCAGTATAACATCCCTCTAAGGCTATCCAATAATGAGACTAGGAGTGCTACAAGTATTGGCTTGCGACATATTCCTGACATATCGCATAGCTTGGATTGTGTAAGTCTCCCTTTTAATCAATAAGTTTAGTAAAACTAAAATATATACTAATAAACACGCTTTAATTGCGAACCGAATTAACTATTTCGGGAATCGATTCTCGAACATTTTTGCAAGTTTTTTCCGAAAGACAAACTTAACTTTGCAGTTCCGAAATACTCTCCCATACCTGATGACCTACTATATGATGGTCCTAGAAGGGTTCCTTATTTTCCTTTTGAAAAACGGAGCCTTAAAAAAGACAAAATATAGCTGTGTATTACACCTATATTTATACATTTTGAGGATAAATATTCTTAAGTGAGAACCCTCACTTAAGAATATTTTAGGAAAAAGGATCCCCTTTTTCCTTTTGAGGAACGGAACCTTAAAAAAGACGAAATGTAGCTGTATATACAACTCTACTTATACGTTTTGGAGATAAACATTCTTAAGTAAGGGTTCCTTTTCCTTTTGAGGAATGGAACTTTAAAAAAGATAAAATGTAGCTGTGTATTACACCTCTAGTTATACGTTTTGGGGATAAATATTCTTATAGTCATGTCATTTTAGGCATTTTAAACCCCAATCTGGGGAAAAATTCGATTCTATTGACCTCCGAGCAATAGGTCGCGAAATATTTGCGAAAAACTGATTTTCGTGACCTTTTGACCTTTGTAACGTTTTTAGCCGGCACGATATCGATGTTGATTTTTCACATCTTCATAAAAACACCGTAATAAAGGTGTATACAAAAATTCAGCTCACTAGGATTTTTTCCCCAGATAAAACCTAAAATGACTGGACTATTAAGTGAGGGTTCCGTTTCCGTTTGAGGAAACGGAAGTTTAAAAAAGATAAAATGTAGCTGCGTATTACACCCCTACAGCGAAAAAATATTCTTCTCTTGCAACTGGTTACATGATTTCAGTTACGAATATGGATGAAGGGGTGTATTACACCTCTATTTATACGTTTTGGGGATAAATATTCTTAAGTGTCAATTTAGTATGCGTTATTTTACACATGTATTACATTGTTGTTTTCTTAATATGTCTTACGTCACTTTTAAGAAAATTGATGATCCTCTACCAGAGAGACTGACTGGCCGAGATATGGTACTTGAAAAAGAGTCATACAGGACTACCACGGGAGAGTATTGTGTTAAGCCAAACCCTAACAAAGCCATGGAAAGAGCTGATTGTGGGATCAATTGCCGAAGAGTTATATTCATGACTGGAGTTGACAAGGCAGTGAGTATTTAGTACAAGAGAATTTCCATGTTTAATTTGAAATGAATTTAGATGAAAAGTGTAATTAGGTAGAGGTAAACCAGGTCAATTAGTTAGGTTAGTTGCTTATGCGGCTAATAGAAAACTGACGGAATAATCGTCTGGATACACTTAACGTTTCCACCCTGTACCTAAAATGTGATTATAATAGTTATTATTATTCTCTTTATTCATATTCTACCATATAAATTACATTTTTAAATATGTACATAAAAAATATATATTTAAAAATATAAAAAATAGTACACCACCGACATCGGGTACAGGGACCAAGATACCGGTGGTTAGGGCTCCAAAGACAGGAACCTCCTCACTATACGGGCCGTGTCGAGAAGAACTGCCTTCTGCATCAGTCCCTTGATCCAACCGTCTAACGCGAGCCTCTTAAGGTGTTGATCGAGGCTCTTGGCTATTAATCCATCAGCCGATATGACAATCGGAATAATGATCGCCGATTCGACATTCCACATATCGACAATCTCGTGAGACAAATCCAAATATTTGATTTGTTTATCCTTTTCGACTTTCATGAGATTCTCGTCATGAGGAACAGCGATATCGATGATCATTGCACGGCGCTCTAATCGGTCTATCACCACTATATCAGGTTTATTTGCAACAATAGTTCTGTCAGTGTTGATAGATCGATCCCAATACAATGTGGCTCGACCATTTTCGAGAACTGGGTCGGGCACATACCTGTAATATGGCACCTCTGAATTCACAAGGTTGTATTTAAGGGCTAGATGTTGATGTACAATCCTGGCCACTAGGTTGTGTCTGTGCAAATATTCACCATTGGCAAGACAAGAACAACCAGAAATAATATGCCTGATAGATTCACCGGGACGGTGGCATGCCCGACAGATGTCAACCGTACCATCTTTCAAGATATATTTCCGAAAGTTATTTGTCATAACAACTTCGTCCATAATTGCAAAGACAAAACCTTCGGTTTCTCCGAAGAGATCACCGAACCGTAGCCAAGATGTGGACGCTTTTAAGTCTATATCAGACCCATTTAGAGCCCGATAAAAACGACCATGAAGTGCTTTGCCCTTCCATACCTCCCTGCGCTCATTAGTACTAAGAACTACAGGTTTGCGCCAGTTCTCTTTAGCCAGAGCGAGCGAAGTGAGTCCGTTGTCCACTGCATCCACATTACAATGCACACCCACATCAGTATGAAGAAAATATTATTATTATCTTTATTAACATTTAAATACATATAAATTACATTTTCAAATACATTATTATATAAAAAAAATATATTTAAAAATATAAAAAATAGTGTCCCACCGGTATCGGGTACAGGGACCAAGCTACCGGTGGTTAGGGTTCCAGAGACAGAAACCTCCTCACTATGCGTGCCGTGTCGAGAAGGACTGCCTTCTGCATTAGGCTCTTGATCCAGCTGCCTAACGTGAGCCTCTGAAGGTGTTGGTCGAGGCTCTTAGCAATTAACCCATGGGCCGAAATGACTATCGGCACAATGATTGCTGAATCCACATCCCACATGTCGACAATCTCGTGAGATAAGTCCAAATATTTTATTTCTTTCTGTTTTTCAGCCTTCAAGAGATTGTCGTCATGGGGAATGGTGATGTCAACAATCATTGCTCGGCGCTCTAATCGGTCTATCACCACTATATCAGGCTTATTGGCAACAATAGTCCTGTCAGTGATGATAGATCGATCCCAGTACAATGTTGCACGACCATTTTCAAGAACTGGGTCGGGCACATACGTGTAGTACGGTAACTCGACAGTCACAAGGTTATGATGCCTGAGGGTTTCTCCGGGACGATGACATGCCCGACAAATGTCAATCGTGCCGTCCTTCAGGATATATTTTCGATAGTTATTCGTCATAACAACTTCATCTGTAATTGCACAGACAAACCCTTCAGTTTCTCCGAAGAGATCACCAAACCGTAGCCAGGACACAGATGCTAGTAAATCGACATCGGGCCCATTTAAGGCCCGATAAAAACGTCCATGCAGCTCTTTGCCCTTCCATATCTCCTTACGATCAGTAATATTAAGTACTGCAGCTTTGCGCCAGTTCTCTTTTCCTAGAGCAAGTGGGGTGAGTCCGTTGTCAACTGCCACCACATCCCGATGCACATCCACGTTAACGGAGAGGAAGTAATCTCTAAGATTGCATACCTCGCGATTATGGAGGGTCCTGGCATTTAAAAAACCACGACCCCCACATTTCCGCGGGATATACAATCTCATTAAGGACGATCGTGGATGGTGCATTTTATTATTATTATTATTATACTATATTTTATTAATGTGTCATCTACACAGTTGCACACCTTGTGGCACGGCAGTCAGGGGTCTCGGATTAAATTCCTGCTCAGTGCAAATACACAAAAACACTCGAGAGCAATAAATCCAGGTCACCTGAAAATCTCGGAAGCTAAGAATGGTAGCTTAGTGAAATACATTTTCTTTCTGTACATTTTTGTGAATACAATACAAAGTGACAAATAAATTTTATTACTTTCATTTAAGGAGTATATCTCGTATTTGTCTATTAAACACAATTATTTCACTAAGCTAGTATTATTAGCTTCCGACATTTTCAGGTGACCAGGATTCTTTTTCATTGGTCTGTGTGTTTCTCTGTATAAAATATCAAAGTAGGTTTATCCGTATTCTATACTTATTACAAGCACTGCTTAGTTTGATATATATATATCAAAATTACATACCTCGGCAACCAGTCTTTGCTAGGCGCTTTTTTTTTCTCAAATGTTAAATCCAAATCGTTAGACCTGTTTCCGAGATACACAAAATATACATATGTATTTATAAATATGTATACAAGAATTGCTCATTTAAAGTTATTACACAGAATATTGTATTATTATTATTATATCTTGTGTTTATTTGGAACTCATTAATGACTAACTACGTACTAAAAACAATAATAATTTATTTGAAAGCTATTCCATTTTGGTCCGTATTTCATTTTCAGTTACAAAAGAAAAGTATCATGCAGCCTACAATTATGTCAGAAATGAAGGAGAAATTTAGGGGTGTGGCAAAATCTCCTCTAGCTCCCCCTGACATCATAGTGAGACCTCCGGACCCTGAATATATCTTTGATGTAAGTTCGGTCATATGCATGTCGATAATATAATTTGTCAAGTGACGAGTGTCCAAACTTATGTTAGCTATTTTGCCTCCCATACTGGTGATTTTTTATTTAGTTGTAGGACTGCACGTCAGAAGTGAAAACATAACTTACATATACATACAGGGTGTATGTGACAATGGAACACCTTTTGAAATCACTAAAAGGGCATGACTCTAGCATACGGTTACAAAAAGAAATTTTGAAAAAAAAACTATCCGTTTACTAGTTATGACCGCTTAAATTTCCTGGTATTTTTACCTCCGTTTTTCATAAAAGCAGGTGGAATGTGTAAAGCTAAAAAATTTAATTAGTACATGTTTTTTATTAAGAAAGTAACAAAAACCTGTTGAACTTTCTTAGTTACACCACTATGAGTTGGTTTTTCGTTGTATCCTTTATCTTAAAAATGATTACACTAACAGGTATTAAACAACATATTTAATCACATTAGTTAAGGTTATACGGTTTTACTCACGTGTATATAGTTTCGGACCCGACGAGGGTCCTTTATCAAGGGGTGAGGCGTCCCACCGCGTCGGTTGCAGGCGCCAGACTCTGGCTAACCTCTCTCTGAATAACCTTAACCAATATGAATACCACTCTCGAAATATTTTATTAGAATATTTAATCACGCAAATATTGTATTAGGTCATAGCGTCCGGAAGAAATGAAACACCGGCTATTTACGACAATTCTACAGGATTTAGGAAACAACTTGATCCATATTTCTCGACGTATAGAGCATATCACAAGCCTTTTACACCTGATGAACAGTACGGCATTGGTGCTAAAGACCACATCACTTTGTATTCTGATAATAATACTCCAAAGGTAAGCTTTTGCAAACTTTCCATCAGGTGAGTTGGTAGACAAAAGCCTACCTATGCCATTTCTCAATAAAAAAAATATTTTGACGTAAAAAATTATAAGGAAGTGCTGATAAACGTTAGTTGCATGTCACTATGTCTATTGCTCTGCTAACGCACGTAGTTTTATTATTTGTTATCCTACTTTAGGCGTCCAGTAGACGCTCATGCAAACATCAATCATTATCAAAAGTCATGATTAATGAAATAATATCGACATTAAAATATCATCATCCAACCGTGAATCACTGCATTAGACGATAGGTTATTCGTGAATCACCGTTTTGATTGTGGCAAAACTGACAGCAAAACCTAACGTGTAATGGGCGCCTTATTAGCTAGGTTTCTTTTTTTGCTCATCCATATTTAACAGTTGATCACAGTTTTAAGCAGTAATCAACAGAATAGTTTCCTTTGTATAAAAAATAAACTACTGAAGAAATTAACGTTATTCAACACTTTGAAAAAAAATAATAAAATTATTCTTTACAATCTAAACTTTTAAAGCAAACTCTAAAAGTAATCTAATTAACGGTAGCAAGGTATATAACTTCACACGTCACGTTATTTCATTTATAGACCGATCGCATAACTCAGTCCTCGTCTGCGGCGTGGCACGGGTGCGGGGGAGACAGTGCGAAGCAAAAGTATTTGTGGACGGATCGGTTTCGTCATGATTGTGTTATAATTAATACTGTGCTAATATATCACATATGGTTATAGTGTGTGATGATAATAAATAAAAAATTATACGAAACTAAATACGTATGTACTTTAATAAATCTAATAGCGAACTGAGCTAGTCATAATTGCGCCTGCCGCCCACTCCCCGCGCGATCGCCTTTGTCGTCATTAGCCGCGCCTCTGTAACGTCGCAGGCAAGGTCTAAGTTAACGGGATGATCTATAGTTTCTACAAAACCTAGAGTTTTGACGTTTAAAAAATAGACTAATTTGACTTGCAGTCAAATACCGTATTCATTTTGTAGTTAAAAATGAGAAAATCTGAGCATTTCAGTACAGTATGTTCCTAAATATAGGTTAAAGGGTTCGGACCAAGACACAAAGAAATATGGATGCCTATGACAACCAAGGTACATAGAGGAGTATACGACCGCATCCATGTGAAGAAAGAATTTAAAGAAGTTGCTGCTTGTCATAATCCTGTCAATAATATTAAGGGGTAAGTGATGATCATGTCTATTAGCTCATGTCTGTCATTTCTGGTTCTAGGTTTTTAGTTAATACACACACACACACACACAAGAGATTAACTGTTTGAAACCTAATTGATACTTTTAAATTGTTAGAAAGCTATTTGACTACTATGGTTTGTTTCAAAAGACTTAAAATGACTCCTGCGCATATAACGTCAGCTCTCTATCAATTACATTTTTCGTAAATACAAACTGACAAAAAACTTCAAAGCACAGTGTCTTACTAAAAAAAAGTCAACTAATTTCATAATACAGTACAGTCAGCAACAAAAGTAAATAATTTACGGTTTTATTTCAGTGAGGTTTTATTTAGGTGAGTAACGCCGTCAAAGTTAAGGCATTTCAAAGTGTAAATAAAACATAATATTGTTGTAGTTTGACATTTCTGATTTTTTTAATTTCTATGGGTACTAGAAATAATAATAATAATAACTTCACACATCTCACATACGGCCGTCCGATACCAAACTAGGCAGAGCCTGTACTATGGTAACCAGAATATACTTATATATTTCAAATCATTTCTATGGGTACTAGAAAGATTAATAATAACTTCACACATCTCGCATACGGCCCTCTGATACCAAACTAGGCAGAGCCTGTACTATGGTAACTAGAACGTACTTATATATTTCTAAAATTACACCCAGACACAGAACTAATGATCATGCTCTTCTTATTTGTCCTGGGTAGGAATCAAACCCACGACCTCTGGCTCAGCAGTCAGTGTCACTAACCACTAGACCAACAAACCAGTCAATATTTTTTTTTTACAGAGTAAACTTTACTAAAAATTAATGTTTTATTTTCAGGGTTTTTGAGTCTGAAACACACAAAAAGTACAAGATACCGTTTGCTTGCTCACAACTGGCATCTTGGACTCATGGAGAAGCGTTCTACTTAGCGCCTTTCCCACCAAATCCCTTCCAGACTAATATTGCACCTTTCATGTATTGCAGTGATTACTGTCATATTGCTAGAGGAACAGCTCCGTCCATTGTTATTGACCAAATAGCTCCGGAAAAGAAACCGCATCCGCATTGCAAGGAAAGATTTATAGTATCTAGAGACTTTTGAAATAAAATTGCTTGATAATGCATTGCTTTATTTATTATTAATAACTTCATAAGTAACTATTGCGAGGTATGATGTTTTTGCCTATGGTTAAACCTGTAACTGGAACCAATTGAAGCTGAAAATGAAATATTTTTATTGATTAGATTGTGGATTACTATTAGTGACTACCCTTTCCTTAGAAAGTCAAGTTGTCACGTAATGGAAATAATCTCGTATTGATTATATTGATGTTCACATTTACAGTTTATAATCGTGGCTCCTATTTCAGAGCCATTTTGATACAAAATTTCATTAGGCTCCTATTTCAGAGCTGTCTTGAGTCTTGATACAATATTTTATTTAAAAAAATTAAATTAATTAAAATAAATCTATTTTAATTTGGCAATCCATTACTGAAATAATCATCCTCGCTGCAGAGTAACGAAGCAACTGCTTTTGTAGCCAAACTCCACCTGTACTAAAAATTGTTTACGACTAACTGTGGCGATTGTGGAGGAATATGTGGAAGTCTCCACAAGATAAATGACCTATTAGGACATACCGCGTAATATAGCGATGTGTTTTCTGACTCAATGATGACCGAATAGTATAAGGTACATTCTCACATTTGGTCTTGGCATAATGCGACATGTATGGCATATGCACAGCGATTAGAGACTTTAACCGTACAATAACCGGTTTTGCAGTCGTACAAAATTGCGTACGTTGTGCTATGAATATGTTGTACCTACATTTGATTTGCTAGAATAAAGAAAAGGGAATATCTTACTAACAAAACTATATAATGTAAACGAATTACTAGTACCTCGAGTACATTTTGAACAGTTGGGTTCTATTAGTGTCTTAACTTTCGAATCCGAGAGTAAGTTTAAAACTGCAGATGTATCACCTTTCGGTCTCGGCTAAAAATTTATAAAAATATACGGTCAGTATGCTTCGCAATTTTGTTAATATAATAAATAAAATAGTTCTTATTTAATGAGCTCGCGCCTCATTTAAAACTAGACAATTTCTAAAACTACATACTAACTCATACAGCGCTATAACTAGTATATTCTATGTATAACTCGCCCTAGGACTGTGGTGAATACAAATGTATACCTACACTCGTGCAATTCTGACCCAATAAAAACTTACGGCTTCAATTTAAAAAAAAATGTCGCTGGTATTCTTTTTAACAAACTACGGTAACTGACATGTAATTTACTTGAAGTGTAACGCTTTGTTTACGAGTAACATTTGGGAGGTTATCTTTAGGTAGGTAGGCTCTATATAGGTATATTAAAACTCCATCGCAACAACGACGGTCCTTCCATTTTAGGCGCAGTATGACACACCGTGTGGCTTTAGTTGGTTTCAGTCCGACATACGGCATAGATACGGAATGTCTTATAATAAAGAACTAATTCGATCGATTGGGGCAATAACCACATGCTACCCTCTTCGCCCAGTAATGAGTATCACAAATAATATAATGTTATTGATTCTCATAGGGTTTGCAATTTAAGTTTAGTATTAAATCCTGTTTGACCACAATTCAGTGTCATTTTACCAGTGGTCTCGTGACGAAGCAGTTTGCGCACGTAGGTCTAAAGCATTCACACTTATGTCTGCGTCTCTGAAACAAAGTTTTAATCAATGATTTTACAGAAATCTGTTGAACAGGAAAGTGAACGCTGCTCGGCCGAAGTTCAAGTAATCAATTGATTACTAGATAACAAACGATATATAGAAATAAGAGGAAATACTGAAAACATGATGAAATTTGGAAACTTTCTGACTGAGTGTATTGTTGTCACCACATCAAATCTCTTATTTATTTTATTAAAAATGTAGTGTAACTATAATAAAAACAAATGTTGTTTTGATGATAAAACAGTTCACTATTAAAAAAAAACAATTAATAGACATTATTACGACTAGTTATAGCGGTAACGCAACGCTTTTGATCATTGTTGAATATTGATTAATAGTAGGGTTATAAAAGGCTAGGCATGAATCATAAGCTAATAACAATCACTTGAGTGATAGAGGTACGAGCAACATAGCAGTTACTGTTATTTAGTGATTTTGATAGTTTATAGCAATAGTAGTGAGATTGTTGTTAACAGTATGTACCTCCCGCACACAAAAGACTACATACCTATACCTATAATCAATAACAGAAATACAACTGTAAATGTATGTTTCTTTTAGTAAATTAGTCCTCCTCGGGGGTCGGCTAGGGTGGATATATGCTAAAATGATAGTTCTGGTTTGGCAAACGTTCATAGGCACTGGTAACATGGCAGTTTGTAAGGGTATGCCTCTTTTTATTATTATAAGGTCGCACAAACTGTATTGCCATCGAAAACCAGATTATCTTCTTCGAGGAGTTATTCGGATATAGCATGCGCTGTTATAGGTGTTAAGTATTTAATAATAAAAAAATAAACACTCACTTTATGTTTTTTGATTTTTGGAATTGTACAGCAAGTTAAATGCTCATGCTGAAAAAAAATACACCGCCTTTTAATTCCCGTATTGTTCAGGACGCATCCTTACATTTCGAAGATTAGAGTAAAAATAATAAAACTACATCAATATATTAATACGTGAAGCGAAAACTTTGGATCGCTTTTTACGAAAATTGGGCGGACGGAGGAGTATGAAATTTCGAATGCTAAAATATTTGAACAATATTTGCCACAAAGTTAAAAAAATTCAAAAACGGGTACATACAGCTATTAGTGTCCAGTATATATTTTGACCTGTCATGGTACAAAAGTCTATACAATGACAGGTCAAGTAACATTGGCCAATGAAATAAACCATGGTCGAAATTCGCCCACCACGGGATCTCTAGTTTTAATATATAGTAGACATACACTTGTAGAAAAACGAATGGCGTATTTTTATGTGAGAACAATACTTAACTCAGATTATTTAATATTTAGTTCAGTTCATTTAATGGATTTGCGGAAGAAAAACTTTTTCAAAAACTTTTTTTATTTTGTGGAAATCCCCGCGGAAACCACACCGGGGTAAACGATGAAGATACTTATTGTACGTCGGAATCGAAACAATTGAAAAACCACACGGTGTCCCATTACAAGTATATTGTAAGGAAGCCGGTATACCTCAAGAAGGAATCTGGAAATTAAACCTTGAAAATGTGTGTTATTGCAACTTACATGACAGCAACAGCAGGCATCAGGCGAGAACATTATACGTTTGCCTTGCCAAACCTAGATTCAATTTCTTGCTTCATAGCGGGAATATTCTAAAAAACATAAAGCACATTAAAATATGTCTATGTAACCATGTATACAGAATATATAGTTGTGTCAGAGAACTCAGAGCTACGAATTGTGCCTGATTTATGGCATGCATCCACGTCACACCCCTAAACTTACATATTCACAGAAAACTATATACAGTTTTTTAAATTAGGCTTTCTAAAAAATCAAAAATTTAATTCTCCATCATGTGCAATTTCAATTTTATTCTTACTTGTTACGGTTGTTGTATGTTTACTCAGCTGTTCATCAAAACGTGTTTTTTTTTTATATCGGCATTATCGTGTTTTTATTAAATGTGCATTTTGATTTTGATATCAATACAATACTCACCCCAGGGCACACTTCATTCGTACATTTAGTATTTTTTTCTTTGTCTTCACATTTCTGAAATGAATGTTAAAGGTAGATTAGTATTACAATTAATTATTAAGACCTATATATATATTTTTAAGAATTAAGTATTATCTAATCGCATCCGGATAAACGAGAAAAGATACAGAAAATAAAATACTACTTTCTTACTTGATTGGCACCTTAGTAGTACATATAAAAATAAATTATGCCAACATAATCCGTAAATGTGTAAAGACATTATTACAAACTAAATTTTGCTGGTTTCGCTCGCATGAAAGTAATTTTTCAATCCCGCCCTGTTCTTTTCTGTACTTTTTTTTTTTTTTTATCGTGTGGAAACCCCCACGGGTCATCACCTCACCGGAGCTAACGGTAAAGTGGTATGTCGGAATCGAACCGACTAAAACCACACGGTGTTCCGTCACAAGTGGGTCTATTGCAGGGGAACCCGGGTAAACCCTAGGAAGGAGTCCTCCGGAAACCCCCGCAGACCTTGGCCGCCTCTTTTCTGTACCTACCCCTGACAACGTTTATGTCTTATATTATGTATGTATTACGTCACAGCCCTCTCCTTCATCACAACTACTTATTTGTTTATACTGCCCCCACAAACGCAATCGTTATATGGGCAGAGTCAGTATACCTGCATCAAGTTTCTCAAACTAAGGTCCCGAGACGCAGGGACCTTTATACAGTAGCTCTAACCTCCAACGCCATGGCCCTGGTACTTATTAAGGCTAGTTACCCGTATGCCTATCGGTCACAAGGTATCGCCACTCGTGAAACCATATCATTATGGTCAGTTGAGTAGTTAGATAAGGCTTAAAAGCGTAACAAATAAATAAAGTTACATTCGTAGGTATTTATAGTATTAGTTAGGATTAGGGCGAGCAAGCAGTACTTACACTCCTAGATAATATTCAACACCCCGTCATTGTTTTTTATACACTCAAGAAAATAAACTTACTTTTGGACATCTATATACAGATGGCAAAGGCACTCTTTGCCGTATCCTCGGCGCACGACACGGTGGGTTATGGAAACATCGAGATGGATGGCTGCACGGAGCTGATGGACGAGCGGGCCAGTAACATGGCATCAGGTAGGGGAAACAAGACGAAGGCGGTTGGCAATGGGGTGTATGGCTACAGGGTCTCGCTGCTGCAGGCTGTTAGACATTCAATTAAAGTTATTATCAACTAAATATCTTTTTATTATCTTTAATGCTAATCAAATTCTAGGTTTAACAATAGGTACTAATAATTTCTGTGGTATTAAAGATATACAGCTATAATAAAGTGTGTTAAGGAAGTCCGACTATTTACGGGCCCGACTACTGCCATTTATCAAAGAGCAAAGCAACCTATCGCAACGAAACACTCGTACAACAATACATTACATTTGTAAAAAGGGTTATTTAATAAGTAAAATGGGATAAACATTCGGGGATGACTTTTGAATGCATTATAATGTAGACCCCACTTATAAATGTTACAACTGTCCCGTGATATAATATGTGTATTGTGCAGGTTTAAAAAAAAGCCGTAATACAGGAAACGCGGGACTGTTAACCCTTCAGGCTAAAGTAAATACTCGTGTTACTGAATGGCAAATGATCGGCAACGATTCGACGCCTTATCCATAAAGTGATGCCTTTAAAACTACAATATAATCAATTAATCGGGTTAGTATCGTACTGACTAGGTATGCACATTTGCCTAATCGCTATAAAGGCTATGTTTCTGAATTACCACCTTTCTAAATAGTCTAAATATCTCTAGACAATGTAGTCTGGTTATTGAATTGTCCGTATCTTGAGACGACCACACCGCAAAATGAACAGGTAGCAAAATGAGTACATCGATAAAAAATAGGTGTATTCGAATACGATACTTTCTATTTTCACTTGTAAAAAAGAGATTGATAAGGCCAAGGATTTAGTTAAAATTACAAAAAAGCGGTATCTAAACATTTAAGTTATCAAAGTGAACTATTGCAAATACCATGTATCCAGTCTATATAGTAAAGATACTTCACACAGAATCGTTTTTAAGCATTAATAAATACAAAATTTTCAAATCAATTGTATATTTTCCAATATTTATTTAACCAAGACAATAAGATAATTTTGTTCTGCTCCCAAGCAAGCCTGTTAAGAAGTTTCTTCTTAAAATGTTATGGTGATAAACATAAATGCTTTTCGGAGACTGTACCATTAAACACACATCAAAGCCGTTTTACCAGTTTTGTATTTTGAATATGCAACTTATTTTGTGCCCATTTTTTTGCAAAAAATTTTTTAAAACACGTATCACCGTCACTCATAACTTCCTTGTTTTTGTTAATACACACATTAAGTTACAAGTAAGACGAGTTTCTACCAGTGCAAGAGTTATAGTGTACTATTAAAATTTCAAGAAAAGTATGGAATATATGGAAGTACGCTGCCATATTGGGCTAATATTTACACCCGCTAGAAATAAATTATGTCCGGATTATCATCCACATACACACGTATGGACATAATTTATTTCTAGATATCGCAAACATACCTCTTTTAGTTGGTTGGTAGCCTCTGGGGGCGTTCAAGAATTACGTAACGAAAATTTTGAAGATTTTTGACCCCCCCTCCCGATGTAACGCGCCGTAACGTTTTCCTGTACCCCCCCTCCCCCTCCCATAAACGTTACGTAACACCCAACTGGCATTTTTACCCAAATATCACAACTATGTTGCGCAAACTACCGGCAAGTCGCTAAATTGCTTTTGTTATTGTTTCAATCGCGTTTGCGGTAGTAATTAATAAATAAAACAATAGATTTCTAATTCGCAGTACATGCGTATTTTATTTATTCATATATTTATTTAATAAATAATCACACATAATTTAATAAACATTTGCTTTAGTTTGAAATATATTAAATGGGCTCAAAGTCGTTGTTGAAGAGTACGCGAAATCGGTGGGACATTTGGCTTTGTTGACAAAAGTGTTGCTGGCGTGCTTGATGATTTCATTGGTAACTAAAAAATAAATAATAACTGTGACCAGTCCTTTTATGAAAATCTAGGTTATGTAAATGTTATTTAAATTATTACATTGTAGCAGTAAACTAACCTGTGTAAAATAACTAAGCATTATTGCTTTCTTCTGCGTGGCCTTCACCTTGTTACTCTTGTATAACATCATTTATATGTACTATAAACTTTTCTTTATTTTTTAGTTTTTAACCGACGAAAAAAACAAGGAGGTTTTCAATTCGATCATACGGTCGAATTGAGAACCTCAATATATATATATATATATATGTATATATATATATATATATATTTATGTATGTTCAGCCCTCTCTCCGTTATTTATGAACCGATTTTGATTATTCTTTTTGTTAGATCACCCTCAAGGGTGGTCCCATGTCAAGGAGTCAGGATCTGATGATGTTACATGACATTACTTTATCAGGTATTTGCGTTCAGAAATCATCACATCATGTAGCTGAGCTGATGATGAAAAAAAAAAAATCATCAAATAAAAATCTTTTTAACAAAAAATTAAACCGACGAAAAGAACTAAAAAGCAAAAAATAAATAGCTATAAAAATTTTATAATCTTATTTTGAGTCGGCGCCAAATAATAAAATGATTAACTATACCAACGTAGAGTTGATTGTTTGGCGCCGACTCAAAATAAGTTTATAAAAATTTTTTATTGTTATTTATTTTTTGCTTTTTAGTTCTTTTGGTCAGTTTAATTTTTTGTTAAAAATATTTTTATTCTTTAGCCGTTTTCAAAATTTCGTTGGCATTTTTTTGGCAAAGTTGCGCTGACAAGTCAGCATGAGAGCCTTTATAGGTCAAAAACAGGTGATAATGCAATGATAATGTTTTCCTCTTTTGAGGACATTACAATATGAATTCACTTTAACAACTTGGTCACTGACTACAGCAATGTGCTTCAGCGTAAACACTAACGGATACTGACATCAAAAACAAAATAAAAATGACGTAACAATGCAATGAGGGATTCCCCGTAAAACATAACCGAAAAGAGTTGCCAACTTGGGAGAGTAAAATAATAAAAATGTCGTACAATACAATCGGGGGATTACCCGTAAACCATAAACGAAAAGGGATGCAACCTTGAGAGATTTTAAAACCCTAGTTTTTTTTTAAAATAAAAAACAATGTTACGTTACGCGTTGTCCGAAGTCCCCCATCGCATCGTAACGTTTTACAAGACCCCCCCCTCCCCCCAAATTGCGTTTCGTAATACTTGAACGCCCCCTACAAAAATTACATACATTGTTTTTAATGAAGCTCATAGGACTCGAATGCAGTAAAAGCCAACGTTTATTCTATTTCTGCATACTTTGAAAAAAAAAGAAGCTTAACTATAAGTTTTGAAAATAAGAAGAACAATTTTTAGTCAATCTGATTTTAAGAAGATATTTTATTTGAAAAAAGTACAACATGCTCTTAAGTTCACTTAATCATAGAGAAATGAACACACTTAGATTTATTAGTAATATTTCTGACGAAAATTGTAATGTAATACTGACTTGTAATGTATAATTTTATTATACATTACAAGTATAACGTATGAATTCTAATGTAAAAATCATCATTGTCTTTCTTAAGATTAGATTTTAATGATGTCAATAATTTTAGTTTGTTTATATATAAATACACCGTTTTAGCCCCATTAAACAATGATACTAACCCATTGTTATATTCAATGTTTTTTTTTAACGTGAGTAATTTTGACTGGTTCGGCGATGTGGTGGTTTCACGATGTAGACTTTTCGATAACCAGTCATTTTGCCCCCTAAATGAGTCTGTTATAGATATTTTGCAGACTTGGTTGTTTTAAGATTCATTCTCAATGTGAAACTGTCATCCTTGTAAACCAAGTTATCATGATACAATCCCAATTAATCATACAACCAATTTGAATATCCAAAAAATGTTTACTAATGCAGGAAATGAAAAAAAAAATCATTACGTGTCAGCAGTCAGAACTAACTTTGACTTGAATACAGCTAGAGCGCGGAGTTAACTCAGCCGGTGCAGGTTCGTAATGTGGTTTACGATTCAACTTTATCTATAATAATATTTTCATATTTTAAATATTTTTATTTATAAAATATAATAAATATAAAAAAAATCAAAAAATTTAGTAAAGTTAACCTTTAAGCCGAAGCAATTAGTGCAATCCACCCTGCAGCCGCTTGTAGGTGGACAAGGAAGAGTCTGTAAAAATAAATAAGAAGTACAGTGGAGACACTATATGAATAAATTAAGAGGGTACCGTTAAAGGTTGAAATGGAAAAAAAAAGGATTTTAAAAGACCGAAACTCCTTTTCATCTAATAATGTATTTTCATGTATGTGCCCACCGAAGCATTATGCAAATAAGCATAATGCATTACTAATGTACACTGTATACACTGTATATTTTGTTTGTTCTTTCTTTTAGTTTTAGTTTTTTTTAGTTCATCTGTAAGGTTAAGGTAAATCCTTTCTTTTTTCATAAGAAGACAAATTTAGTTAATTTTATACTCCTTCTAGAATTTGAGAAATAGGTTTAATTATATAATATTATATTATGGACTCTATCCCGCGCGAAGGATCAGCGCAGGAATTCCGCCAATGTCAAGTGTTTTATAACTAAACAAGATAAATAACAAAAACGTAAAAAAATGTTAAAGGGGTTTTAATGTTACTATAGTAAGTAAATTGTAATGACACTTTGGCTACTGACAATCTTTAGAGCCCGCTAACTCAATTCGAAGACAAACTCCATTTTGCCCTAGATTTTTTTTTAGACTTGAAATAATACTTACTTACCCCACAAACGATGCATGACCCTGGCGGTGCTAGGCATGTCGAGCACTGAAAAATAAAATTAGGACAAGTTTTGTGATAGAGTGACATTTTTCATAAAATTATGGGTTTAATTTTATTTTAAATTAAATTAATATAGTTACGGATGATGCGCACGGATCCGGTTCCTGGAAATAAAACATTCCTTATAATGATTCATAACATTAGCTAATTAATTTATAAATATATTATGTATTTTATGTTTTACTAGCAGTTCCCGCACGGCTTCGCTCGCGTGTACATATTCATACATTTTATAACATTCAACCCTAATTCTTTTTCCGTAATAAAAGTAGCCTAAGTTACACCAGTTATCTGCCAGTGAAAGTCCCATGGAAAACGGTCCGCCCGTTCCTAAGATTAGCCGAAACATACAGAAAGACAAACTTTAAAAACTGATTTTAGGCATATAATTGTATGAGCTTAAAAAAACCTTATATTTTGATATTAAAAACATACACTTCAATTTTATTTATTTGTATTGATTAAATTTTTATTTTCTAGTGCATTCGCAAGAAAACCAATAGAGCTTGTATTGGAAGCTTTATATTCATAGAGATATAATAAATGCGTGACTATTATTAATAGTTGAACTTAACCACAAGGAGGTTTTCTGAGTAAGAACTCTGGTGTTCAGCTAGAAACTTGAAACCGTATAAAGCATCTTGGGGAGCGGAAGCGGCAATAACTTTCTTTCTTTCGGGAAGTTTTGCTGCTTCTACTATCCTGCCGACGCTGAAGTGTCCCTATATTTATTCCCCCAGTCCCTGGGTCGCGAAGGGCGTCACATACATTTAAACAACGGACACAAAACACACCCAGACTAGGGTCAACTATTTGTGCATAACACAAATGTACGAGGGAGCCATGTGGGATTTGAACCCAAACTCGGCGCGGCGTAGTAGCGGGGCGACCACTTAAACTATTGCGCCATCCGTACAGTCTGGTTTGGTACATATATTAGCTGTGTCAAGCCGCAACTCTGGGAATGAATAGGGAGGGTGGGTCTTGACGCAGAGCGTACTATAGTATAGTCGGTTCAACTCTCACAAAATTGCTTCATCGTGCTCTCGGCAGGTTACTAGCCGGATGATTCAACACGAAGAAAAGATGAAAACAATATAATGCGTGTAAGAAAATATTGTATTTGAATGAGGAATAGAACAGTAATTTAACTCACGGCAATTGTGAGAGCACACATTGCTGAACGTGCACAATAGGCACAGTTTATGTCAAAACAACAACTTCTACATCCACCGCACTGAAACCAAATAGATTGTAAAAATATTTAATATTCGATATTCGATAACTAAGCCAGTAGTCACTTCAGTTCTCAATAATACCTTCAAAGACGACGGTAAATCTGTTTTACTCTGAAACCAAAAAATTTACAATTAATACCTGTTACATGTTAAAATTTTATTGTACTAAATTTGAACTTACCATATTGTTACAACATCGCTTGTTGCAACATATTTGAACTATTGCAGTCTGATGGAATACAGCTTTTTCGTCTTCTTTATTAGTACGCTTTTGTTTAGATGGTCTAGATCCAATAATGGCTATACTAGAGAGGCCAAACATATTGTGTTCTTTGTCCAAACGTAGAATGGTAGATAGATATTTATCGTCATAGTTGTCACGTTTATTGACAACGCAGTCGGAATTCTTACTACACGAGCTTGTACTCGATGTTGCAGGCGATAGTGATGGTGAACTGCAAATCAAAATTGCTTTTGACAACATTATAAAATTAGTTGTAACAGTTTGTATTGCAACAGTTTTCAACATGTTTTCGCTATTTTCAATTTCAATTAAATCACCAAAATCTTTATTTCCCCATTTTATAGGTTCCTCTTCTCTTGTCTTTTATTCTTGCACCTGTCAGTGCGTTCAATTGGCTGGAACGAAATCACATTTGTGTATTTCGTGTTAAAAACAAGTATTTATATTCTAAAATACAAACCTGGAATCAGGTCCACTCTCATGATCTTCGGTTAACCACTTCATCTTAGTTAACTTCAGTACATTTGGGTTATCACAGCTGATAAAATTGCTATCCTCATTTTCAGTCTCGCTGACTTCCCCCGAAGTAGTTGTTGGCTGATACAAAATTGGTATTGTTAAAGCAGCTATTCAAAGATACATCTACATCGGCAATCAAATTTAATTTTATATAAAAAACTGTTTTACGTAAGGTGTGATTGAATCCATTTCACGATTTTCCGTTTCATCTGGTGAGTCAGTTTTCAATGTTTCAACAAGTTCATGGACAGCTTTAGTTCTTTCTACTTGGATGGCTGGTTCTTCTAGCTGATTTACCTAAAATTGTGTCAAATCGATCGAATCACTTATATTATCTTTTCATGTATTACCAGGACAATAATTAGTAAATACCTCATTACTCTGCTTGTTCGATAATTTAAACGGTTGACATTCTGGAGATAAGGCCTCTGTGGGTCGGAGATCATCGACAAGACACACATAAGTGAAGAAAACATTTTGTTCAGAAGCACTGCTTGTTAGTTTCATTTTGTCTGTTGAAAATACTTTGGTGTGACGATGATGGTGGCAGTCACGTGTGTCTGTCATTTTGCTTCTAAGCAACTAAGCGAGATTGTTAATCTGACAAGTCATCTGAAAAATATTCCACTTAATCGAACGTTTAAACACTAGATCAAATTAGAATTTAGGTATACAACATTATGAATTGATCCAAGAACGAGAAAATATTACAGAAAATAGTTATCATGCCATGTTTGTAAATGTTGACACTGACACTGATTTAAAAAAAACCTTGTTCTACATATTTTTTCTTTTCTGTTTTTGGTTTTTTCACCTATCCATCACACGGAGCATAAATAAAAATACTAGCTTATGTAACTATACACTTTGGTTCAAGATTCTAAAGAGATCCTCATGTTACTACGGTAGCCTTTATTAGTGTTTAACTCGTGCCTCACCTACACTTCCCAGTTTGTCTGACTTCTTTAACATGCTATGAGAATCCCACTTGTTATATCGAGTTCCTCTGTACATCTAGTCAACATATCTAGCAAAAACACTAAAAAGTGTTAATTTTTTGTACTCAAAAATATCGTGGAACCCGTAAAACAATGGACGAGTAAACCGAATAATATGTTAAATAGGATCACGTTACAAATTTATGGCCAGCTAACAATGGTGCTGTCATTCCTAAAATCCGTGCGTTGTAATTGTATGAAATTGTTTCATTATCTGATTAGGAAGTCATTTTTTCGTGTTGTCTATACAATGTGGTAGTCATGGTGTGAACGAGCGGGCTTCGACCTCTGTAGCCGCTGCGGGTTACGCTTACGGCGGTCTTTCTTTTGTGAGTTCAATGATATAAATCGAGCCATAATACTTATAGTCCAAGAGCCTGTAATCGCCAGCCCTTCGTCATTTTATAGAAGCTGAAAGTTTTTCTGCTCATGTGCCCAACAGAAGTAAGAACGGTCGGTGAATATGAAGTTTGGATCATGGTGGCTTTGGCAGATAAGAAGCAGCAATGCAAAAGGCGAATTAAAATGATACCTACTTTCTTCATTGTATAAATTTTAATTTCTTCATATTATTTTCAGGATAATATTAGGGTAATCACGTCATTATAAACACATATCATATTATAAAAGATGAATTTTATAAATGTATGTCACTTGAGTAACTATTAACATACTGTTTCCTAAGTAACCAGACATTTTAAACACTTGTAACACATTTTCGTCCAGTCCACCCGTGACCACGATCGGTGCAATTTGATCGAAACGTCGGGTAACCAAAAAATATATTGTATCTTTTAAAATATTACCGCGATTTAGCCCGAGTTACACATTCTTAACATTTTCGTTCGATCGATTCGATTGTCTGGCGGCCACGGGCTCTTGCTCTATTACCCAAGCTGCAATCGATATATACATATTATATCGAATGTGTTGACAGATACTAGTCAAGTCAACTAAAAGGCGAATTTGAAAAATTATCAAAATGTTTTTGGTTTATGAGCCTATAGTATACGATTTTTACAAACGGGCATGATTGAAAGAGTTTATATTTTTAACTATAGTGTTTTAGTAGTTAGTATGTAAAAAAAACTACATTAAACGAAGAAAGTAAAAGTAGACTTTCTATTTCATATTTCACATGACTAAGTGTAAAAGTATAATTAAATTTAGTCTACTAAATTACAATTTTATTTCCTATTATTTTTTAACTGGGTCTTCACAACATATATCTGGGAAAAAACAGACATTGTTAAAGTCCAGTGTCCGCGGTAACCTAGTGATGTGAACGACACCAAGCATACAAAAACTTACAATAAAGGAATAAAAACTGATTTGGCTGAGATACCGTGGTCTTTGTAATACTGCAACTTTTAATACTGTTAAATCGACAGTTACATTTTTTTTAAAATGAGGTATTAAAATTTTACTTCAGTGTGATCGTTATTCTGTGCCATATATTTTATTGACGATTTTCTGGTAAAAATGTCTAAATTCATAAAACAATGGAAGCTAGTAATAATATAATAAACATATATATAGGATATTTCACCTATTTCTATTGTTATTAATGTTATGATTGTCCAAAAAGAAGTATATAATATAACAAGCAAAAACACATTTTTTATGGTAAAGCAGTGACCGTAACATACGTTATCCTAGCTCACTATATATGTGTATTTAGAAAATATTAATACAATTTTAGAAAGTTTAATGTATAATAAATATTTCTTTTGAAATAATCAAATTGGCATCTTTGTTAAATTAGTGATCTGAGATCGTCTAAACTAATACCACAGATCACTAAGTAGTTACTACGCTAGTACTATGAAGAAGGTATTTGAGTTTCAATAGTAACCAATGCACTACCTATCGAAATAAGAAAAGCTCAATCAATAAACGCATTCAAAGCAATGGTGAAAAGTCACTACCTAAACTCATAGCTCCATTAGCAGGTATAAGTACTGTAACTATCTGTCAATTGTTGTTTTAATGTTTATGTGCTGAATATTGATAAAATGTATTCTCTCAGTATATGATTATTTATATTATTACTTCGGTATGTATGTAAGTATATATATGTATATTGTATGTATATGTATAAATCTGGGTATATGTTTGCTCTGTATGTATGTATATTTAGATGTAGTACACCGATAGCTACCACTTACTCCAGTCACTAAATCCATCCTAAGGTTGTCTGGTAGAGATCGCTCTTAGCGATAAGACGGCCCATTGCACCCAACACTAACATTAGTATTAAGATCATTAAATGATCATTATATATAGAACTACACATTTTGTAGTTCTATATATAAGGTGTACGATAAAGCATATTCTATTCTAACTCAATATTATCAATCAATGATTATGAAAAACAAATAGTTTAATAATTATAAAAATGGTTATTTAATGGAAGAAATAAATAACATAAGAACTATAAGTTAAAAACAGAAACAAAAGCTTCTTAAACATTAGGATGATACTATAACAGATTTACTTCGATGCTCTTCTGCGCCGTTATGCAATTTTTTATTAATACCTTACAAGCATATAAACTTTAACTTGAAAATCAATGATTAACCGGTATATATAAACATAACAAAGCTGAATACTTTATTCCTTTTGTTTTGCTTGAACGAACTTATCTAAGAATTGAAAACTCCGCTTGAAAACAAAATTGCGTATTGTAGCGTAACACAGCGTTTTATTGTGGAAGGTTAGTTAGTTATACAGGGTGTATCTGATGATGGAACACTTACTTAAATCACTGAAAGGGCATGACTCTAGCATGCAGTTACAAAAAGATTTTTTGAAATAAAAAACTATCTTTTCTAAAGTTATGACCGTTTGAATTTCCAGGTATTTTCACCTCCCATTCTTATAAAAGCAGGTGTAATGTGTAAAGTTAAAGATTTTAAATATAACATGTTTTTTATTTTCGAATTATTCGATCTGTTATTGAGCAAATCCATAAAAACTAAGTTCAAAAATTATGCTGGGTAGTTTTTATAGATTTTCTCAATAAGAGTGAACACAGCTGGAACTTTAACCATTAACGACTTACACTGTTGGCAAGTATGGAAAGCGAGATGTAAAATTCATATTAAAGGCGAGTGAAACCGGGGGAATAGCTAGTAGTAAATAAATTTAAGTACTTATTAATTAATTTATTTGTATTTACCACGGTAGCACTGTGTAGACGAGTAAGCGTGTGTAGCTGTGAATCCTCGGGGTGAATCACGCTACGACATTGACCAACAACCGTGGGACAACGTTACCTAAAATAATTATGGTTTGTTTAGTAGTAATTGTTTTTTTCATCAACTAATTTGGTACTCATACATAGTTTACAGGTTAATATTAGAATATGATGTAAATTAAAATAAATTCAAAGAAAATTCGTTAAGAAATCTACTAGCTCACTTTCCTATACTCATGGTCATGTTTGTTGTTGAGTTTGAATAAATATTAGGAATTAGCTCTTGCTACTATCCCTACGGATTTTTTTTTTTCTGTATGAATATGTCCTGTTCTGTACCCCTGGCAAAGTGTTTGCCTGAAAAAAAAATCACATTCACATTTATAATATTAAGTTAGGATTCAAAATGATGTCTTTAAATTTATTAATGATTTTAATTTTTCATATAAACCCTGAAAATTCAGTACATACACGACCGAATATATCATGTAAGAATTTGGTGGAGTAAAAGTAGTCATATGCTACTTGCTCACAGGTATACATTTTTCACGACAAATTTAGTGCTTTCAAATCTTTCCTGCTTCATTACATTACAACCTTATGTGACCTTTGTAGTTAATTTAAGTTTTATTAATTTATAATTTATTTTTTTATTTGAGTTGTTTTTGTCCATATTTCACTTCTAATGGATTCTTTACAAATTTACATTTAAATCCAACCTTAACCTATATTGAAAACGAAACATTGGTGCCGATTCTATTGTCAGACTCACTAAACTAAAACCAACTTCATTTCTTCATATGAAATCAACCTTGTCTTCTTCGCAACAAGGTCTATTTGTTACTGGCATCTATTTCTCAGCCCCACTAAATTTCACTAAAACCTGTCAAAGTATACTCAACTTTATTTCCACGCAGCGAGAGTCCCCATTTATTCAAAGGCCGTATAAAAACTTATTCACAACGAACTAAGATGACGTTATTTTAATCGACACCTACGAAGACGCTTACTAAAAACACAGAGCAAAAGAGATGGCATTCAACGGATAGTGGCTCTCGCTACGTGGTATTAAAGTTTATTTAAGCGTGTCAGACTTTAGTCGACAAATAAATTGCTTATTTCGATAGCGACGTATGTTACCTACATGTTTATATTTGAAATAAGACCTTGTTTCGAAGGGTACAAGGTTTACATCTTGTATAAAGAAAATTTAGTCAATCATAGTTAAGAGAGAAATTCAACAGAATTGACACCATTGTTTGTTTTGAAAGTTATGTATAGTTGTAACTGGACTTCAGGTTCGCTCACTGTTTATTATTAGGGCCATTCTTTGTATATCTTGATCTGTTGTCTGTATCTGTACCTATTAAATAAAATAAAAATAAAAAAAATGATCAAATTAAATAAGTTTATTTTAAGGGATTAAATTATTTTTAAAATAATTTTGTGATGCTGATAATAACAAGAATAGTTAATAAGAACGAAGTAGAGGGAGTATTAGATAATAGACAACAGGAATCATACGCTTATTATAAGAAAAAAGGAAACTAGAGTGTAGTTAACCGATGTATATCATGTCGAACAAAGTGATACCGCAGATTGACTACCTCTGAAACGTGGCGATTGAAATGAAGGCTTTGTAGCGTATCATTTTTGTTGTGAATTCACCAACGATGCCGGCTGTCCCATCCTTTAGTTACGTTAACATAATATTTTACTAATCATCTTGTTATATTATCAGTGTAGGTACAGTGTAAAAGACAGGCTTAAAAATGAAAATGAGTAATAAACTGTATTTGAGTGTGTGGTTTCTGTGTATTTGTCAATGGAGTGATGCTGAATTTGGGAGTAAGTAGTCTTAAATACATACAAATAAGTTCCTTTGTACTCGTATTGTGTGTTAAGACCTCAGATGAGACTACGTATTTTTTTTTTACTGTTTGTAAAAAAATTAGGACAAAAACAGTTTATCTTTCATAAATTCTATAATGAGTTTGCATAGTTTAATAACGATAGAAGTTATCTAATTTAATTACTAGAACTTATCGTTACCATAAATGTATCTCTTTTCTTTCCTTTGTTGCGTTAAAAGTGTAATGAATAATAAATAAAAATGGAGTCTGTGTCGGGGTTATTTCTGAGTAATTTCATATCATTGAATTCCGGCAAAGCTCTTAATAAAGCAAACGGCCTGGTGAAGGTACGACTCCATCCAAAACTCAGTCCTGCTTTTGGTCGAGAGGAAGAAAATCTCTGTAAGGAATTACCGCTCTTGCACAGTCCCTAGAGAGACCTCAATTTGATAAACTTACAACCCTGACCGGTAATGGATTGAAAAGAGGAAAGTAACCCCTTCGGCTATTGAAGTGGCTTAGAGAAGAAGGACGGTCGTGTTAATAATTGGTTCACTATGCTTCGAACAATGAGCGTTTGTCGTTCGGTAAAATTCACGGTAATGTCAAATTGATTACAGCAACGTACAGTAGTTTCTAGAAATAGGACACGAGTCTGATAGTGCTGATTACCACAGTTGTTTTGTATGGTGAATAACACTTTCAGTCCTAGCGCCGGTCCACAGGAACCGAAATTAGAAGGGTATTTTACAATTTACCTACAACTTGCAGTAATATAATTATTGTTAATACATATTGTCACAGAAAAACATCATAAGTAACACACGAAATAAATAACATATAAACATTGTGAGTGCGATGAGTCAATCAATATTTACGATAAGTTCCATTCGTAAAACACCTAAGTATATACATAATGGTTAGTGCTCTTCCTGATTTCTGAATAATTAGCAATAATAATAATTAATAATAACTTGACTCATATCACACACGCCCGACTTATCCCAAATAAAGCAGATCCTATTATACTATGGTATAAACAAACTGCTAATAAACATATACATATTATAGATAAATTACACCCAGACACAGAACAAATGATCGTGCTCATCACGACCTCTAGCTCAGCAGTCAGGATCACTAACCACAAGATCAGCAGGCCAGTCAATAATCAGAGTTCTAAAGTGGAGACTGCGTCAAGGGAAACGTATTGTAGGACAACCTGCGGCCAGGTGGAGTGACGATCTACGCAAAACGGCGGGAAAAAACTGGACGAAGAGAGCCGAAGATCGAACTCAGTGGTGTAAATTAGGATAGGTCTATGTCCAGCAGTGGACGATGAAAGGCTGATGATAATGACGAGACAAGTTGCCATATGTCCCGGTATCCTTACTGGGTCAGTAAGGATAACGATTCGCCAGCAAAAACTGACTGCTCTAGTAGAGCTATTTTTGTGTAACTTTTCGGCAAGTCCAATTCGAGCAGAAATCTGACTTAGCTTACCTCCATCTGTTATTACCATATAATATACATTGCAACGAAAAAGAAAAGCTTCAGAAGTGTCTGAATTTAACGCAAAATTACGCGATTTATACGCAATGTTCATTGCGTATAAATCGATCGATCGATCTAGCAACTGTACGCCTTAATTTGTGAGTTATCTCTGCCTTAGGTACTCTGTTTCTAGCTCATTTATTGCCATAAAGAGCGTTAGAGCTTAAACTTAATGTGTTTCTAGCATTAGAATGGTTCTATAAATTGTAAAACAAATAAACCATGATATTAATTGAATACATTTCTGAAGACAATTAATTAGCGCTTAACGAAGGGAAACTAAACTACTTCGAACTAACTCGAACTGTTTTGAATTTCAACTGACCCTGCATTGTGATAATAATCGATAAGAGAACTTTCTTAGAAAGTTCTCTTATCGATTATGATCCTGTATCGGGATTGATTATTTTGTCTAGTCAGAGGACATTACACATCTTTCTCCACACATTTAGGTATAAGAACTAAAGTAAAATAACAGTAAGGAAAAATTAAAGTGAACCTTATGTATTTTCGATTTTATTTTCGTGTTTCACGGGTTTTACCACTTACATAAAAAAGTCAAACGTTGACATACAATTTGTGCAAATAATGCGTCCAATAATTACATATGATAGCTATAGCTTCAATGAGAGTTGAATTATAGGCGATAACATCAGATCTCGAGGTCGTATATGACAGCTAACAATTTACTGCAACATTGCCGATGGCTGTTATTATTACAATTCTATAACTATTGCGATGCACGTTACGTGGGCTTGGGATCATGCCATCGGGTTTTTGCATTTAGAACTGATGTATTTAAAAATATCAATTGCGAGCATATCGCAATGCATGAAATGGAGACCATTTCATGCATTGCGATATGCTTGCAATTGATATTTTATCACATTTGTCTTTACTATTCCAAGTATGGCATTTTCTGACAGTTCATTTTGTTTATAAATGTCTCTAAAGTCTTAAAAATACAAGTTCCTTTTTAAGATCTCATTTATTCAATGAGAAATGGAACCGGAAAATGTAAAAAGTGACTATCATAGAATTAACCTGGTTCCTAACAGCTTTTAGCTTATTGTATTACAATGTTTTGAACAAAAAAATATTTTACAATATGTAAATAAACTTTGTAACGATACGATAACTTTGTACAATACTCATGCACCAGAATACATGGGCTTAAATAGTACAAAAAAAAAAAATATAAACAGCCGAATATACTTAGAGCCTCCTCCTTTTTTTGAATTCGGTTAAAAATAGATGAAAATTGCAAACGCAAAACAAATGAATGACGAAATATAATCGTTGTAAGTTTGACGTGATATAAAATCAGAAAACACAAAAGGCAGACACTCGTTAAGCCTAGATAAGGTAAACACTGGCACAACAAATTACCACGAAACGCTATAAAGTACATTTCCAAGTGCAAAGCTGATTATTTCCCTTGTCATAGAATGCACCCTATAAAGCAATCAAGATGATCACATCTATTAATTATCCTTATTGTTTAATGAGTTACCTGTTTATTTTTCTTTGTTTGTTTAATTTCATAACGTAACAATCAATATTACCTAATATATTGTCATACAGACTAAGATGACGACAAATGTCTAATTTTCTAAGCAAGTATTAAAATAAACTTAAAGCAATATGGGATCGTTTTATCATTTTGACATTACAAACAGACATTATAGTGTATATCTCTTAAGGAAAATATCTCCTCTCTTCCTTTTGCTAAACGGTAAAACAGGCGGAGCAATAGTCAATAATAAAACATTTTTTTAAGGTTTAAACAAGTGACGATCTATTAAGTAATTGTCTCATATACCTACTTCAATTGCTTCTAAACTGCTCAAAACCATTGGTTTTTTTACATCCTTCTACACAGGTTAACTTCATTCAAATGTAGGTAACATTTGAATGAAGTTAACCTGTCCAAATAAGATTCCACTACTAGGTAATGCAACCTGGGCGTGGTTTATCTCAGGATTGTTGCTCAATGAGTCCATCAGTCATAGCGTTATAGCTGACTTACATTTTTAAACAAGAAATTATCAGGTTTGTATTTATGAAACTGAAAATAAAAGGATTTTTCTTCTTTAACAAAATTATACATAATTATAACTAAAGACTATGAATATATCTAAACATTCTAATTAATATTTACACTTAGGACTATTTACATGTATGCGTTAAAGTACTCTGCAGCATCGCCCACTGGTAGCGTTTCCAGAAGGCCAGCAGCATTGCCACGTGAATGGCAAAGCGAATTCTCTGTGCAAGAATAGCCCTGCCTTCTGCTTCTTCGATCACTCCCTTGGCTCATTCCTTTTAAATGGAACGAGCACTGGGACCATGTCTTTGGAAGATGTGATGGCGTGAGGGTGCCGACGCTAAATGCCTCACACACCAAAGGTCTTCCCATCTTCCATGGCAGTAACCATTTGGTCTCTTCCCATCGTCTCGTCGAAGCTCATGGCCATGATGTCCGAGACTGTCAACAGCTTCTCCAAAGTGACAAAGATGCGGAGTAAAACAAGGATATATTGGGCGATGGAAGTGCTTGGATCCATAAGCCTGTTTCCCGTTCTCCCACAGCCAACAAACGAGCGCGTTCTGCAACATCGGATGATATGTTAATTAAAGCATTCCTTTTTAAAATGCATAGCGATGTGTCCCATTACCTCTGAGAGAATGGATTAACAGGTTCGAGAGTACTGGAACAAGTCACCCGCCAAGCATTTATGGCATCAGTCTTGCAGGACTACAGAATTAACCACTATGTTTGTTAGAATTTTCTTGGTTTAAAAGTTTTGTTATTATCAGGTTATTTAATGTATGTATATATTTGTGTATTTTCACAGGCCTGTTGGTCTAGTCACGAACCCGTGATGCTGTCTGCTCAGCCAGAGGTCGTGGATGCGATTTCTAACCATGCCAAATATTTATGTGATGTGCACGATGATTTATTCTGTGTCTAATTTATCTATAATAGTATATCTTTTTTTCTTATTATGAATCGTTTTACAGGCATATCGCTAAGCATAGGCATGAAATCAGACATGGATGATGAACAAAATTTAAGTGTCAGGGTAAGTACAAACATGTCTTTCTAACTCCATATTTTTTGTCCAATATCACGACTCTAACTATTTATTAACGATGTTTCAATGGAACAAGCTTGATCGTGTTCACCTTTGAAGTGTCACACTTTTTATTCCATGTTGTGGCACTGAACCTGGTAAAGTTGTGTAATTTCAAAGAAAATAATGTTTATAGCATCGAAATAAATAAAAGTAACTTTGTTCTAATTTTGATGTATTCGTAATTTATATTGGCTGAAATAACAATTTTATTTCAAAAGTTAAATATTATTACTTTGTACCTAGGTACTGCTCAAGTTAACTTAGCAGTTCTGAGTCTGACAGCATATATTTTAAAATTTGAATTGTCTTCTACCCTCGGCTTTCTAATTTAAAAGTTAATTGTATTTTAAGTATTTTAATTGTTTTTTAAGCAACCAAAGGTGCCGATAAACTCAACAATAATACAACATTGTGCTTGTAGTGCTAATATAACCTTGCTGGTTAACTCCGATTCCAGCTAAATCTGTTACACATCACAACTCTTTTATAAATATAAAAAAATAAAATAAAATTTTATTATTTAAGTGTGTTGAAATGTTTATAGTCATTAGAGGACTAAAGACTAGTTTTTACGTGAATTGAATATTCAAAATGTGGTACTTCAGGTTGATTGAAAATGAGTTTCTTTATTTTACAGGCGCCGTGTCCACCACACACATCATGTGTACCTATCAGCTCATGCCCACTTTTAGAAGATCTAATGGATTTTGCTTGCTTCTCTTCCGATAAGTAAGTGTGTGATTATTGTCTTTATTTATCTTCATTAATTTATTTTTAATAAATTATTTTATATAATTATGAAATAATTAAAAACAAAATAAGAACTAAAAAACGTTTTAAGCGTTCTTTTAAGTGTTGAAATTGGTTATGTATACAATTGGTTAAGAAGGAGTTTTAAGGGTAGAAATCGGTACTAGAATTACGTTACTAGAAGTCTCAATAAAAACAATCTTGTAAAGTTTCAAAGATTATTATGGTGATTTAATTACGTATTTTTAATAGTACAATTAATAGCGCATCAAGTTTATTTCTAAAGTCACTAGACACGACGCTGACGCCTTTTTCTAAATACTAGTCTTTCCTTCATTTGTTGAAGTTACTCCTTTCTTACCAGATATTTTCACCGGCTCAATCAGTTAATTTGCAACAACGTGAATGGTCAAGATTATGTGTGTTGTCCATCGTGTGACTGCGGACGGGTCTATCAGGCAGGCACCGATCACTGCGGACAGAGCATGGTACGAGGAGTCGACTATAATGGTCTAGGAAGACATCCTTGGGTCGCTAGAATTGGATTTACACGTGAGACCATTTCATATGAGACTAATTATAGCATTACATTAGTATATTAAGTTTATGAATTATAGTATGTTGGTGAATAAAATATTTGAAACTTTGTGACTATAGCTTTTGAATGTATGGAACATCAGAACAAACGAAAAGGAAAAATTTTAAGCGATCTGATCTTTTTATAATGAAGTTAAGTTCCCAGTCAGGTTTGTCGAAATTCAAGTAAAGAGTCCGGTATGCTGCAGATAGGACAGTCGGGAAATATTCACTCTCAATTTCTTCCAGCAAGGGATGTGTAGAGCCGATTTTAATGACCTAGCTATTCGTGAATGTAAATAACGTTGTTGTTGTTCCACTTGTTTACGCTACTAGCTACTAGATAAATAGCAATAAGCAATAAGATACAAGTAAAACAGACAAGTAATTTAGACAAGACAGTAAATTACATAGCAATGAATATGATTATAATATTTCTGATTGAAAATTTTGGCGGACGGAATGGATATACCATGTCTGTTTGTTACACCAACTTATGTATATATTTATTTCTATTTTTTTCATGAAATTTTGCATACACATTGCCAGGGACACAGAGAAGGACATAGGGTACTTCTCATCTAGAAAAAAGTACTGCTACCGAGGGATGAAAAAATACTTCTACTCGAAAGAAGCTGCTAGCAAATGTTAGGCTGATAATAATAATTTCCTTAATTTTTATTTGAATACTTAGTCACATTTTTAAACGAACTATTCGACTCCAAATGCGCACTCGCAAATAAATAATGCTTTTTTGTCATTAAAATTGAATTTTTAGCCAGTATAAAGAAACATGCGAGCTGTAAAATTATCACAAGGAAATAAAATAAAAATTGAAAAATATCTACCGCATTTTACGCTAGCCGTAAAAACGGTTGATATTTTGAATTTTTTTATTGCATAACTTCAATCGAACACCATCTTCTATCATTACTATATAAACAAGCATTGTTTCTATTATAGATAAAGATACGGGCAACGTGAGGTTTGCATGCAGTGGGTCTATCATAGCCAAACGTGTCGTGTTGACTGCCGCTCACTGCGCTCTAGCTAAGCCGGAGGGATATAAGCTGTAAGTATTAATTTTCCTCCATGGAGTTGTTTCTAGACAACTTTTTACAGTTTTGTTTCCTAACCATAACGGTAAATGGTACGTGTACTCGGGTATTTACTTCGAGTATACTTTTTTGGGTCCTAGTAAAGAACTTTTAACGCTATTTTAAAAGCTCTTGAGATAACTGGGGTACTGGGGATACTTAGTATGCTGTTGAAGAAGAATCTCGCTCCTGTAGTTTACTTAGACGTTCTATGTTTCAACCCATAAATTGTGCATGAATATGAGTAGGTATATTCACCAGGAGCGTCGAGAAGCACTCATCATAGATTTAAAGTAGCAAAACTCATACAATAGTTTTCTGGTTTCCCTTTTGCAGGTCCACAGTAGAGGTAGGCGAATTTGATATCGGACGCAAGTCTGACTGCAACGATTACTTCTGCGCGCCTCCTACACAAGCTATTAAGGTGGAGAACGTTATTGTACATCCTGGGTATGAACAGAAGATATTCAGACACGACATAGCACTTATTGTGCTCAAGGATGAAATTAAGTTTTCGGGTATAAATACATTTTTTTACTTAATTCCATACTTAGCTACTTAGCTCCTTTCCTACTGTGGTTTTATCTGTAAGTAGAATGCAAAATTCTAGTATTTTTAAATCAAGACGTTTTAGTAATTTTTATAGTTTATCAAAACTAGTATTAGTACACTATTTAATTTTCTTATAAAATTTCTTAAGACCCAGCAGGAACTAACCTAACATTTCTCAGGGCAGTTAAATTTTACCTCAGCATCTTCATGTCACTTAACTCTTTGAACTGACACCTTTAGAATTTCATTTTAAACTCTTGTATATTTAGATTACATTTCTGCATTTATCTTATTACATAAGGTGGTAAGTCTCAACAGGGTTAATTGTCTAACCGGGGAAGTACCTTTAAGAAGAACGCGGTTAAAAAATACTATGAAGCGTTTTGTAGTATTGTTGTTGAGTGTGGTTGCCAGAGCTCTTGGAAGATAGGGATAGGCAACGCATGAGTAAAATAAATGCGGTTAGGAATGTTTATAAGCAGGTACCGGTAACCACCAGGCGGGTCTTTGGTCACGTTCCTATCTGGTTATCAAAGATCAGTTAGTAACGTGGAGTAAAGGCACATTCCTTGAATAAAATAGCCGAATCGATAGATATGTACATATATTATTTACAATCTACAGCTACATCCATAAAACAAGTCTTGACGAGTTTATTTATACAAACTTTATACGAAGCACTTCCATTTTCATCTGCCTCTTTTATTACATAAACTCATTAACCTGACATTGAACTGTCCTTGCACAGTTCACATAATTCCGGTGCTGTCATTCTAATAACATTTCATTCTTTTTTATTTCCAGTGACAGCAGGACCGATCTGCCTGAATGATAAACCGGAAATCGTGATCAACGAACGTGCTACGCTTGTTGGATGGGGGAAGTTATCCGGACAAAGCAATCTGGTCAGTTGATGCCATCGGTGTGATGGTTGATGCGTATCGCGTGGAAGTCATGTCATAAGGATAATTGGTCCAGCCTCGTGACTGACCGTGAATGTTGAATTGTTAATAATTTTAAGTGTTTTGATGTTGTGAAAATACTAGACAATCAAGCTGTCATTTTGATTGGAGCAATACAATTTTAATAGTACATCTACTATTTTGGATTCCAATAGGTTCACGTCGGTTTTACCCGTCGGTGGTTATATCTCATCAGTTACATAATAATAATAACTTGACACATCTCACAAATGGCTGCCTGATTCCAAACTAGGCACAACAATTTATATAATGATGCGGTCTAGGTCAGAGCAAGACGGTAGCAAATAGGAATATTTAAATAACCGTTATACTCATCAATTCCACCCACCCGGTGTAGGTATACATTTTTCTATCCTAACACACTGTTTATTCAGTCAATGGCAAATCGTAATCATCTTAAATTCTTTGTTTATATGTATAAGCAGATTTCTGATAGAAGGATCTCCTGAAGAATTATTATAAGTCTATCGCAATTTACTCAGAGCTTTCGATATTTAAAACGATTACCTGCAAACAGATAAACCTTATATATCTATTGGTAATTAACTATGGGTGAAGTAACTAATATAATCCCCGTAAAAGATTTATGTTCAAGTTTAAAACTTTAAGTATACAAACTATTCTCTGTCAATGTTCTAGGTGAGCCGTCAACAACATTTGGATGTACCACTAGTACCTCTCGAAAACTGTGAACGGATATTTGGAGAATCAGTGCCTGTAAACGAAGGTCAGCTGTGCGCCGGAGGCGAGGAAGGCAAAGATGCGTGCTCAGGATTCGGAGGAGCTCCACTTCTGTTAGTCAGAGATGGTCGTCATGTACAGGTGAGATTGGACTCTTGTGATTATATAATAGTCTTCCATATTACCAAAACACGGTCCGAAATTGAATTTTGTTGAAATATTTAAAAAAATAACACGAGTCGTAAAGAATAAAGTCAGTGTTTACTATTTAAGTACCCAAGTCTCTAATAATAAACCTGAAGTACCTGCTGATTTAGAAAAGTAACCAACCATTTATTGAGCCTAGCTACTTACATTAAGACTCTTAGTATCGAAAGCACGAACTATACCTTCAACCGTGTATAATCCAAATTGACCCGTTTGAGGTTGAGACAGCATCAACAAACAATATCAAGTAATTTAGAAACAGTAATGTGAAGCTAAAAAGTAGAAGAAGAAATAAAGGAGAAAAATGGATTTTCAGCTGGGCATTGTATCATTTGGCGCTGAAAACTGCGGCAGCGAAGGTGTCCCCAGCGTCTACACCAACGTCGCAAACTACTACCGCTGGATCGTCGATAATTCTCCGTCATAAAAGATTTTTTCATTTTCAAAAATAAACTACAGTTCCCTAGTCAGGAAGACAAGCTTCTGCCTCGTCTCTTTTGCAAAAACTTTAATTTTTAATGTATCGTCTCAATACATTAAAAAAACATTGTAACACTTGGTTGAGTTTCATTCAACACAAACATTTGTAATGCTGTAGTTTGACAGGTCAGGTCGCGGCTGTACAGGTTGACAGGCCTTGGAAAGCGTAGTATCAATTTATTAGAAAAAAAGTAAAAGAATGAACAATTTAAAAGTAAAGCAATGTATTTAGTTATTGAAAGAGTCAATTTATTGTTCAAAAGGATTATCCATTTATATTAAGTTATAGTGTTTTACACAAGGCGTGATATCTTCACGGTTAGAACATATTGTTCCTATCAGATCTTGCATTCCTGAGTCTTGAATTTGCTGGTTGAAAATCTGCAAGCAATATTAAATACAAGTATAATATTTAACTAGCTAGACAGGTGGTGCGACGATAGCGCATTCCATGGCAACATTAGAGGTCGCGGGTATGATTCTCGCTCTGGTCTGAGGGTCTGGGGTTTTTTATGTATAATCTATCTATATATTAATACTTAAAGATAATTCATATATAGCACAGCACAAAGCATTTTTAAGAAAATTTTAGAACGAAGGAATGTGAAATTTTAAATACTTGAAGTATAAAGAAGTTATTTTAAACAATTATGTGTTAGAGTCTGTGCGGAAAGAGAACCGTCGTAGGATTTGAGGTCGCAGTAATGCTAAATTACCTTTTTAGAATGTTACGTCATTATTGTTTACCGTATTTTTTACCGTCGAACTATAATTACGTAACAGTGTTGTCAACATAACAAAAAAATTAATTTAGCACTGCTGCGACCTCAAATCCTGCGACGATTCTCTTTCCACACAGACCCTACAAATTTAAAAATTACATGAATAAGAGCTAAATCAAGCTAGACGCGTCCAGTATACACATATATTGAATCTATCATGGCACGGAAAGTCTATACAATGACAGTTAATAAATTATAATCGAAATTTGTCCAGCAGGCAATCACTTCTATATACGAAGATGTTCAAAGAAAAGTATCTAAGTACGTTTATCAATGTTGTAGAACCCATTGCAGTGTTTAAGCAGCTATGCTTAGTTTGTGACTAGATACCGTGGGTAATATGTCCCAGATTATTGTATTATTATTATTATAAAATATATATATATCGGGATACAAGTTTAGTTTTGTTATAGATTACCTAATTAGATAACCTTGATTGTTGTTTGATGTGTAAATTTGTATGATTGTGTTAAATCGAGATACTACATGGACGTGAGTTACTTAGTTCGTGTGTAATAATATTGTCAAACGACAAATATTGGTCAAATGTCAAATATTGACAACAATAACACATTTGACAAGTTACTAATAAAAACCACTTTATGAAAAATAACATTATTAATAATAATTTTGTGAGGTCATGACTTCTGGAGCACTAATACTATCGTTCAATTTATTTTTTTATTAAATTGTATTAATGTGGTTAGCATGGTGCTATATTACAAGTAGGTACTATCTAATAATCATAACATTGCTTTTACTAAAGGAAAAACCTGACAAAACGTGGTGAATACAACATAGCTATAAGGTTAGTATTGTACAATATTTATACAACCAAAAGATACGTTGTTATATCCTAAATTCTAAATAAATAATTTTAAAAGTCACCCGCCGTGTTTTTACTAGTGATTGCTTATCACGATGAAAGGTGAATAAAATTTTTACTTACTTCATCAAGCGTAATGGTCGGTATGAATTTAGGAGCCACTGAATTCGTTAAGTGTTCATTCTGCAGCTGCAGTTCAATTCCCATGCGTGTTGACAGACACGAGTTAACCAGGTTTTCATTAATATGTGCTTTTTTTACACACTGAAAAATATTAATATTGTTAGTCTACTAGTCTCACTAAATTTCACAAAAGTCGAAATTAGGCAGCAACTTCAACTACTGGAGCACAGACCGCGTTGCCACTTCGCCACACCAAGGCCATCATTGAAGAGCCACTGTTCCTATCCCTAATTTGTTTTTATACAGATACTTATCATGGATTCAATGGACCAGTGTAACATCACCTATTCTCTTACCCATAAATTTCCATCAGTGCCGGCTTCTGTTTTCATCTCGCAGATGACATAGTCTAACTTTTGTAGATCGCTGGCCCCGCTCTCGTTCATGACATGTAATGCACAACTTTGCACCATATTGCCTGTACATTCTGTAGGCCCGTGCTGACATTTAAAGTTAGTATTGTCTATGCTCTGAAATCGGGTTAAAAATATAAGTTTTAGGAATATAGTGATGAAAGGGATCCATCCTGGCAAACGTAGGTACCCTAAATAAGAAAGTGCAAACAATTTGACCGGAGCTTGAGCAATACTTTACAATGTTTTATCAGTAAGTATAATGTACTAAATCCCGATCAAACTTACGACTAGTAATGAAGTGACTGAAAGATGTTTTCATAGATGGGAATATTTGAATAGAACAACTTAATTTTCTATTTTAACGAAATCTTAAAACTAAATTCTTTTAATTACTACTTTGGAAATAAATACGGATCAATTGTAAACACTATTAGTATTTACAATTGATCCGTATTTATTTCCAAAATAGAGCCTAGAGCTACAGAGTGTATTGTGCGATTTTTTTTAACAAAGTGAGAGCATCACCACACTCCAAGACTAAGTTTTGATGAAGCGTCTCAGAATCAGAAAGCATCCCTAACTACAAAATAAAAAACCTAAATTAAAAAAAAAACTGTTTACAATGATGTTATAATTTAGTACACAAATAACTAATATATGAGCTTATTATGAGTCTCGTCAGTAATAAATATAAAGGCTTGCGCATAAGAACCAAGCTTTACCCCACGTACACTGAAAGTTTTGCGTAACTCATTAATAAAACAATTTACATGTAAAGTAATATATTTACTGCTTATCGAAGTATTCTCCATAACATTTTAAACACTTTCATTCGAAATTTCATTCCATTTTTGAAAACATGAGGACCATTGGTCTAAGGGCACGTTTTTCACGTGCTGGTTGAAAGCTATCACGGCCTCTTCCGGTCCCGAAATGTCACACCTCTCATCAAATCTTTAATTTTTGGGAAAATAAAGAAATCGCATGGTGCCAGGTCTAGACTATGTGCAGGATGGGTCACTAACTCTACCTTTGCCAAAACCCAAAAATGATTTTGTCTTGGTCGCGGTGGGCGCCGAAGCATTGTCATGGTGCAATAGGATGCGACTTCTTGGTCGATTTTCCCTAACTCTTTCAAAGACACTGGGCAAACAAATGCTGGTGTACCAGTCAGCATTAACTGTCTTTTCTTCTTCAAGTGGGATCGTGCAGACAGGACCCGTCCGGGAGAAAAAAAACGCAATATTTTCTTTTGCCTACGTTTCTCGCTTGCCTCAATTTTGTTGGTTTGCTGTCACCTTCAAACACCCATACAGAAAACTGTTGGTTTATTTCCGGCATGTAACAATATATCCATATTTCATCTCCTGTCAGAATGTTATACACAGCTTTTTAACGTCCGTGATCGTACTTTAACTACATTTTTTTAAACCAATCAACACACAATCAGGGGTAAGTTCATGAGAAATCCAACGGCAACAAAGTTTTCTAACTTTTAAATGTTGATGTAAGATTTTTTGAATTTGGCTCATACCAATCCCCAAATGTAATCGAATCTCTTCATACTGATATGCCGGTTTTCTTCAATTAGTTGCCACAGTAGTGTGTAGTAGTGTAGTGTGACAGTAGCCACATTTTCCTCAGTGATCGCAGTTGAGGGCCGACCTTCACGAATTTCATCATTTCATCGAGAGAAACACGGCCACGATCAAATTCTTTGTGACGACGAACTGCAACTTGTGATAAAAAACAATTGACATGTGATTTCTTGACATTTTTTTTTATTCATGATTGAGTTTACTATGTTTAAAAAAATATGACAATCGAAATTCAAACATTTATGTGCGGCCAGGAGCGCAGAACTATCAGTGTGCCCTATGTGAAAACATAGAGATTCTAAAAAATTAAACACAAAAATCCCAAAGTTCAGTTTATTTTTATCAGTACCAAAACCAAATTTCATTAAGTTGAGTTTACCTTCCTTTTCGTGTAGCTAAGCTTATTTTAAATAAAAATATTAGTTTAATACTTACATGGGCTTTTCCAAATGGTATCAATATCAGTTTAAGATAACGATTTAGTAATGTTAAAGCTGGCTTCAGTTCATTTATTATGAAGTCTTTGCTGTCTGGACACCGACTCTCATAGTATACAGTAAGAAGTGTCTGGAACATAAGATTAATAATTAAGTTTATGCAACACTAGCTAGCCGCGGCTTCGTTCTTATTCGCTCAAGAACAGTATTTTTTCTGGATGCAAGGTAGTAGACCTTTTCTGTATGTGTATGCAACTTATGATGATCGGTTAAGTAGACAAAGCGTGAAAATACGACGAAAATCACATTTGCATTTATAATATCAATAGCTGTTGCCCACGACTTCATTCACGTGGATTCTTCATTCATTCATTTTGGTGAAATTTATTCCACGGGAACTGTACATTTTCCAGGATAAATAACCTATGTGCCATTGCAAACTAAAATCTAACTTTGTATAGCTTATTATGTATGGTTATAATAACTTTTTCTGGTTCTTCTGTTCCAAGAAAAAGGACCAACACTGCTTCTCACGATTAAATATCGTATTTAAAATTAGCAATCCTCCCCGGCTTAGCACGGGTAGCAGAGACATCTTCAACAATCATCAACATATTTTAATCAATTTACTTAAAATTTTAACAAATTATAAACAATACAACAATTTTGTTTTCCTTTTTTGTTACTTTTAAAACCAAAGTGTAAATTTTTTTAAGTTTTGTTGTTTTTTTGTTGCCGTTTATTTTATTGCTGATTTAATTCTGAGCTGTTCCATTTCGAGTCTAGTTTTAGCACATCAGGATGTTAATCTATAAGTGGATCACACTAAAAGTTTTTAGAATAGGTCAGTAAGAAAAGCAGCCGATGGAAATCTGTAAATGTTTAATGATTTCATATGTCATTTGATTTTACAAATTGGCGGCAATTTAAAAAAATGGAGAAAATTTTCGCTCAATGATTTATTACGACTTTCTTTGCGGTCTTATTCAACAACAATATTACGATAGACTTCGATTGGCATTTCATTACAAAGCTCCACCTCGTGCCACTGCTTACAATTGGTTTAATGAGTTTAAACGCGATCGAAGCAGCAAACTCACTGATGATTTTCGGGAAGGACGTCCTTCAACGGCGACTACTGAAGATATCGTGAGTGCTGTGCAGCTAATGATATAAGCTGATAGAAGGGTGACATATCAACAGATTTGGGCAGCTTTAGGCATTGGTATGAGTCAAGTACAAAAAGTCTTACATGAACATTTAGGCGTTAGAAAGCTTTGTACTAGATGGATACCTCATAATTTGACGGAAGATCAAAAACGCCGTCGTCTGGATTGGTGCCGCTCCCCGTAAAAGTAATAAACACTTTTAAAAAAAAGTTTAACCGAATTAAAAAAGCACTAAGAAAGGGCACTGAAAAGTGAAAAATAATCGATTTCACACACATGTAACATTTTAGAAGCGCCAGCTACTTACTGGTATGTTTGAAGTCGATGCAAAGCTCGAAACGCAGTAAGTAATACTCAGGTAGTAGTAATATTAAGTACACTTAAGAACGTCTGTTATTAAATGTTACTAATAGTCAAAATAAGGTTTTTAGGGAAAGAAAAATTAGAGATTTTGCTTAAAAATTGAGAAATTCATGGACAACTGGTAGTGATTTTATCATAAAATTAAAGTAAATTATTCAAATTTTGACAGGACAATTTAAAAATTACAGTTAGTAAGTCAGCAAAACGTAGCAAAAAGGCAAACAGAAAGTGAATATACCTGCATTTATTATCTGACTGTCATTAATTGTCAATGAACATAGCGTTCCTATAGCCTAATAATATAATTTGTAGTCTAGCTATATACTGTACCGTTAAAACTAGACCAGTTGTTAAAAAATAAGCATTAGGAGAGGACATTACGTTGCAGGACAACTTTCACTGCTCCAAATAATACGAGAAGTTGGCCTCAGCCGTTGACCGGTATGTGCTCGATACAAATTGACGTAGTACATGTGTTATAATAATCCTTTATAAATTGACCTTACTCATTTATGGCCAAAAATTCAAAAAATCAGCTAGTTGAGCAGAAATAAAATACCTTTGGGCTTAAGTCAAAACGGGCTTGATGAATTTAATCTTGGACATGAAAAAGTAAATTTTAAGTTTTGGCTTTTTATCATTTAAAAAAGGTACTGAACACACTTCTACTGAATTTTACCGGTTATTTGTAAGTAACAATATATGTCGAATATGACGTAACGTATATTACTTCAGCGTTCATTTCTAATGACCTACAGTGCCAGCAAATGAACACATTTCAATCAATTAAACGGATAGGGCAACAGCATCAGCAGGCAGAACCCCTTGTGACGGATTTTTTGACTAAACAACCATTTATGAATAACACACTGAAAAAATATTTATCCAAACATACCAGCAATTGATGGGGAGATATTCTAAATTGAGAAGATTAAAAAAAGATACCCGGAGACTTATTTAAAGTATAATCATAAATTAAAAATTTGAAATACCCCCTTCAACGATTAGAAAATTATATTGAAACGGCTTATATTATATATAAGAACATTCTCGATCAAGTCACCATTCCTAAGTCGGTCCATTCGTTTGGGAGCTACGATGCCACAGAAAGACACACAGACACACGGACACCCATACACAAACACGTCAAATTTATAACATCCCTCTTTTTCCATCGGGGATTAAAAAATTAGATCACACAATATGCAATAAAAAGATTACAAAGTATAAAAAGGCATTATTTTTCTTGCAAAACTAAATTAATTTAGTGTACTCATTTAGTTCAACATTTTAAGATACCATGGTAGGTATAACGAGACACTTTATTAGATGGAATTAATGGTGAAGTAATTAAATTAAATTCATGTTATTTTTAATCAAATTGGATATTATCAGGGACTAATATCCCCCGATCGTAATAAAACTAACTTCAATAAGGTAAATACCACTATGAAGCCGTTATACACGACGGAGACAATAAATTGACGTCATTGCTAGAGCAAACATGGCAAGTCATAAACGATCGAAATTTTTAAGTAGTATACTCATTTTACATTTTTATGTTACAGTGGTAACAATTGCGCGTGTACGCTTATTATTTACAAACCAATTTGTCGCATCATATGTTTAACAGCTCATTTCAGATAAGGAGGCAAGTTTCTGATGTAAAAGATCACCATCCGAGGATGGCGTATAAACTTACTTATATTTTTATCAGTTACCAGCTGCTCCCCACGGTGTCGCCCGTAAGTCCCGGTGCTATGTGTTATGTGTCCTATGTGTTAATCCAGATCTCCAGCTATCTATATACCAACTTCATCGCAATCGGTTCAAGAGTTTTTGCGTGAAAGAGTAACAAACATCCGTACATCCATGCAGCCTCACAAACTTTCGCGTTTATAATATTAGTAGGATTATCAATCTCGATATTTCACATCTGCAGTGTATTATCTCCACATTATTATTTTATAATAGCTGACCCGACAGACCTTGTCCTGTCAATGTTTTTTTCTTGGTCTAAAAACCGTCTTCGTACATAATATAGATGAATCCGTCCAGCCAACTTCGAGAGACGCGCTTCTAACAAACTTGATCTCTAGATTTTAGACAATTTCTTTTTAAATTTAAAGTAGTGTTTTTAGACTGATTGTCGATATTTAAAGATAATTGATAAGATAACATTAAAATTGAAATCATGAACTTTATTTGAACTGCATTGGTATATAACAATACCTACTCAAAGCACTGTTTGTTCACGTTTTATGCAAACAATAAATCATTTACACCATTTTCCATTCTATTGTTAGAGAAGTGACAACAGAAACTTATAGCAAAAAGTCACAGTAACAGTCGTAATAATTTACTCTTTTTTAACTGCTTAGAGAGAAGAACACTACTGCTATAGTATTTGGGAAAATAACCACTTTTTTAACTGCTTAGAGAGAAAAACACTACTGCTATAGTATTTGGGAAAATAACCACTTTTTTTTATAGTATTTGGGAAAATAACCACTTTTTTTAACTGCTTAGAGAGAAGAACACTACTGCTACAATATTTGGGAAAATAGGTAACCACTTTTTTCGGGGTTGAAAGTCGAAGGGAACACGTGGTAACAATGGTGTAAAAAAGATGAGGAGGAGCTGAACCGTTCGGTTCTTGTTGGGATTGTTTGTGGTATATGGGAATGACACCTCAACCCGCCACGTGTTGTTCTGGATAATAATAATAATATTAATAGTTTATTGGTTTCTCTCGGATATCGGATAGGAAAGGAGAAGGTGGGGTTAATTGGAAGAGCTTATTGGAACTCTCGCTATCGGAGAGGCGGTAAAATACTAGAAAAATACCCTCTTTGGCAGTAGCCAAAGCGGTTAATTTTCTACGCAACTACAAAGGCCTCAAGACTACCAATGAAGCGGTTAACAGTCAAGAGCGTCTGGTAGATACTGTGGAGAACCATCCCAGAGATGGTTTACCACGTCCACTTTCTACGAGTCTATATTAGATGGAAGAAATGCATATACATTACTATACGGACGTTACTGTAACCACGTTTTTTGTTAAGCTCAGAAAAGATCCAATGAGTCGAGTCCTGTTTATATAAACCTTGACGCGTTTTTTTTTGTTTTTGTATGGGCTTTTCAAAAGGTCATTAAAAGATTTTTACTGGGTTAGCAACATGCAAAAGACACAACTGGAGCTACAAACGTAATCAGGTAGTCTCGTTTGCTTGCTTACAACCTTAATACAAAAATAAAAAAATACGGTTAAAGTCGTTTCAGTCTTGTTGTAGCCTTGTGTAGTGAAACTATATTACTTCTTATGCTTCACGAACGTATGCATAAATAAATTGGCTTCTAATTACAGTTGAAATTATCAATTCATGAACGGTAATGTAAGCCAGTTTTATAAATCATCTGTTATAAATAACTCGCTTCGGAGGAACGAACAGATTTATAAACAATATTGAATAAAACATAATATTTTGTTTGCCATTTCTCACAAAACTGAGTAGATAAGTTATACTATTACAACACAATCCCAATTTGTCAGGTCATGAATAAAAAAATAAACGAAAAAATACCTTTTGCGGTACACCTGTTTCAATTGTTTTCGTCACCAATACAAACACAAGTAAAAAATAAATAAATTTAGACATAATAACAACAACTTTTAATGAATCTATAATAACAAATGAACTACAAATGAACTTGGTTAATTTAATAACTACGAACGACCCACGGGCCACGGCCGATCCGCACCCAACCAGACTCGCGTATGGTAAAATATTCGATGTGTTTTAAAAGCAGACAACCTAAGTAGTAATAATGTTTTTTATCAACGTGAAATACCTAAATGATTTTAGTGTAATTTTATGTGATTTGAATACGTATTTACAAGTTAATGGCGTGTTGATTGATTGTAATAACATTTTTCAATAGCTTGGTACTTTTACTCATTTTAGGTAATGCGCCATTAAAAATTGATTTGATTCAGCTGTTTATTTACTGTGTAGTTATGAATGTTTTTAAACTGTTGATTTCTATATCTTTGTAAAATACAGATATCGGTTAATTTTATCCCGTGTATATACATCGATAAAAACATACTTGTTTTCCTGAGGTTTCAATTGGTTTATCGGGATCGAGAGGGAAAACGAATGTATCTCTTTATTTATTTGCCTAAATTTATAGTTTTTTAAATCTTTTTTATGGTGCCAGTTCTGAAAAGAAAAAAGGAACCCTTATGGAATCACTTTGTTGTCTGTCTGTCTGTCTATCAAGACCCTTTTTATGAGAAATATATATATTTTTTTTATGTGACACAGACGGACGGACAAAATTTCGGTCACCAGTGGGAAACCCTAACAAAACGATCCTATAAAGTTTTCTTTTTTTCCTTTTGCGGAACGGAACCCTTAAAATAACTTTTGTGATTACAAACTTATATTTTGCGGTTGGCAAGTTGACTTTGTCGTAAATTGATGCATGGGAGAGTATTATTGGAACTGCAAAGTAAAGTTTGTCTTTCGAAAAAACGGACAAAAATCTTCGAGAATTGATCCCCGAGATGGACGTACTATCTACATGCAAGTTTATTTACTTATGGAACCCTCGGTGCGCGAGTCAGACTCGCACTTGCCCGGTTTTTCGTCGTTTTGCATCGGTCCAGCCGTTCACGCGTGATGCCGTGACCAAGGGAAATAGGGGTTAATTTTTATACATAAAGATTCCTACAGGTATTCAGATTTTTTATGAGAACAAGAAAAATACGATTTACTGTACGGGTCATTACCTCACCGAGGCTATTGGTGAAGTGGTATGTCGGAATCGAACCGACTAAAACCATAAGGTGTTCCGTCACAAGTGAGTCTATCGCAAGGGACTCGGGTATACCCTAGGAAGGAAGTCCCCGAGAACCCTAGCAGACTTTGGCCGCCCTCAATAGAAGGCAGCTTTTCGTTTACCACGTTTACGTAATACAATGCATTATTATAGCTAGGATAAAAAGAATATAAGTACATACAATACAATTGTTATAACTGCAATGCGAGTGGCACTAAGACACTAGTGTTAACCTCACGCAGTGATAATATGTTCGACTCGTCGATTTGCGCACACTTAAAAGGCTCTTTAGCACTCAAATGTTTAAAACCGTTTTTGTTAGCTATATTTTTAACTCATCATTGGAGCTCTGAACTAAAAGCTCACCACTAGAAGCACAGCGCTATACGCACTACTGAGTGCTGCTATACCAGTAGTGCTGGCAGTCTTATGTGGAGAAAGCCAACACTTCACTCTTTAAAAACGGTGTGTATGTAGGTATATTACATAAAATTTTACTTACCAAATTTCTTTCTTATCCTAATGCAGCACATATTTGTGTGTATACAGTGTAGACCAGCGCCGCGGTTATTATAACAAACCAATAAGGCTGCATCAGGTAAACTCCATATACTAATAGGAGGATTGCTATTAGAAAATAAACAATTTCCATTTAAATGTGAACATTTTGATATATTATTTGGTTTCTTGTAATAGAACTCATAATTTTAACTTTTTTGTTATTTTGCCTGACACCTATTGCGCCATGGTGATTGATTTATGTCAACTGTCAACGAAAATTCGTCAGTTCAAACCAGGACAGACTATGCAGCCTTGTAGAGGCCTTATTTAAAGGAGAAACAAAATATAATGTAATTTTATGCTCGAGTACCTACATTGTCAAAATGTTTCAATATTTCGAGATTTTATACAGAATTTAAATGTAAGCACGAAGAAGAAGAAGATTTTACAACGACGATTGTACGACTAATAAATATTTATAAGATGTAAATACATATTATGTAGATGTGCACTTGGCGCCTTGTACATATGAAGGGCAATTCAAGGAATCGGTCCAACATTACATTACTCAGGCACGATCATTAGCACTTCGATAGTTCATATATAAGTATAAGTCGTAGGTCGATCGCTGAATTGGGCCGATCGAGGTCTGCCTTGGACATCATGATACTCGGGCGTTTCTTGATTTGCCTGTCTATGTCATATGGTTGAAAGCTTAACGTTTGACGATTTGCCCGGTCATGTTTGTGCAAATTGATTCTGTAGTGGTGACCAAAGTATCTTGAAAATTAAATACGGTTCATTGTTAAGCGCATCACTTGAAAATGACCGAATGGACTTTTCTAAACTCGGTTTTAAAAAACCGTACTAGTACGAACTAAGTTTTTATACAAAACTAAAATGGAAAATTTGTGAAAACTGAAAATGCTTTTTCTGTAAACTGAAAACTATTACAAAAAAAAATATTGAAAATCAGCTTATAGAAAATAAAATGAAACTTAGATAATAAAAATTTATCCGGCTAACTTATAAATACAGTATGTACCACAGTACCTACTTACTACAATATATTTTTCGGAGCACCAATATAATAGACCAAGGAATCCCGCTGCACGGATACCCTACTTTTGATTACATCTTTTTCACAGGTAGGTAAACACAGCTGACCAAGTGGCCAAGTGTCTGGTTGGGCAAATCGTCAATTAGAAAACCAGTAATTTTGGGAAAAGGTGATTTTGAGATTTTTTCATTATTTGATCAGTACAATATAAGAAACTGCTCTATCAGACCGGAAGCAAATAGGTTGGTCTCATTGATCTGCACAAATTTAAATTGAGTATATCATGTAATAATCGTTCAAATCACGAACTGATTTTTTCCGTTTTCATAATTTTGACAGCACGCCATGCGGTATAAATACAAAAAAAACGTAAATTCCGAGAAATATAATAAAAGTAATTTAATGCTAGCTCTTCAATGGTTTCAAATTCGAAAGGCAGTTTCGGTGTTTCTTTGTTCAAACTATCAATTTACCAAAAAAAAATTTTTTTTTGTTCAGAATTATTAACTCTTAAATTTCAACTCTATCGTATTTATTTATAAAAGACATCTCCCGCATTAGGAATGATTCCTGTATACCGGGGACTTTACAAACATTAAAACAACGGACACAAAGAATCAAGTCCACAACCGTGAGTTGTGGGTCCGATTCCCACACAAGACAAAACTTTAGCGCGCGGCGTAGCAGCAAGGTAACCACTTAGCCATTCTGCCACCCCAGCAGTCATTGTGTATAACATAATATAGCATTTTGCTTGTGCTTACTTGTTTTATGTCCACAGTTCGTCGTATTTACCACGATTGATTGAGTGTTCAATCTCCAGTCAGCCGACCAATCAGAGGCCCGAAACGGTTTGAAATCCATACAAAAATATTAAACATATTGATTCATAAGACCTTCATGCTTAATGATAGCTAGTAAAGCGTTAGAAATAAAGCTTTATTAAATTAAAAGAAAGAAAACTACTGTAAAATGCAAACATTGGAGTATTAAACAAATAAGCATTAAGACGACGAATTGGTAACATTCCTATTCTAAATGACGAACGAGAATCAGATTTCGATCTTTGATATTTAGCTTTTAATGCAACTGTTTTAAAAATCTTATGATATGGAAAATTGATATCATATGAACAACCAGACCTCTGTATTTAGTGATATGTCTCGTTCTACTCATGTTTATGAAAGAAGATAAACTGCGATGGTTATACATATTATGTTGTATGTGCTAAGAATATATATTAGGAAACTTTGATGACGCAATGGAAATGTTCAAATGTGAACTATGGGTTATCAGTTAATAAAATACACAAATCTAACTTAATCTTAAGTTATATTTAAGTTCCTTGTTTAAAAAAACTGTACTTCTACCTATCCTTTAAAAACACTTTTTCTTGCTAGTCTCTTATTCTTCTCTGTAAATTGGTCAAACACAGCACATATAGGTTTTCGTGAACCCACTACTGTGTTTTCTGTTGCATATTGTTGCCGAAAGACAGTGTACTCCTCTGGTACAGAACTTTCCATATTAGACAAGCATTTTTCGTAGTAGCCTCTAACTTCCTCTTCTAGGTTATGTATTTGTGAAGCTGGTTGTAAGTTTGGTGGTATATAATTGTCCCTTGCCTCTGTTCGGAAAGTTCTGTGGAAAAGAAAGATTTTTTGTCTTTCTTAAGAATACAATGTTAAGCAGCATCCAGGTGCGGGATAATTTAAATATCTGACCCCTTGTTCAGATGACAGTTTCGTTATTAACCATATCCCTGAGGGACCTATCATTGATTTAGAATGTTAAGTTTGACATATAGGAACACGCTGGTGACGATACTTAGTTTAAATCGAAGAATTATAACTTAGAGCTTGTTTAACAAATTTTATATTAAATAATTTTTTGTTTTCAGTGAGGAAGTGTAAAGAAATAGATGAAGTGACAAGCTAAAGATTAGGTACATGTACCAATAGTTTCATGGCTTGTATCTAAAATAGCATGCTGAAAGTCAATTATGTGAATAAAAAGTAATAGGAACCATATAGTGACTTTAAAGAAATTACCCAGGTACAAATTGCAGTTTATTATGCGTTCTTATTTCGCGGAAGCCCTCTTTAAACTTTTCTCTGTCATATACAGACTTTGGTCTGCTCACTGGTAATTGCCATTCAGTTTCGGGTTTTGGCGTGCGAGTCTGTAAATAGAATGACAATACTTAGGCAAAACATATTTAATACTATTTCTCAGTATTAGATAGTATTTACACTTACGTATATCGTATCCTTAAAAGTATAATACGTGACAACATCTTTGTTGCACGAGGGTCTCTGCAACTGATCCGCTGTGTAAGGTCGGTGATGGAGTCGGTTAGTCGTCAAATACGGATCTAACAGCTTCTCGAAACCTTCATAAGTCGTATCCAGTGGTTCTAGGTCCTTACGCCAACTTGGTTCTGGGGGTGGCTGAATGTGATTGTAAGTGATTTGTTTAAAGAGTAGCTTAGTAAAGTAGAATTGCACTGAAAAATATTCTTCTTTTATTTTATCTTTAGTTAAATGCCAGTGCGCATTAACACATGTTGTTCTTTACATAAACTTTGCAAGGGTCTTCATAAAATGTTAGTTGGAATGTGAAGTTCAAGTTATTATACTTCACACCAGAACGATATAATTTATACTGCGGAGAGTACTTTGATTTCACTTATAAAATTTGTTGTTTTACGCTGGTAATAAATAAATATTGTAATTTTACATCTAAATAGTTCAATACTAATATTTGAAATACATTGCTTCTTATTAACACGCTTTTATTAGCTTTTATTTTATTAAGTCAATTTTAACCTACTTCTAATTGTCGTATCAAAATAAAACTTTGTATGTCTATGTAGTTTGGGTGACAATAGGATAGTGGAACCCTTCAGTGGCTACTAGTAAACCCCATGAGTTTGGGTTCCTTTTGACGAGTCCAAGAGCTTACGCCATCCGGCTTAGTCAGGACGTCTGATGATGGAGCCAGATGGTGGATAGTGGAACTCTTTATACTTTTTAAATTGGTTTTAATAGTTCGATAGTTTATAACTATAATTGATTATTGTCAAATGTTTCAATGTCATTCAAACATGGATAACGAAAATGATAGTGTCTAACTCATAATATCTAAAATCTAAAAATAAAATATTATTAATAATAGCCGTTAGAGTGGAGCGGAGAATTTATCTTCCAGAGCAGCAAGTTGTTAATTTTTTGCTATTACAAGCATCCATAGAATCCATTTAAATCTTAGTAGGTACAGGTATTGATGTATGTTCACTTCAAAGTGAAACCAAAGTCAAACAATAAATTAAACCTGGGTTGAAGATATTACGACAAGTCTACTGGTGCAACACTTAATAGATAGTAACAGTCTAGCGACGTATAATGGAATTCGGGTACTTATATTTTTATTTGATAACTTACCGGAGCTTCAGGTATTGTAGCTGGATGTTTGTATTGGTCTTTGTTAGTTATTAGCCTAGATGGTGTGACTGGTAGTGAATACTGACTTTTCGTCTCAGTTGTTCCATGTGCAGTCAATCGGGGTACTCTATCTGCTATCTGGGGAGCAGTTCATATTATTGATTAGAAGATCTTTGCACGGTATCTTTAAATTTCTGCATTAGAATATAAGAAATGGATCTATGGATAAACTTCAAAAGTAAAACATTAAAACAAATAATAAAACTGAATTTCTTTTATAGACACTGCAAAACAACATGCGGTTTGTTTGCTTGATTAAGATCACGCTAATATAATATATTTTGATTCAGTAGATACATTTCACCTCTTTACCTTTTATCTTTTTTAAGTTTGCCTGTAAGCAGAGTTGGGCATCAATCAATTAAAATTTTAATTTAAGCGTTAATTGATTAGGAAATTAATTGAAATGAATTTAATTGTAATTGTTATTAATCATAATTAAACATAAATTAAACAATTGATCAATTTTTAATCTTTAATTGTAAGAACAATTAAATTTTCCCCACACTGCCTGTAAGAGATCGCTCTTAGCGATAAGGCCGCCTATTGTACATATCCACTGTGTATTTTTTTTAAGCAACATGTCGTTGGTGTACAATAAAAATTATTCTATTCTATTCTAATCTACCTTTCCCAAATCCTTAGTTCCAAGGATACATACCCTTCTACTCTGATGATTAACGTATTCGTTTTCTGTACAAGCTGTATGTTTGTTGAACCGCTTGGTGTCAGGTTGTTTGCTTCCGAAGTCCTCAATCGTCTTAGACCGGGTCAGTTGATTCGTGATATTATAATCATGGAAATAATTCTTTATTTCCTCGATAGGCTTCTTCTGTTAAAGATATAATATTATTGTTGTAGAAGGATTCAAAACAGATGTGAATTCTGACCACTTCCAGACTTATGTTAGAATGCGAACTATTATTTGTAATCTGCCCGTAGGCTCCATGTAATTGTACAAATATGATTACTTTCACGGCTTTTAGGTGAGTCCAAATATTTTTTTAAAATCTTAAATTAAAAAATCAGAAGCCAGAAGCAGATAACGATTTCAATAAGTGTCGATTATTTTCACGGAGGATGCCTCACTCGGCGCTTACATCGCATTACAACAAGCATATGGGTGGTTTTAGTGAAGTACGAGGAACAGAAGCGTTAGATTCGTAGCATACCACTTTATTACACTAAAGTCTTTAAATTTTTGTGAAATAAGTAACTATGTTTCTTAATTCCTCATACTGGCTCAGCATTCTCACAAACGTCCCTGGTCGACACGCAGCTGTAGTCAAGGTTTTATTGACACTTGAGTGTCAGAATAGGCCGAGTTGTGAGGGGCGTAGCCAAAAAAGACGAGAAAGAGTTTTGAAAAAGAGTGTAAAAATTGAAGGGTAATAGATGACATTTGGTAAATTAGCTAATTCTCGTTTTCCGAGTTCAAAGATTAAAAGTAGCGATGATAAGATTATGGCCACTTGGAATATTATAAATAGTGAGACTGGAAAACGGCATAATCAAAGCAACGAATTTAGTTTGAAAATTAACAACAAACAAGTAACGTCAGACATAGAAGTAGCCTCTGTTTTTGAGAACTTTTTTACTAATACTCCTATGTAAATACTACTAAATCTTTGAACTCCTCACTAGCTCTTGCAGAATAAATTTTGAAGGAGAATGTTTATTATTTTTATTTTATTTTTTGCCGGTGTAGAGCTTGTAAAACATATATTTGATGCCTTTGATGCCCACGATTCCCGATTAGGCATCTTTTGCGATTTATCCAAGGCTTTTGATTGTGTTGTTCATAAAACTCTTATTAGGAAATTATATATTTTTTTCATCACTACGGTATCATAGACACGGCGCTTGATCTTCTTACTTCACACCTAAGTAACAGGATTCAGAAAGTCGATATTAATGGCAAACTATCTCCAGGTCTGTGGTAAAAATGGGAGGTCTACAGGGATCTATACTTGGGCCATTTTTGTTTTTTATCTACAATAATGATTTACCTCATCTTGTTAAAAACAACTACGAGATAGTGTTCTTTGCGGATGATATTTTACTCTTATTTAAGCTAAAACGTATGTGTACAAACTTTGGCAACGTAAACGATGCTATTTCGAAAGTGGTTCGCTGGTTTAATGAGGTGTATAACGTTTAAAATAATAACAAAAGTTCTAATGATCATATGACCTAATTTCATTTCATATACTTTTTTAATATAACGATCAAATGATATAATGAATTATTGATATAATTTAATTTTACCTAATTTTATATGGTTTAATGAATATTTTCTATAATGCACATTTGATTAATATTCAATTAGTATAATATTCAGTGTAATATTCAAAATATGTATGCAAAGTTTAATATAATTTAGAAGCGTCAGATACCATCTACTATCCACTACCATATATAATGCATTTTAAACACGCATAATAACCATAAATTTGTACTTCCCATTTACCTAGAATCATGACATTTGGTAAGCAGCAAGGTCTGATAGCACAAGTAAAGAAAAAATCCGAAAGTTGTTAATTTGTTGTTATATCACATAACATAATAGTTTTTGTGATTACAAACTTATATTTTACGGTTGGATTGTTGACTTTGCCGTACATCGCAACCGCAAAGTTAAGTTTGCTTTCAAAAAAGACGGGCAAAAGTCTTCGAGAATTGATTCCCGAGATGGACGTACTATCTACATACAAGTTTTTTTCCTTACGAAAACCCGCACTGCGCGCAAGTTAGACTCGCACTTGTCCGGTTTTTTTTTTCTTTAATAATCTTGCATTTGACAAAGTAAACTATTGTTACGGTGACTCCTGTGTGTTGATCTATAATTTTTAATTTTAATAATTATTTTATAAATTGACGATTTCGAATAATTGATGATCAATTTTATGAAATAAAGAATTAAAAAATGATTATATAAAATTTACCGATTTTCAAGTATGTGATAATTTGTACTTAGTTCTGCAGACTTACCTGCTGTTTCAGAACCTCCCCAGGCGGTCTCCATCGCCGTGCAATAGTTTCACTCGATATTCCAGTCCCAATGTATCTTTTCACAGGGTGTTCTAAGTGTACCCTGTCCCAGTTTGGCGTGGGCAACTTTTTAGGGTATATAGCCTGCATATTATAATTATCTTCTAAGGGATACAGAGTGGAACGTAGGTTATAATGTAGAATACGGTTCATAGAACAGTTACGTAAAGGTCAGGCCGACTACTTATAAAATATTGAGTTCTACATAAATTGATTGATGTGTAATGGGATATGCGGTATTATATAATATATATGCGAGTTTATTGCTGGTCGTCACTATCACCCTATTCGGTTTTGCGTTTTATCGATTTAATTGTAGCCACGTAACAAAACGTTTTAGCTTAATAAATAGTTGCTATGGTTGCTTAGTTTGAGAAGAGGGAGAAGTATAAGAAATTCCTTATTGAATATATGTAACTGTGAGCTGATTTCATTTTCTTAGAAAGTATCTAAAAATAGATAAAAAATAGGAGTTCAGTTCGAGACAGGCTCATATAAACGGGGTTCCTTTCATTTACATGAATGAATATCCCTGTATAGTTATTGTATCCCTTGTTTCAAAGGGGTTTTTTTAATTAAACATGGGGTTAAAAAAATACCTTTTGAAACAAAGAGAAGATTCTCAACTAGTTTCTTTATCTTTGGTATGTACTGGCATGTTCTGCGATAGAATGTAGAATGGCAATTGGCATGATACAGGTGTATTGTAGTTGGTTGTAACTTTTTAAAAGAAATTTCTATATGAAATTGTCGAAAGTTTACGCGAATGTTACACATTGAAATAAAACTATTTTTCACGGATTCTATCGCGGTTTATTTGGTGTTATTCTACTATCTATACTGATCCCGACGTTTCAGTTGCTTTTCAGCAGCCATGGTCACGGGTAGGGCAGATAGTAAAATAACACCAAATAAATCGCGATAGAATCCGTGAAAAATAGTTTTATTTCAAGAAATTTCTATTTTATTATTCAATAGGTTCTAGTCATTCGTTTGTTTTGCGACATTCGTTAGTTTTCCGAAATTCGTATAATGACGGACATGGCTACCATCAGTACCTACACGTGTACGTGATTATTTAGGAAATGACTGCAAACATGTTAGTTTCATATGTTCCGGCTTGCACCGGTGCTTCTGGTGCAGATGTAGGTACTCCCCCGCCCCTCCCACGTACAGCAGTAGGGACACGACGCGACTTTAGTCGATTTGCGTTGGCGGCCGATGTCGAGATTGAATCGATTCTCGACACACCCCCTCTATGTAACTACAATGTATATATCTTTTGATTGTTATTTAATATTTAAGAAAAGATTTTATTATATAGAATCAGTCAGTCCACGAGTCTATATATACTCTAGTTACCCGAGTTAATAAGAATTTATATAACAATCAAACATTTTAGACGACTGATTGAAGGTCGTGTATTTACAATTTATACAGATCATAAACCTTTGATTCATGCTTTCGATAAGAAGCCATCATTGGACGATACCCCTAGAAGGATTAAGATACCTGGATTTCATATTTAGCACAGATATTTAACACAAAAGCGGGCAAGACAATATTGTTACCGACGCCTTGTCTCGAGTTATAAAAACCATATATTTTTCTTCCATAATTAATTGACACGAAATAAAGAAATGCCAAGAAAATGACAATGGGCTAAAGTTATTAAGGTTAAACAAATCGTTAAAAATGTCACTGGTGCAATTACGAGATGAAAAATCTAGATTTATTGTATTATTTCTACAGAAATAAAACGGCCATATCTGCCCTAACATTTTAGTAAAACAATATTTAACGGTTTCCATAATTTGAATCGTCAAAATACTGGATACTCGGCGGCTAAAATAGTTTACGGAACAACTATCAAGCTCCCAGGAATATTTTTTGGAAAGCAAAATGAAACAACATATTGTGATGCTTTTGTTAAGGAAATCAAGGAAAACATCAGCCACGTTACATCCTTAAAACAGAGGCAGAGTACAAATGATAATATTTGCACGTTTATCGGACTGTACGCGCGTTTTTGTACGCGGTGATAGATTATGTCAAGGTCTAATACCTCCGTTTGATGGTCCATTCCAAGTCATCAAACGTGACGATAAGATTTTTACGATCAAGAACAATGGCAATAAACCAACGCACTATGGAAAATGGTAGAACAATGGCATTTCAAAAATCGTTTTTACTAATGTCGTTACTGGCATACATTTTTAAGTTTATTGATTAGTTTATGAGTTTACTTTACTATAATGTAGTCATTTTACATAAATTATATTTAATTTTCTTTTAAACCACAATGTTTATGGTTCTCATGAATTCCCAATTCAGGTATAACGGATTCAATACATTCAAATTAATTTCTTGTAAATTTTTATGGGAATAGATGAAAGTATTATACATTTCTAAAAAGCTCATTGTATGTAGATTTTAATACAACTTTAAAGTTGTAAGTTTCGTGTTTCTATTTCCATGTAAAAAAATTTAACAAAAAAATAAGGGAAAAAGGCAGTTTTTTAACTTCACCGAAACTTTTAACAGTTACCGATGTCTCCCGGTGTTTAACATTTGATGTTGTTTGGTAGCCTAAATATTCATAAATAACATTTATAAAAATCAGCAGCAGATATGTGCGGTTTCCAAAGTTATAGTAAAAAATGTGACAAAAGTCAGGAAACGGAAAATGTTGCGATTTCTTAGTAGACTATTTATTTGACTAGTTTGCGGTATGTAATTATATTAAATATTTATTATAATTGCTAATGGGGCGTTTTATCTGTATTGCACTCATTTTGTGGTAAAACTTTAATCAACAAAATGCATACTACCCTTATTTTTCAAATAGTATATAATATATACGAGTATATGTTGCTGTCATAAATTCGTAGTTGTAACTAAACAGACGTTTAATTATTACGTTTTTTTTTTAATTATTCGTAATTCAGTTTTGATAAGGAACATTAATTGGCTGGATCCAGAATATTTAGTAGCTTTACCGAACTCGGAAGATGTAACAATTGACTCCACGCCATCTCCATCATAAGAAGCACTAAGGCTGGCTGATAGTGATGAAAAGACCTTATATTTGAATCTCATGGGTAACGTAGGCCAGAGAAAAATGCTAATGGATCAAGAAGCCTTAAGTGTTTTAATTGATTTAGAAGCACAATATTTATATTTAAGGAATTTAACTAACGAACGAAACTGTTTTATATTCCCACCATATTATAAAATACAAGAAACTTGTTCTGCTGAAATCACAGGAGTGGATGTAAATTTGATTAAACAATTTTACATAATTCTGCAAGCTCTTTCATCGGGTATAATGATAAATGATGAAAAATTTGGCAATTATGTCGCTGAAATTGTCAGAATCTATATGAGTAGTTATGAATGGTACTAGATGCCATCTTCAGTTCGTAAATTTTAATTCATAGTGAAAGTATCATAAAGCATTTTGCTCGATCAACTACAAATGAGGACGTATTTCATACTCTTTTCTATACATCAGACCCGTACATTTCCAGTCTCAGAAAAACATATAGCAAAAGTGTGAAGGAACTTGATGAAGATACCCTAGATCTTCTGAAATTGAACGAACTCATTTCAGATCCCGAAATTCGGCAAGTATAATTTAGCATAGACACATATTTTTTCTCCTATTCATTTTAATTACAAATGGGTATAAAAAACTTTCAAAATTTCATTAAACAATTATATTTAATTAAAAGTTTTAATTGCTTATTTCTTTATCGACATATTAAAAAATTATCGATTTTTGATCCGAAACAGACCTAAATTTTCTATAGTGCAACGTGTCAATAGACCGTTTGAATTCTGCATTTTTGTAAAGTTAAAAATGAAACATCACAAATATTAGAAAAGGCACGTAATAAAAAACAGTCAAAAACCATCTGAAAATATACAAAAACAGATCATGTCCTACTGTTCGATTTAAATTATAGTACAAATACTCGTAGAAGAACAAGTTTACTGTATGTATAACGTGTAAACAGTTAGATAATAGATGAAATAAGATTTTTTAAGGAGGTATATTTATGGCTTTCATCAGTACACATGTACGTGATTATTTAATTAAATTGTAATTATTAGCAAATACGTGCGAACATGTTAGTTCGATATGTTTCGGCTTGCACCCTCTCCATGTACAATGTATATATTGATTGTTATTTAGTATATAAGAAAAGATTTTATTATTTAGAATCAGTCAGTTCATGAGTCTAATAATAAACCAATATTAACTGAACTCGTCAATCATTGCGAAATCGCAATAACGGCCTACCCTTCCAACCACCACCATTCAATCGGGGTGCTCTTTACAACAGTTTTCTTCTTCGCAGCCCGAAGAGATACAGATCCAGGTTGTTAAGTTAGTACTTAACAACCTGGATCTGTATCTCTGGTTACGGCTTAGGCGGATAGAAGTTTGTGAGAGACGATGTATACTGTTTCCAAACGAATCCAGAGACAACCCACCAACTTCCGTATTATAATTTTTTTGAGTTTTTGTGGTCCCCATCACTGTTAGGGTTATGACGAACGGAGGTGTAGTGTGTCATGTCCACCACTCTATGTTCACGAACGACAAAGTCGTCCTTCTCCTCGCCGTTTATCCACACATCAGCCTAAATGCTTAACATTGTCGGCCAGGCAAAATATTTGCCAAAAGGTATTTGATTTGATGATTGACATATTTTTACCTTTATGATAATGGTAACCTGGTTGACCCTCCGTGTAGTAGTTCTGACGTATTTCATGATGTGCCTACCTTATATAACTTTAAATCTTTGATATGAAGGTAACGTTTTTTCAGTGTACCTATATTGTCTTTTGTTGGGTGATGACTACGTTTCCAAAAGGACTGTGTATTAAAACCTCGGTGACGTCACCAAAAGAAAGACTGTGTAGCCATAGGCATATATAGTAGTCGTGCGAGTTGAATGCAGAGCTCAGGAATGCGCTAGTCACTACACTGCCGAGCGGGTGTGCAAGGAGAGATTTACGGTCGGCGGGGGGAGGTTTACTGGTGTCCGAAGCGAGGTTCGCGGGCGGCGGGGGGAGATGCTCCCGCCCTTAATCTTAGGCCCAGTCTTCATTCAACTCTACGTGATTTCATTGTTAAACCTCAGAGGTTCAGAATATCAACAGCACATAATCAATAACAGCTTTTTGTACTTTTTTAATTGCTACGCCAATTGAAAAAAATTTCATAAATAAGGGAAAAGAACTTTAGGAAAAGGATAGGTGTACCTAAAGAATGTAATATGTAAGGATATGGAATAAGAGGCTTTGTATAAATTTGGTAAAAATCCATTTACTCCTTCACAATATGACTGAAAACTTTATCAAAACACAATATACGTGTTTTTACAACTAACGTTAATAAGAGTGACGTAATAAATACAAAAATGGCGCGCTTTACACTGCGCTTTCGACAGCCACGCATTCAGAATCATGGTATCTCTACATTGCTGTTACTCATTGAAAAAGTCGGTTCCTCAAGTTAAAATTAGGTACTAATAGGTAATTAAGAAAAGAGCTCTTGGAATTCAAAATATTGTAATTTGTTGATATTGTGTTTGTAAACAAATGAGAAACCAATTCGATGACGTCAATTAATAGGCATAAATTAGAGAAATGTTTATTAATTGGAATAATTCCTTTTGAATCTTTTTATATATAAAATGAATGGTAAAAAAAATGTTATTCGTCCTCTTAATTTTGACAAAAATTTTATTTCGTAAAAATAAAAGCTGCTCATTAAATAAGAATCGATTAAACATTAAAATGTTAGAAGATAAGATCGATATTTTTATTGTTCAAGCAATAAAAATATGGACTGTACCACAGTGAATACACCAAAGCGGTAACTTGTTCTGAATCCAAGAATGTTGCTATTTAGCTTAGTAAAACACTTCTCTAAATCGTGCGACATACTTTATGTTGTATTGCATATACTACTACTCTCAATAATCCTGTAGTAGGCCTTTTTGGGAATACTTTGTTCTCACCAAGATTTTAAGTAAACTTTGGAAGTTGTTGTTTCTTTAGAAAACTACAAAAATATTGTCCCAAAGGTTCCTCAGACATTCTTCTGAATACGTTTACATAACGGGTAAATTTTAGTGAATATCAGTTCAGTTGTAATAGTAAGAAGAAAAAGGAGATATATTACTGAAAATGTTATAAGTTAGGTTTTCGTACTTCCAAACACACATCTCCACTACAATTTACCCTTTATTCTATTAACGTTGTGTTGGTTATCTTATAATTACATATAAATAAATTATATTAAGAAACAGCTCTACGAATATACAAAAATTAATACAAACCTTACAGTATTACTAATTAATACGATTAACATCACAGTTCATAAACAAGTTAGTAAGAGTTAAAATATTTGTATAGATACTTCAAAAGTAAATTTTAGAACTAGAAAATGTTCAAGGAAATTCTTAAATTTAATTTAACTTAAACAACAATTTGGTGAGTTATTTAATGTACCTACGCATCGAAATTTAGGAACATGTACAAATGCACACTTGAAGAATAAACAAATACCTTTTCAAGGTAGTTTTTAGTCTCTAACCGCGTGCAACGGGTTAGGTGTATTTTGAATAATTAGTTGTAAAAAAATGGTAAAACTTTTATCCATACATCATACTTCACTCAAACTTGAAAAGATAACTTCCACACGAGATACAAAATGTACAAAATAGGGATAACTCCCGAGAGTTCAGTCAGATATTATAATTTATAATAATGTTACTTATACATTACTGAGTAAAAAAGCTACGATTAGGTATATGACATTAGTATGCTCGTTGAGTAGCGACGCTTTAAAAATACTGCGTTTAAGCGATGTACTTATATGTAAGTTAAGCTTAGAAAACGTTAGCACTTACGATCATTGAATAAAATATCACTTTATTATTGTTTATGTGATAAAAATATAGTTAATTTTGATTCCAAATATATTTTTGAGGTCTTACTTTTAATGAGCATGATTTTATAAGTTGTTCTAAAAGTTGAATCTTTCATGCAAGTTTTCTAATCCTAAGAGATTACTTTCGCTTCTAATGACTATGTACTATGAGTGGAGAAGCGTCCTCTACGGGTAAGAAAGCAAGGCCTGCTGTGGCCACGCGATCTTCGCGTCTATCCTTCGGTAGGCGAGCGTGAAGTTCTGCCCGCTCTTCTCTGACATTACTTCTTGTGGGCAATCGTTCT